>CM050327.1:25953274-26153364 GCA_027475135.1 Bactrocera correcta
ACAAAGAAATGGGAAAGCACGATGTAAAATGAAAGTAGTGCATTTGGAGAGGCTCGCCCCATTTGGTTCAAGAGGATTTGTGCCTAATCGGGACGATTAGGCTTTAGTGGAGGGCAGTGTTACAAAAAGTAGTATTAAGTTGTATTTGTATTGCTATATGCATCCCTTATTATGAACAATAGCTGTAGGTATATGGAATAGCATTTGTCTTGTTGTAGACATCTGGCACCGCGGCTGTCTGCTTGCGTCTGGCGCCGTATAGCATTATGTTCTGGTAATTTCCAGACGCGATATTCTAGAAGGACACGTCGGCATCAGCAAGAAGTGCGTGGCTATATAAGCCGTGGCAGCGCGAACGTAATCAGTCAGTGCTAGGAGTAAACTGCTATAGTGTAGACGAGTTGTGAAATAAAGAGTAGTTGAATTAAATTAAACAGTTGTAGTTTTATTTGTCAATCCAGAGATACGAACCTAACAAAGTGAACTAGCAAGCAGTAAAATAGTAACAATATTTAATTTTTATAATATAACACAATCATTTTAAAACTCGCTCTACTAAATTTAATATTACCGAAATGAAAATGCCCTTGACATATATGTAAGTGAAATGAAAACTGCGCTGTCAAACTGCTTATTGATTTCAATATATGGCATACTAATTAGTATTCAATATGTTAGGATGCCATATATTGTTTTCCATAAGCAATAGGGAGTCGCAATACTGTTAGTTTAACATGAATTTTATCCTGTCGATATGGCCCGTAATTCCCGTATTACACACGGCAACTTTAGTTGCGGCAACTCTTGGTTTATAGGCGAGGGGGCGACGAGGAGAGCAGAATCGCGCCGAGTTTCCAGTGTTCAGCAACTCGCTTTGTATTCTTATTCGTAACAGTTCGCTGCGACGTTTTTCGGCATTCGTGTCCTTTCTTTCGTAGTACATAGTTGCATTTGCGTATATTTTTTTGAAATTAATATTTTGAATATATTTAAAAAATTTAATTTCATCTTTTGGTAAGTCATTTGCAAATATGTATACAGATATACATAATATAATATAAATATTTTAGAAAATGGAGTATGACAAAAAAATCAAATTAATTAAAGATATTGTGAAATGTATGGAGAAAGCCATACAAGTTGATTCAGACGATAGTGAAAAGGGTGATATATGTGATAGTCTGTCATATAATCTTTGTTTTAATTTTGAATTATAAATAAAATGTATTTCTTAATTGACAGAACTGATTAATATATGTGATAGAGCGGCCCAAATACCTATAAGGAAAAAGAAACGACAATGGGTTAAAGTAAAGAGTAGACAATGGGTTAAAGTAAAGTGAAAGAGAATGAGAAAAAAACTCGAACAGAGTTGCGCAACACAAGTTGCTCGTGTGAAGGTAATGGGCGACAGCAAAAGAGAATCGCCCGAGAATTAGCAACTTTTGTTGCCGCGTGTAATAACGGACTAAAGAAGAGTTAAAAACTATTATCGAAGTGCTCATTTTAGTTTAGCCATTTTATACATCTCTAAATAGCATCTGATTGGATTTGTTGGTTTTCAGTTTTAGTTGCTAAAATGGTCCATAGTATCTTTGGTCTAAAGTAACGGAAGTTTTATTATCATGTAAAGTTAGAGAATGTCAAGTCAGACTTGTTACTATGTCAATCCAACGAATTCAGTCATTAATCTGGTATAAAGGTATATACTTATGTATGTACGTATATGGTTGGGTGTTTTAAGAGTTGGTTTTATTGCTGAAAGATTAATTAGCTAAATCACTTAAAATGGATAATTTTTTGCTGAATGAGCACAGAAACCATTGGTCAAAAAGTAAGAATATGTGAGAGTGTTTATAATTTTAAACAATTTTAATTTATTGAACATTTTTATACAGCTCAAATAAATAGGGCAACCAGTATACCGTATGCAATATATAGCGGCAAATCTTATGTCAAGGAATACAACAATAGGTATATTAAAACTAACAACGAAAATAAGCATCATATTGCAAAAAGGTTTGCTGATACTACCAGGACTGGTGAAAATGATGTAAAGACGGTAAAAGAGGTAGGTGATTATGTGAACCACATAAAACATTCGGGAAAATTTTAGAATAGCATATCCCCCGGCTGGGATTTAGAATAGCACCCCGGATTTCGGGAATAAAATAAGTATCACTGGAAAGGTGACGTTCTCCAGATGACGAAAATATATATATATAGTTGCCGCTGACTTATAGTTTTAAAGATATTTGCATTTAAAGTTGAAAAATTGACAACTTTTATATTGATAATTTGTATATTGTGGATAACTTTTTCACTTATATTATGCACTTTTCACTTACTAACACTTCACTATAACGTTTCTGTATATTAATTTTTTTAATATTTGTTGTAAATAAAGGTTTATTTCAATTATTTTTATTTAGTTAAATTCTCTGTATTTGCGAAATAAGAAATGGGTTGCCATGGTTATTTTTTTTTTGAAGCGCCGCACAGTGGGGTAAATGGTGCTCAAAATGGAGATTAATTCCCACAAGTCTTCTAGTTATGGAAAAGTTATTTTTTTTTTAGTTAATTATAAAGAAGTAAGAAAATAATGCAATTCGAGTTTTTTGATTTTTTTTGTATCTTAAAAAACATATATGCTGAACATCGGTTTTCTAAATTTTTAATTTTTTTAAGCTTCAAATTTTATTTAAAATATATAAACTGTTTCTTCATCATTATAATCATATTCATGATCATTGTCGTCTTCGCTTGAATTTTTATCATCGCCTTCATCATCATTGTCATCATCAACTTCATTATTATTGCCACTCTCTATCACGATCAACTAATGCTTCTTTGGGTAAATCCTGCACTTTTTTTTTTGGTAATTTTCTTGTGGTTGATATAACGGGGTCAGAACTGATTAAAAGTCTGTTAAATATGTCTTCATTTGCTTTTTTTCTGCTGCATTTGCGAGAAAAATGTTCTCTAAAATTCTTAAAATCTTTGTTTCGAGCTTCCTGAGCTTGTTCTGATAATTGTCCGATTGGCAACATAGCGTGCGATATTATCTCTGGTCCATGGATAAAATATTTGTGAAGTGTTGGAGGCATGTTATACCAAGGATAACATTCAACGAAATATTTTGCTGTATTTAAAGCGTAGTCACGAAACTTCTGTACCTCAATATCATGTCCACTAGAAACAACTACGAGTATCGTATGCATCTTTTTAATCAAATGTATGTCAACTTTAGTAATTGCTTCTGACATCTCGGGATTTTGAAAGAAACGCCTAGCTGTATTGCCATCATTAGAATTCCCAAAGCCAGGTTTCGGTTGGTCAACAATCAGAACTAATTTTATCTTTAAATTCTTTTTGAATCCGTGCTTTATTTTCCGAAACTAATAGTTTTTCGCTTTCTGTTCGAGCTTGCCACTTTTTTATAGACAATTTATATGATAAGTGGAGAAGACATTCAAAGAACCTAATCCACCCATGAAGTATTGAAAGCCCAAATTGTAAATTTTCTGTTTTTACAACTTTCTTCACCATTTCATCAATTTTATTAAAATTTTTCGAGCTAGCTCCACATAAATAACATTTTTGTGTAGATGTTGTATCTGTTAATGCGTTGCATACTTTTCCATCAACCATAGATAAAATTAAATTGTGTTTAACTTCCAAATATTTATTTCCATAAGGTATAACCGAATTAACAAGATTTCGTATTTCTATACCAATTCTTTCGTTTTCAGTTCTAGAAACAGCTGTGGACTCTTTATCAAATTCAATTTTTAAAGGCCTGCAGAACCTGGTAGAAGCTGGGCGCGGATTTTGCCACATAATTTTGCTTCCACAAATCAACCTGATTGGAACAATACAGGTGATGAAAACTGATGAATCATTTGCACCCAGATTATGGTACGCTTGCTTATATGAGCTGTGTCCACAGCTTCCATCGAATCCCCACTTAGTGTACAAGCATAAATTCGTCTTTTCCTCATCGTTCAATGTTTTAATTACGTTATTTTGGGCTAAAGTTATACGCTCAGTGGTATGGTCTAAAAGGGCTTGCAAGCTTACTTGTGCTGAAATCTCGCAAAAATGCATGCTCTCACGTCTAGGATAACAATCCTTTTTTGCTGATTGGACATATGAATAGCAAGGAAACCTATCTAGAGCAGATTGCCTTATAACATTGTACTGTTGTCGAGATAACTTTGCTTCCACCAAAACAAATAAAGCGTCTTCTTTGGACATTTGCTGTGATAGTGATGATTTGGCAATACTTTTATGAAATTTTTTCGCTCTCGATGGTGAACTTGCAACCTCTTTCACTATCTTTGACGCTTCCACTTGCCCTGAAGCTCTAAAACTCATTTGTGCAGCATAAGCTCGAAGAATCCAGCCAACTTTGGTTTATTCTAAGGAAACGCTCTTCATGCCTATTGGCTCTGCTCCAACGAATTTTAAATTGACTGACAAAGGTTTTTATCCTGTCATCAAACTCTTTTATAAATTCATCAGATGGCTCAATACGCTTTTTCAATTGCTCTTTTAAAAATTCAAATTTTTCATTAAATTTATCACAGCCAGAGTTTTTCATTATGTCATAAAGACTTTGACGAGGAACCCAAATTACATTTGAACTGGTTCCTATAAGGAAGATAATAATATTTTTATCCTCTTTAAATGTAGTCAATGTCGGTATCGCTTTTACCATGTTAGTTAAATATACATCACTATTGTTATTTCTCTCGACTGCACATGGCATACAAACATTAGTAATAAAAATTGCGCGGGAAAAAACAATGTCGGTTATCATGATTTTACATATACCCTAAACCTTAGATAATAACCTTATGCCATATTAATTAATTATTACAAAATGTAAGAAACCAAAATTTTACTTCAAAAATGTATGTGATGATGTTTATTATTATACATATGTAAGTAAAACGCGAATTTTAGACTATTCCGGAATATGTTCTTATACATTTAAACTGCCGCTTATCGTAACGTAGGGTTTGAACAAAGCAAACAGGCATCCACTGCACAACCAAAACAATAACAAACCTTTTTTTGCAATTGCTGTATTTGTTCTTCTTCTGCCTTGAGAAATTCGTGTATGTTTGAGCAGGCCGTTCGCATAAAGAAATGCATATACTGAGAAAGTGCGCAGTATTGGCGCAACTTTTTTGTTTACAAAAAGAAACTACAACAGCCATAGATTCCAGGAATGAAACAAGATTTGCTTTACCTCGCTTAACTCACAACTATATGTCTGCATATAAGGTCGAAATCCCAATATTTTAAGGCTTTCACCCAAAAAAAAAAAATTAAAATACTTAGAGATACGTAAAAACACAAATGAAATCTTTTTGTATTTACTAAATTACCTGAACAAGAAGGCTCCATTGCAATTTTCTAAAGATTTGTCCAGTTAAAGAAAATAAAAAACTTCGAAAAATGAAAAAAAAAAAAAAAAAACACGTATATCACTGTGCGCATACAAAAAGAAATAAACTTGCAATTTTCAGAGAATATTACAAGAAAACTGTAAATTTTTTGCCAAATATTTGTTCAGTTAGTGATGTAGAATTTTATCTACTTTTGTTCGATACCAAAAATTTACTTGTACCCTGAATTTTGATTTTTGAATTAATCTCCAAAATCGACATATTTTACCCCAATGTGCGCCGGCGCGGAATTTTTCAACTTCAAATGCAAAAATCTTTGAAACTAAAAGTCAGCGGAAATTATATATACATATATATTTTCGTGATCTGGAGAACGTCACCTTTCCAGTGATACCCATTTTATCCCCGAAATCCGGGGACGCTATTCTAAATTTTAAACTCAGACAGTTCTTAAGATCAAGAAAACATATATTTGTTTTAGATATTTGCGTTAAAAATTGAAAATTACCGCGGTGAAAGTTTAGTATAACGTCTCAGGAGTTTGGGAATGAGTATGGTCGGATATAGGATGTTCTCCAGGTTGCTTGGAAGTTTACCATATTAGAAATACGTATTTTTTTTGGTATAAAATCAAGGTAAATGTTCAGGAGAGCGGCTTTTCTGAAAACATGAAAATGTCTTAAATTTTTTGTTTTTAATCCTACTTTACGAATTTAATGGAAAAAATTCTGTTTCGCGGTGTTCAACGTATACTTTCCACTATTCACTTAAATTTTTTTATAATTGGGGTACTCACAACTCGTCATATAGCATCGTAAAATCATAAAATTATAATTTTTTCACTTGATTAAAATAATTGTGATTACATACAAAAATGAGCCTACACATTTACAATCCTCAATGCAATGTTTTCCAATCGTTTTAACTTATAACTTTATGAGACTATGTGAAAACCCTAAATGTTAAAAATATATTTTCAATCATTTATTTACACATTACTATTGCTGTGTTTCTTCGCAGTAACACCATCGTAATTGATTTTAATTTATTTATTTTTTGATAAAAAAAAACATGAAAACTTCACAACAAAACAATTACGGCAAGATTATGTTCGAAATAATGGCACCACTGTTGTAAATTCGAATGGGCGGGCACTATTGATTGATGCACTGATCGTTTTCGAATTATTGATACTCTTGATATTCGAATCTGAAAGAGAATTGGTAAAAATGAGAGATACATTTTACTTCTAATATATTATTAAAGGCTCTCTATAGCAAGAAATGCGGTAATGGAGTATTGTTAGTAACGTGGTGATTTTTTAATCACGTTTATCACATGTTGTTGTTAACGGTTATCTAATCCCCGTTAGGATGGTAAGGGTTACTTGTGTTGTCGTCGAGGTCATCTAACGGTAGGCCTAGGAAACGTACTGTTTCGACGGGGTCGGACCAAAGGGAGGGAGGTGTTAGATGGGTAGGGTTTGTAGGGCATGCAAAGAGGTGGTCAGTGTCATGCGGAGACTCGTTGCATGCAGGACATACATTGGGTATGTCGGGGTCGATTCTGGATAAGTAGGAGTTTAACCTGCTACAGTATCCAGAACGAAGTTGCGCTAGGGTCACTCGCGTTTCTTGCGGCAACTGGAGCTCTTCGTCTGCAATAGGCGACCATATAGGCGCTGCGTAGTTGAGGACCGGCCGGCCGATTGCCTTGTAAGTTGCCAGCAACTTTTCTTTGTCTTTTCCCCATGTGCTGCCGGCTAGCGACTTGAGGATTTTGTTGCGGCTCTGTACCTTGGCGATAATCGCGGTCGTATGGGGAGAGAGGAGCATAGACTATCGAAAGTTACGCCTAAAATCTTAGGGTTATTGACAGTCGGGATTTTGACGCCATCGACTGCAATATTAAGTTCAAGTCTATACTCCTTCGTCCAGTTTGTTAATATGGTCGCTGTGGATTTGGTGGGTGAAAGTTGGAGGTTTCGTGCAGTGAGGAAACGAGAAAGGTCGGAGAGGTAGCTGTTACGAACACATGCCATCGATTCCATTGCCCGACGTCATTATCGTGCAGTCATCTGCGTACGAGGTTATGGAAACCCCCTCTGGTGGTTGAGGAAGTTTCGAGATATAGAAGTTAAACAGTAACGGGGAGAGGATACCACCCTGCGGAACCCCCCGTTTAATCCTTCTCAGTTTAGATGTTTCACCTCGAAATAGTACGGATGACTAACGACCGTTCAGATAGTTCATGGTCCACCTCTTTAGCCCTGGAGGGAGAGTGGTTTTTTCGATGTCCTGCAGTAGCGTTGTGTGATTGACCGTGTCAAAAGCTTTCGACAGGTCCAACGCTACGAGGATCGTTCTTTCGCAGGGTGGTTTCTGGTTGAGGCCACGAACTATCTGGGCGTTTATGACGTTAAGTGCTGTGCACTGTGCAGAATCCATGCTGGTGGCTGGCTGGGCTCAGATGGTGAGTGAAGGTCGGGAGTAACAAGGCTTCAAGTGTCTTTACTACTGGGGAGAGGAGAGTTATCGGACGACAAGATTCCCCTTTGTTGGCGGGTTTCAGTAGCGGGCCACTCTTCCGACTTTCCACGCATCGGGTATTTGAAGAGTGGTGAGCGACAGGTTGAAGATCTTGGTGAGATATTTTACTGCCGTCGAGTCTAGATGCTTTAACATTAGCATGTTGATTCCATCAGGGCCAATGGATTTAGAGGATTTTGCCTTGTTGATGACATCCTGAACCTCCTCATCGGTGAAAGTAAGTGGCGCGCAGTTGTTTGGCATTTTGCGCAGCCGTCGGTTAACACATCTCTTAGCTTTGTCTATCGAAGGGTGCATTGTAAACTGCCGGCTAAATTAGCTCGCGTACTTCTTCGGGTCCGAAGAGGCATGACCATTGAATTGAACTTCAACTCGGTCGTCATGTCTCCTCGGATTAGACAGAGCTTTGACAGTAGCCCAAAGTTTACTCACACCGGTGGAGAGGTTGCAGGACCTCAGGTGCTCTATTCATTTCGCCCGCTTATGTTGATTTACCATACGCCGAATCTCCAAATTGAGATCCCTTATTCGGGGATCCCCGGGATCGGCATGGCGTAAGGTGTCGCGCTTATTAGCTAGAACCGCTGCTCCGACTGGGAAATTGGGGCGGATTTCCGCTAATCTGCCAGCCGGGATGAAGCGAGCGGTAGCTGCTGCGATCACCTTGCGGAATTGACGCTCGCCAACGCATACATACGTCCGTAGGAATGGGTAGAGCGTTGAAGGTGCTCTCGGTAAATTCCGTGAAGCCGACCCAATTAGCTGTTTTAAAGTTAAAGAAGGTACAGTTGTCCACGGAAACGAAATCGGGAGGCTTCTCGATCGAGATAATTATGGGCAGATGGTCTGAAGCGAGAGTTAGCATAGGTCGCCAGGTTATGCTATTAAGCTATGTTGCTGTTTGATCTCCTGACCGTTGAGGTCCTCAGTTGGCCACTCTGGTTGAGTGGCGGCGTGGCGCGCGAACTATGTGCAGATTGCACAGCCGTAGAGGCTTGTGTCGCAGTATTGCGCAGGCAACATGGGGCCACGCAACGCGTGGTCCACTCCCTGTGAGTCTTAAGGCCTGAGCAGGTCTTAAGATGGCTCCATCCATTGCATGTGTTACACCTGACCGAGGTGGAATTTGGATGGAGCCTTTTTGCGCAGACGCAGCAGAAAAATTCCTCCGGGCCCGGGTTGGACTCAATGCCAGCACGAGTCAGGAGGATACGGAGCAACCCTGCTGCAAGGCGTTGCTCCAATGACGACAAACACAAATTAATACTCACCGATCCAAACGGGGTCAGATCGCCGAAATAACAGCCCTTGGTCGGATGAAATCCGAGTCAATTCCGGTGCGTAGAACCGGCTGTCTTGGGAATTGACGTTTATCACATCGGGACGGGCAGTTACGTTATTCTTGTATGTAAATCCATTAGCCTTCAGCTTAAAGGATGTGAAGCTTATACATAGGTCTAAAATCGTTAGCATTATCGTGTGTTCTTCTGTCTGGTTTTGGTAAAACTTCTTTTCCAACTTCTTGGGATGTTTCCTCTGGAGATCTGGCAGCACCTGGAGATTTGGAGAGTAAGGAAAACGTCGGTGGCGAAGGTCTGTTTGGTTCGGTGAAATAAAGTTGTTCTGGGAAACTGAGGTCAGATAAAAATAAAATAAGAATAAAATTAAATAAATGCTGTGTTTGGTCTTGTCATTGATGATCGTTGGTGAGTTGTTACAGTGGCGACGAGGTAAATTTGTGAAAATCTAAAAAAACAAAATAAATAGGTAAATCGAAGCTGAAAATATGCTGAAGCCCGAAGCAACTGACGTCCATATTTATATGAAAAAAAAGAAGCAGCATACATAAGTGTACGTCGGCGAGCTAAATGAAAAAAAAAACCAAAAGCACAAGTGGCAAGGAATAGCAACTGGCATATATAAAATATACCGGCGAGCGCGAAGAGCACGAAAATTGGTGTAATACACCAACGGTCAGAGACCGAAACAACTGGCATACATAATTGTAAGTCGGCGAGCTCACTGAGACAATTTTTATTGCAGCGACAATAAATAATTGAAAAACAAAAGCGATTCGCACAAAATGTGCCGGTGAGCAATACAAATCGGAAAAAAAATTATAATTATGGCATAAGTTATGCCGGCGAGCAAAAGCAACTGACATATATACAAATGTACGTTTGTGTGCGTAAACGTATAACAATGTATGTATGTCGGCGAGCAGAATTAGCAAATGAAAATATGCAAAAGCAACTGGTATACTCTTGTAGAACCCCCAAAGGTGATCTAGTTACCGATGCCCAGAGCATACTTAAATTATGGAGGGAACACTTCTCCAGCCTACTGAATGGCAGTGAACTCACAACACCAGGAGAAAATGAACCCGATACCCCAATCGATGACGATGGAGCAGACGTTCCATTGCCCGACCATGAAGAAGTTCGGATAGCAATTGCCCGCCTGAAAAACAACAAAGCGGCAGGGGCCGATGGATTGCCGGCCGAGCTATTCAAACACGGCGGCGAAGAGCTGATAAGGTGCATGCATCAGCTTCTTTGCAAAATATGGTCGGACGAAAGTATGCCCAACGATTGGAATTTAAGTGTGCTATGCCCAATCCACAAAAAAGGAGACCCCACAATCTGCGCCAACTACCGTGGGATTAGCCTCCTCAACATCGCATATAAGGTTCTGTCGAGCGTATTGTGTGAAAGATTAAAGCCCACCGTCAACAAACTGATTGGACCTTATCAGTGTGGCTTTAGACCTGGTAAATCAACAACCGACCAGATATTCACGATGCGCCAAATCTTGGAAAAGACCCGTGAAAGGAGAATCGACACACACCACCTCTTCGTCGATTTCAAAGCTGCTTTCGACAGCACGAAAAGGAGCTGCCTTTATGCCGCGATGTCTGAATTTGGTATCCCCGCAAAACTAATACGGCTATGTAAGCTGACGTTGAGCGACACGAAAAGCTCCGTCAGAATCGGGAAGGACCTCTCCGAGCCGTTCGATACCAAACGAGGTTTCAGACAAGGCGATTCCCTATCGTGCGACTTTTTCAACCTGCTTCTGGAGAAAATAGTTCGAGCTGCAGAACTCAACAGAGAAGGTACCATCTTCTATATGAGTGTACAACTGCTGGCGTATGCCGATGATATTGATATCATCGGCCTCAACACCCGCGCCGTTAGTTCTGCTTTCTCCAGACTGGACAAGGAAGCAAAAGAAATGGGTCTGGCAGTGAACGAGGACAAGACGAAATATCTCCTGTCATCAATCAAACAGTCGTCGCACTCGCGACTTGGCACTCACGTCACTGTTGACAGTCATAACTTTGAAGTTGTAGATAATTTCGTCTATCTTGGAACCAGCGTAAACAACACCAACAATGTCAGCCTAGAAATCCAACGCAGGATAACTCTTGCCAACAGGTGCTACTTCGGACTAAGTAGGCAATTGGGAAGCAAAGTCCTCTCTCGACAAACAAAAACCAAACTCTATAAGTCACTCATAATTCCCGTCCTACTATATGGTGCAGAGGCTTGGACGATGTCAACAACGGATGAGTCGACGTTGCGAGCTTTCGAGAGAAAGGTTCTGCGAAAGATTTATGGTCCTTTGCGCGTTGGCCACGGCGAATATCGCATTCGATGGAACGATGAGCTGTACGAGATATACGACGACATTGACATAGTTCAGCGCATTAAAAGACAGCGGCTACGCTGGCTAGGTCATGTTGTACGGATGGATGAAAACACTCCAGCTCTGAAAGTATTCGACGCAGTACCCGCCGCGGGAAGCAGAGGAAGAGGAAGACCTCCACTCCGTTGGAAGGACCAAGTGGAGAAGGACCTGGCCTCGCTTGGAATATCCAATTGGCGCCACGTAGCGAAGAGAAGAAACGACTGGCGCGCTGTTGTTGACTCGGCTATAATCGCGTAAGCGGTGTCTACGCCAGTAAAGAAGAAGAACTGGTATACAAAGAAAAAAAATAGGCAAGGCGAATGGATAGGTACGAGGTGATAGCAAAGCAAACTCAAACACATTTTACGTTGCGCCATTGAAATCAAACCAAGCAGTCAGCTGTTCGTTTGCTGTCACCTAGTACAATAATCCACCTTACGAAGAAGTGTGCCGACGGGCTAAAGAATAATAGTGTGAACAAAGAAATTGAAAGGCAATTAATATGTGTAAATGCAAGACGTATTCACCACATGAGCTGCTGTTAAAATAGCAATAAGTTCGCCGTATTTTGTTTTCTCGACCTCGCTTTGTTATGTTTTGCACGACAGACTGCAGAGGCAAAAAGTTCACTTGATCTTGTTCGTATTTCTTTGCGTGTTTGTTATCAGCTGGGGTGAAATCGTCTCGCAGTAATTTATGTTCACAATTTTTGAAAGAAAATAAAGCTGGTACTGGAAATTCTGGTGTTATTTGCCATTACGAAATTAAATAAATGTATCTGTTTTATTCTCCCAATAGGATAACAAATATTAGAAGAAAATTTGCGACTTGATAAAACAAAGGCATTCAATCCAAAGTAAATTGAAATCATAAACATAGCGGGCGTACCACCATTTTTGTGCAATGCAATTGATAAAGCACTTGTTCGTTCGGAGTGGGAGAAGTGGTACCGGACCTTTTATCTATACCTGGAAGCCGAGGACATCAAAGATCTTATTAAAAGAAAAAATAAACTGTTGCATTTAGGAGGGATGCAGCTTCAAGAGGTTATTTACAATATACCTGGCGCGCTTATAGAACCTGAAGAGAAGGAAGATGTGTTTAAGCATTTAGTAGAAAAATTGCAGCAATATTTCTCTCCTAAAAGGAACTCCACTTTTGAACGTCACTTATTTCGATCTTTGAAACCTGAGGTGGGGAAAAACTTGAATAAATTTATTCTTAGGCTAAGAAACCAAGCCGCTAAGTGCCAGTTTGGTGAAACAAAAAACGAAATAATTGAAATTAACTTCAAAGACAAGCTCATAGACACATGGGCACCTACTGAGCTTAAGAAACGCGTATTAGAAAAGGAGCATTGTCTGGATGAAATAATTGAGATGTGCTTGGTATATGAGCAAATTAAAACACAATCAGAGACTATGATATTGCCGTCGCAATCTGAAAGCGTAAACAAAATTACACAAGCCGTCGTAAATAAGGAAAGGGAGGCAGAGTGCGGTAGATGTGGTCGAAAGGGGCATTTGAGTAGCAGCGCTGGGTGTCCAGCCAAAAATGTGAGATGTAATAAGTGTAACTTTATAGGGCATTTTGCTAAAATGTGTAAGACAAGGGCTCGTAAATGGAAACAGAATGATGAAATAACTGATAAGGTGAAAAGGAAGAAAAATTATGCATCCAAAATCCACTGTGTTGCAGGGGATTACAAATCTGATGACGAGCATGATACACTTAACGAATATAATTGTTTTAAAGTATCAGACAACCTCAATGAAGATCTAAATGAGCTAACAGATTGTTTCATTGGTGGTAAAAAAATTTCGATGCTAATTGACTCTGGTTCACGCTTTAATCTTCTCACAGAAAATGACTGGAAAAGTCTGTGTAGTAAAAACGCCACAGTATGGAATATTCGTAGTGAGTCAGATGTTCAATTCCGTGCATACGCGTGGAAAGACCTGCTGAGAGTAAAACTTGTATTTGAATCTGTTATTGGTATTGATTTGAATTCAAATGTGATTTCTTCATTCTATGTTATTGAGAATGGCAGACAATCACTTTCCTGGGCCTCTGTGGCGACACAGGCTTCTGTGGGGACCCAACTGTCCAAATTACAGCGACTAGCATGCGTATGCATGACGGGAGCCATGCGGACCTGCCCAACGGCGGCTCTGGAAGTCCTGATGGAACTGACACCGCTCCATATAATAATAGGTCAAGTGGCCAAGTACTCACTTCTGCAGATAACAGCAGAGGGTGGTGGCAAAGGCAAAATAATTTCGTCCCAGAGGATGGAGAAAATAATTGGCGATATTCCTATTGCGCTCCTCCCGAGGGATGGCATCAGCAAAACGACCCACTTAACAAGGAAGTTTAAGGTTACCCTCGGTAGCAAGAGTGAGTGGAGCGACCCCACTCTTGAGCAGATGCTAAGGGACAGCACTTTGAGGTGGTACACCGATGGCTCAAAGACATCGGAAGGAATAGGTGCGGGTGTCGTGGGTCCGCGTACCAAGCTCTCCATTCCAATGGGAACCTTTCCGAGCATTTTCCAAGCCGAAGTTCTAGCCATTATTCGGTGTATCGAGATAAACCTCTGCCGCGACTATCGCAACGAGAGAATTGCTATACTCAGCGATAGTCAGGCGGCACTAAAAGCGGTCTCATCTCACGAGATCAAATCGCTATTAGTCCAAGAGTGCAGAACAAGGCTGGACAAACTAGCCGAGAGAAACCAAGTACACCTGATTTGGGTGCCTGGTCACAGGGGTATAGCCGGCAATGAACTGGCAGACGAGCTTGCCCGCTCCGCAGCCACCACTGCTATGGTGGGGCCCGAACCATTCACTGGAGTGGGTCCTCATACGGTGAAGGAACTGCTTCGTACTGAAGAAAGGGCGTGCAGGGAGGCACATTGGCAGCGTGCGCACGGGATGCGCCATGCCAAACTGTTAGTTGGGGGGTATAATCAGAAGAGGTTCGAGACTATAATCGACCTCCCAAGGAACAAACTCAGGCTCCTAGTCGCATTTTACACCGGCCACTGCAAGCTTAAGAGGCACTTATCGAACATGGGCCTCTCATCTTGTGCTAACTGCCGGTTCTGTGACAGTGAGCCTGAAACCCCGGAGCACCTGCTATTCGACTGCAACGCAGTCTGTAGGCGCAGGTCACAGGCCCTCGGATCCATGTTTCCGGATAGGGATCACACTGCCTCGATAGCACCCAGTAGAATATTGGACTTCATCAATATACTGGGGCTAAGCGAGTCCCTGTGAGTTAGGTGAGGGCACAATAGACCCATGGTCGCAGTGCATGCCTCAATTAATAATCTACATCTACATCTACATCACTGTTGGGTAGAGATACGCCCATAAAACTAAGGGTTTTGAAGCTAGGCATCGAAGTAAACGCGCTTGAAAATCGGGTTCCTTTTCCGAAAGTAATGGGAATACAGATATCCTTGACCATTGACAAGTCAGTTAGACCAGTACAACAACCGCTTAGGCGAATTCCATCTGCGGTAGAGGAGAAGGTTGGCCAGAGGTTGAAAGAAGCGTTAGCACAAGATATTATCGAGTCAGTAACGGGGCCAAGTGCATGGATTTCACCCATAGTAATTGTATTTAAAGAAGATGGTGACATCCGTTTATGCATAGATATGCGACGTGTAAATAAGGCTATTTTAAGGGAAAACTACCCATTGCCAACATTTGATTCGTTTATGACGCGACTCACAAGAGCGAAGTATTTTTCTAGATTAGATCTCAAGAACGCCTACCACCAATTAGAATTGGACGAACAAAGCAGAGATATAACCACATTTATTACGACCAAAGGCCTATTCAGATATAAGCGGCTTTTATTTGGGGTTAACTGGGGGGTAACGGCTCCTGAAATCTTTCAGCGACCGATGGAAAATATACTGGCTGGTCAGAAAAACGCCCTTAATTACCTAGATGACATTATCGTATATGGTGAAACAGAGGCCGAACATGATAGGAACTTACAAAGCGTTTTAAAAGTTTTTGAGGAATTTAACATAAAGCTTAATGACTCGAAATGTATCAGAAACTGGCATTTTTAGGACACGTGTTATCTTCGGATGGTATCGACCCTGATCCAGAGAAGATTAGTGCCATTTTAAAATTTCGAGCGCCTTCTATCAAAGAGGAAATCAGGAGTTTCTTAGGTCTAGTAACATACATTGGCAAATTTTTGCCGGATCTGGCGGACGTCACCGAGCCGCTAAGGCACCTGATTAAAAAGGACATAAAGTTTGTGTGGGGCCCGCAACAAGAAGCAGCATTTCAAAAATTAAAATATAGTTTGGCAAAAATACCAACACTCTCATATTTTGACCCAAAGAGACGTACTCAGGTAATAGCTGACGCAAGCCCAGTGGCGTTGGGCGCGATACTCCTTCAATTCCAAAGTGAGTCACCTCAAGTCATTCCGTTTGCCAGTAAATCCCTGTCAGAAGTCGAACGCCGGTATTCACAGACCGAGAAGGAAAGTTTGGCGTTAGTCTGGGCAGTTGAACGGTTTTATTATTATCTGGCAGGGATAGAATTCGAACTCGTCACGGACCATAAGCCACTAGAAGCAATTTTTAAAACTACATCGAGACCGCCTACAAGAATTGAGCGCTGGGTTCTCCGTTTACAATCTTTTAAATTAAAAATAATATACAGACCGGGAAAATACAACATTGTTGACACCTTCTCGAGGTTATACGTAGGAAAACCCTCTAACACGTTTGATCAATATGGAGAACAGAGTCTTTGTACCATTATTGAAAAGTCGGTGCCTCGAGCTCTCACAATTTTAGAAATTTATCAAGGTAGCTCCTCAGATCCCGAACTCTTAGAAGCAATTAGAAATGTTAATGAAGATACTTGGGGCGACAAATCTATTAACAAGTTTTTTCTTTTCGCTTGGAGCTATGTGCAGTTGGAGACATGCTTCTACGGGGAACTAAGATCGTTATACCCAAATCGTTGAGATCTCGCGTCCTGGAATTAGCCCACGAAGGTCACCCAGGTGAAACAGTAATGAAAGGAAGAGTTCGATCGAAGGTCTGGTGGCCCCTCATCGACAGGGAAGTTGAAAAATTCGTTAAAAAGTGCCGCAGTTGCTTACAAGTATCTAGGCCCAGCAACCCAGCCCTTACCGGACGGACCGTGAATTTCACTCGCAATGGATTTACTGGGACCTTTACCAAACCACGAGTAAATTTTTGTTGTTATTGACTGCTATTCACGTTATCATGAACTGAAATTTCTTAAAAGAATAACTTCAACGACTATAATAAATTTTCTTGATGAAATATTTTCAAGATTGGGGTATCCAAAATCTATCACTGCGGATAACGGCCGACAGTTTGTAAGTGAAGAGTTCAAGAACTATTGTTCAGAAAATGCGATTGAATTGATTACATCTCCACCGTATTGTCCACACGCAAACGGGGAGGTAGAGAACTTGAATCGATCTTTGCTTAAGCGTCTACAAATTGCCAATGCACAGGGAGAAAACTATAGAAAAGAAATCCAAAAGTTTGCTCTCATGTACAACGTAACCCCACATGGAACAACAGGGAAATCACCATCAGAACTTTTATTTAATAGGCGCATATGAGATAAGATTCCATCGCTACAGGACGTCGAAGAACCGTTTCTGGACCTTGAAGCCAGAGATTTAGATTGTGGCAATAAAGAAAAAGGGAAAAAGAGAGGGGATGAGGACCAGAGAGCCAAAGAAAGCAAACTTGCAGTTGGAGACAAAGTTCTGGTACGTAATACGATACTTCCAAATAAGCTGCCTACGACGTTTAATGCAGAAGGATTCGAAGTGACTAAACGAACAGGGAATGACGTTGTAGTGCGTAGTAATGGCAAAGAGCTACGACGGAATGTAAGCCACTTGAAAAAGCTTCCAGTACCTGAAGTGACAGAAGGTGACAAAGATACCGCAAAGCAGGATACTAATACACCGTTGAAACTTACTTTGAAAAATATAGGAGGGATGTGGAGATCTGGCAGCCCGGGAGATCTGGCGGCACCTGGAGATTTGGAGAGTAAGGAAAATGGCGGTGGCGAAGATCTGTTTGGTTCGGTGAAATAAAGTTGTTCTGGGAAACTGAGGTCAGATAAAAATAAAATAAAATAAGAATAAAATTAAATAAATGCTGTGTTTGGTCTTGTCATTGATGATCGTTGGTGAGTTATTACATTTCCTTTTGTCTACTATCAGGCCTAGGTAGTCAGCTGCGTTAGCCAGTGGTTCTGGTTGAACCTCCGTTGTCGACGTGTGCTGACTCCCAAATGAAATAAAGGAAATGCATTGTAATAAGTACCTCCAAATATTCTTCTGCAGTGGAGGTCCAAACATTTCCTTCCGCCTTTATGTAAGCAGTATTGATGCGTTCTTTGGATAGCATTCTACTCAGCCTAGCGGTTTCTCTGGAGCCTTCCATCGTTGTGCGGAATGATCGCCAGGAGTCAGTTTTGGCTTTCCTGACGGTTTTCTTCGTATCTTTTCATGATATCTTTGTAGGGTGGCTAGTTTTGGTGCTGAAACTCTCATTGAAAGCTTTTCATAGTTGTGTTCTCAGGTTCTTAAAATTACTGTTCCATCAAGGACGCGGAGTGGATTTATTGAATATTGTTCTTAAGGTTTTTTTTATCTCCTCTACCTCTCTATCAAGTTCTTGAGGATTGCTGATGCTATTATTGCTTCCTTTTTGAAGCCCTTTTGCTCATCGGATTCACTCAAGTCATCCACAACGAGACTATCTGTGTCTGTTGATATCGTGAAATCCAGTACTTTCTCCTAACCCGGAAACCTTTCAGAGCTTGGGGAAAATAAAAGTCGGCCTATCGTCCTTGTTACATGCGATATTATTGAGGTTTATCTGCACACATCTAAGGCTGTAATTGTTCCGTGATGTCCAGGTTCCCTAGAAACTGGCTGGCCGTCGACCTCTTCTGTGTCGTCTCCGTCAGCCGCTTTGTCGCCTTGGAAGATTCTCAGGGTGGCGTTTGACCTGGAAAACCTGGAAATGTCAGGGGAGTTGAAGTTTCTGGAATAGTCAGCGAAAAGTCAGGGAATTTTAACTTGGGTCAGGGAAATTTATAATACTATGTTCGGATCGATATTGACAACACATTTGTATGTTGTGGAATCTAAGTCGTTCGGACCGACAATGTGTGTTTTCGATAAGTTTTCACTGACAACTGTCAATACGGAGATTTTTTTGCTCTTGCAAGATGTCACAAAATGCAAAAGTCCTATACCGAAATATGCAAGGCCAAGAGAGCAGCCATTGAAGAATCTAGTGATATATGGCGGTACGAAAATAAACATGGGTTTTGGTCTGACATATTTTACAGCCATTGCAAATAAATTTTTGCGTGTGTTTGTTGTGCTCCCTTGCACCAAGAAGAAAATTCTGCAATTGGCGCACTGTACAAGCGTTTTACAAGCTTATAAAGGCACAAAAACGATTACATGTTTTGAGCCGGAAGTTGTTTTAGAAAACTGGGAAGTTTGTGAACAGCGATTGAAAAATTTATTACTGACATTGACTAAATATAATTGTATTGATAGTGTTAGTGCCCATAAAGTCAATCGTGAATTCAAAAATATTTGCTCTAAGCCTGTGGTTAAAGAATTGTTGAAAAACTTTTCAACATCAAAAGAACGACTGGATCGATTTTGGATTACAATTTTTGAAGATTTTCCAGAATCTGAAAATGAAAAAGTAATGAAAATTGTAACTGGAAAGAGGAAAGAGGTTTTTCAGTAAATAAGGAATGCTTGATAGAAATTCTTAAAGAAGAATCTTTGGTAGCGGATGCTGTTACTGTCCGCGAAGGAATTGAAAATGCTGAGATTACCAAAAAACTTATTGTCAAAGCTCGTATATACTGAAACATTAAAACAGCGAAAAGAAAATGAGCAGACTACAAAATTGTTAAAGAAGAAAAGAAAATGATTCAAGTACAAGAATTGGAAGCAAAAAAAAGGCTATCCTTGAAAATATGCGTGAGCAATTAGAACAAGTTGATGAGGAAATGAAAATGATCAAACATCAGTAATTTATCTCTAATTTAGTCATTCCAATGCTAGTCAATCGTACTGCAGAATACTTAAAATTATTTGATGTTATTTAATTTCTTAATTTATGCTTCTTCTTTTTTTGTGATCAATAATATTGAAAAAACTGACTGTATGAAGAATTAATAATAAAAAAGAAGTTTAACTTCTAATAGTACCTAATTATTGGATTTTCAAAAGTTATATACATTTGATCGAAAGAAACTGAACTTTTATGGATAGATGAAAATCTGAGAAAAAGTATAAAATAGTAAAATTTTTAAAATAAATAATTTACAATTATAACGAATTTTTGAATGACAATTATTTTTTTGTAGGTCCTGGAATTTTATTTCCGGTCAAGGAAAAGTCGAGGAATTTCGAAATTAGTGTTCAGTCGACACCCTGATTTTAATCCTTGTCTTGCGAATACCGAATCTGATTTTATTGTCAGCCTTCGTAAGAGGCTCTATGGACTCATCACAAATGGCCAATTGGTCTGCTTGCGCCTGAAGAGTTTTTATCCTGGCTCCTCCAGAGGGGACAACCAAATGCGAGCACGGGGTCTCTTCGGGATATCCTTGGCGGGTATAAGGCTCAGTTAGAGGCCTAAAAAGGCGTTGCTAATTTTAACAGCGCTACCCGTTAGGAAATCTAGAGAGACCTGGTCCGCGCAATTGATGACCCTGTAACCTCTAAGGATTTCAGAGAACTCAAACTCTGGGTTGGGACTCGCAGGACTATCGAGTACGTAGCTTAGCATCATACTCGACAATCTGATCGATGTTGTTGTTGTTGTTGGTAACGGTTAGCTAATCCCCGTTAGGATGGTAAGGGTTGTTTGTGTTGTCGTCGAGGTCATCTAACGGTAGGCCCAGGAAACGTACTGTTTCGATGGGGTCGGACCAAAGGGAGGGGGTGTTAGATGGGTAGGGTTTGTAGGGCATGCAAAGAGGTGGTCAGTGTCATGCGGAGACTCGTTGCATGCAGGACATACATTGGGTATGTCGGGGTCGATTCTGGATAAGTAGGAGTTTAACCTGCTACAGTATCCAGAACGAAGTTGCGCTAGGGTCACTCGCGTTTCTCGCGGCAACTGGACCTCTTCGTCTGCAATAAATTCATTACAAACACTTACAGGTTTTAAAACAAAAAGTTTTTTATGGAATACGGTCTCTGACTTGGCCAGGAAACAGTCCAGATCTCAATCCAATTGAGAACTGCTGGCATTATATGGGAAAAATGATAAGAGAAAAGCGCTCAAAAAGTCTAAAAGAAATGGAAAACATTATTAAAGCTGTGCGGAATGAAGAAATTAGTCAAAATTATCTTTAACGCTTTTTTAAATTCAAGCCTAAACAAATAACCGAGGTTATTCTATGAAATACTAATCATTTTTTATACAAAATATGCTATTTTGATTCGTTATGTAATCTATTGCTAAATAAAAATCATATAAAACATAAAATATGTAAATAACTTGTTTAAAAATTACATTATTATTCATAACAAAATTTACTTCCTTAATTTGTTCAGTGTGTGTTTTTACATTTTTCACTATAACAAGTGTTAAACCATAAGTTTTTTTATATAAAAATGCTTAAACATAAACTAAATAAAAGTGGTTGACCCTCAAAAAAACATGTTTATCTTAAGATAATAAGAATCTAAGTTTTGTGCTATATACAACCACTCTGTGAGTGCGTGTGTTTTTTCGCTGAGTGTACCATTTTTATAGTATATTAACATAACCATCATCTATTACAAACGTATTAGAATCTCTATTACCATGAATGAATTATGCTGAATTGAATTATAAGTACATACCCCTTTTTTGTCTACATACTTACCACTAGTCTAAGCCGTTAGGTTAAAGCTTAGGCTAACACATGAAACTAATGTAATAAAGAATTCTATTGTACTAGTATAAAGACCCGCGAACGGGCTTTTTTTTTAATTTGACTGAAGCACAGGCAATTAGCTTTTTAATTAAGTTGCGCATCGCAGTGAGTCTAACTTTCTAACATCAATCTTAAAAACTCTTAATACTTTGTCATACTGCATACTTTATGGTAGAAAATCGCTGCCCAAATAATTTATTACGACTATAAAATAATTTGAAAATACGAAAATAATAAGGGCAATGAAAAACTAGTACAAATGCAATTAGCAGTTTCTTTATTCATAATGATTTTTTTTTTCATTGAGTTATAAAATTCATAAGAAATAAAAAAATTTCCCAAAAATAATCAAACTTTAACCGTTAATATCTTTTAAACGGTTGGGTTTACGAAAAACTATTTTCTATTTTGTAGAGCGTTCAACTTCCTACAAAATCTAAGGAACAAGATATTTTTTCAAGCAGTTGGAAGCGAGACATAAATTTTTCTATCTGATAATAAGAAAAAATAGAAAACTGTATGTAGGAGGACCTTCCCGTTACAATTAAAAACTCATATTTGGAGAGGCTTTCTTAGAGGTGTCTAGGAAGCTATTTTTCGAAGTACCAATCGAAAAAAAGGAAAATT
Source organism: Bactrocera correcta (assembly GCA_027475135.1). Taxonomy (NCBI): domain Eukaryota; kingdom Metazoa; phylum Arthropoda; class Insecta; order Diptera; family Tephritidae; genus Bactrocera; species Bactrocera correcta. Next base: position 25,975,556 of record CM050327.1, read on the forward strand.
TTTTTGAATCACCCTAATGTACACATACACCTATATTTAGTTATATAAGATACTATTCCTAAATTGACATATAAACAACGAAAACACAAAATAAAAATTGGAATGAATAAATTTTCCCTTGATGCAAGTCTTTCACTGCACTCACCAGCGGTAAGGTGTTGAATAAAACTTTATTCAGGTTATAAGACTACGAATAATTAATTTTTGAGTTTTTACCACAATGAAATAAGACCAATTTAAAAAAAATAATATAAAATACCAACTTTTTTCTACAAGTTTCCTGCTTACGCTATGTTGATTCCCGATAATCGTTTTAAATTCCTGAAGTGTATTGTCAATCTTACCGTAACGCTTGGCTGCTTTTAGAAGAGTATAAATTTATCGTTTCGCTTAGTTGAGAACAGTTATAAATTTTCTGCTTTCAATTTGTTATGGGCGAACGTGTTTACTTAATTATTTCGTTTTGAGATTGCTAAACCATAACATACATAGTATGTAAGTACAATAGTTATACAAATACGGAAAGGGATATTTGTCTGTCTGTGTTAAAGTTTTGATTAATCAAATTACAAAACCAATCTTTTTTGTTGTCTTGGATATTTTAGCAAATTTCCAGGCTTTCTAGAATTCAAACCATTCATGATATATTAAATGTGCTCTCGTTTTTAAGTTAATGGCATAACTAATATTTAATAAATATCGGCTTGTTAGTAAAATAAATACAGTAAAAATAAAAAGTGCAGATATTTAAAATTACAGTCCACAAAATGCCCTGTTTCATTTAATGGAAATTTCGCTTTTGTTTCAAAAATAATAATGAATTGTATGGAAACAATGAGGGTGCCAAATAATACGTGATCGAAGCGTAGGACGTGGAAGGATATTGGTTTAATAACATTACAGTGCTCAAAAATAACAATTAATCAGTTAGAGATTTTTATCAAAATTATGACAGTTCTGGAAAGTGAATCGTGGAAAAGTTTTATTTTGATAATCAACGTGAAGCTAGCGGCACATCTGAAAAAAAAGTTTCTACTTCAAGTTGTGCATATTATAATAGCTACTCGCCAAAATTTCAGAAATTTGTCTTGCGGAATTATCTGTTGACAGTCATTTTTGTGAGTCTATTTCGGTGATTTCCCCAAAATGGAAAATTGTATATCGAGCTGTAATTAAATTTTTATTTTTGAAAGGCAATACGCCTTCACATATCAAATATGAGTTGGACTCTGTGTATGGTGACTCTGCACCATCGTTTACCACCTTAAAATTTTGGACAGCTGAATTTAAATGTGGTCGCAAGAGCTTGGAAGATGATGAAAATCCTGGGCGTCCAAAAACTGTAACCACTAACGATAACATCGCTAAAGTTCATCAATTGGTACTAGACGACCGCCGGATTAAAGTTAGGGAAATATCTGAGATTATGAAGATGTCAAAAGAACGTGTTTGTCACATATTAAACCAAGATTTGGGAATGAGAAAGCTGCCCGCGCGTTGGGTGCCGCGTTTGCTTACGCTAGACCACAAACGTGCGCGCATGAACATTTCCAGCGCTCTGTTGGCTCAGTTTAGAGGCAATAAGACCGAGTTTTGGCGCCGATTGATAACTGTAGACGAAATTTGGATTCATCATTATACTCCCGAAACAAAAATCCAATCTAAACAGTGGATTAAAAAGAAGGAACCGGCCCCAAAAAAAACCTAAAGCTGTGTATTCGGCTGGGAAAGTGATGGCGAGTGTTTTTTGGGACATCCATTGAATTATTTTTATCGACTATCTTGAAAAAGGAAAAACTATAACAGGAGTATACTACGCATCATTATTGGACAAGCTAAAGGAAGAAATTTCGAAAAATCGACCACATTTGCAAAAAAAGAAAGTCTTGTTCCACCAAGACAACGCACCATCTCACACCTCAACAGTCGCCACGAATTGCGGTTCGAAATGCTTGACCATCCACCTTATTCACCGGATCTAGCACCAAGCGACTTTTTTTGTTTCCTCAACTTAAAACTGCGCTCGGCGGTCAGAGATTTTCGTCAAATGAGGAGGCAATCTCTTTCGTGAACTCGTATTTTGCAGACAAAGACGCCAAGTACTATTTGGAAGGGTTGCAGAGATGGGAGCGGGAGAAGTGTGTGGAGTAACAAGGAGACTATGTAGAAAAATAAAAAAAACAAATTTTGAAAAAGTCGTGTGCATCATGGTTAGGTCGGTTATTTATCAGACAGCCCTCGTATGTGTGTTGGTAAACAGTCAAACTCTATGAGCAAATTTTTTTATTTTATTATAGCGTACATAATAAACAAATTATTATTTAAACTAAAGTACGCAGCGCTAGCATCATAGGCTTTCGGCTGGTGAGCAAATTTGAATATTGAGTTAGATTATCTCCGTAATCATCTTGATGTGTTTTCGGATAATATTGGAAATTATTGTGAGGAACAGACAGAACGGCTCAACCAAAATCTAAAAGTGATGGAAGAATTGTATCAAAATTGTTGAGATCGGCTTAGGATGACAGATTAGTCTTGGTTCCTAAAAAGCTATTGCTTCAAAATCATAGAAAAAACTTTGTATGTATATATGTATTCTTATGCCCGGTTTCACAGTTCATACTTATGTAAGTTGTGCTTGAAATATAACAGGAATATTGTGTTTACAGTCCATACTTAAGGTTATGCTTAAGTGTACTGAAAATGAAGACTTAAGCAGTTCTTTTTTTTTTTGTTTTGAATTTTCAGTTAATTGTTAAAAGAAGAATAATAATTTTTGTTTTGTGTTTAGTATGAAAAAATATGGAATCGAATTTTGATTTCCACCAGTTCTAGGTACTCCGACTCTCTACCAGTGAAAGCGGTCTGATTTTTGCAGTGTAAAATATAAATAAAGTTTTAAGATAATGCGAGAGCAAATCTCTTACAAATTCATGGATAGTTTCAGGAACTGTGGACAAATATATTCTAAACCGATATAAGAACAAATAAAACCACTGTAGACCAGTGTGATCTAAAGAGGATGTATACACAGTCGAGTCGCGATAATTCGTAATGGCACGGCGATCATATTTTTTACGAATAACGCGGCACTTCGATCTACTCTCGGTAGATTTAACAAGGCTCAACAAAGAAAAATTCTAATTAACGGGACATTTATATAGATAATGTTTACATATTTCTTTATTGTTGGACTAAACACATCAACATAAGTACATACATTCATTCGTACATTTTATTTTTTGAATACAAATTAAACAGTAGCACTAAATTATAAAATTTCTTCTTCCTTGGCGCTATCATCTTTCGTTTCAATATCGTTATCTGTGAAAATACCGGCTACAGCAACGTAAATATCAACATTAACGTATTCATCGAAAGTGATAGCATTTTCAGAGCTCAAAAGAAATAGTTTCCCAAAGATAGTCAATGTTCAATTGACTATATTTCAATAAATTATTATTTGATGTCTTAATGAAACCGCAAGCACGGAAGCAGTTTTTTATGCACAATGTGCTAATATATTTCCAAGATTTATAATAAATTTCCATAGATGTTAACATTGTGAATTAAACTTTTTCTTTTCATCAATGCTATTAACCAGTTTAATAACCACTTTCTTACGGTATAATGACTTAAGGGGTTAGGGGCAGTCAGAGAATAATTATTTTTTGCTATTAAATCATGTTATTTTACAAAGGTAGTAATATGGCATTATAATAGAATGTGTTGACTTGAAGTCACGAAAATTTCAAAAAAAAAATTTAATTTTTAAAGTTATAGTTGTTTGTGTTGACCCTGTTCCAAAAAAAGGTACTTGCGGTGACAATCATAAGTCCTTGGAGATCCATCATAAGTCCTTGGAGATCCATCTAAAATCAATCTTACAAAAACAATTAGTTTTATATATAGATAATCCTGGACCTGATTGAAGAATCTTTTTTTTTTTTCAAAAATCAACAACATTTGGAAGAAAAACAACAGTTAATTGGTCTTAAAAAATCCTTCGATCAGGCCCGAGATTATTATGTATTCTAAAAGCTGTATAAATTTCACTAAAATCTACTGAGCGGTTTTTGAGTTACAGTTGTCACCAGTTCAAAAATCATAGTTTTGAGAAAAACGCGTTTAAAGTTTGCCTTTTTGCTTTGAAGTGTCCGAGCTCTCTTTGTTATTTGTCGAATAACTCAAAACCTAATTATCGGATCAACGTGAAATTTTCAGAGAATATTTTTAAGGTATTACACTTAACGAAGATGCAAAAAAAAAAAAATTTTTTGAAAATTCTAACTACCCCTAACCCCTTAAAACCTTTTATTTTTTAAATGAGTATTGTCAAGGGGTTTCAGCTTAGACGGCAAAAAATCAAAATATTTAATTTTGAAGCAATAGGTTCGGTCTGGCAAACATTTACAAAGCAACGCAGTTTCATCAGCATTAAATATATTCTTAGATTCATAATCTTTTATCAGATCACTCAACTTTTCCTTCCATTCACAGCATACGCTTTCACTGACAGAAGAACTTTCGCCGCACATTTTTTTAAATGTGATCTTGTGCCGCTTTTTAAATCGATATAGACAACCACTGCTTGCCTTAAATCCATTATGCTCATATCTTTGTCAAAAAACAAAGCCTTTTCTTTTAATAACTCGCTTCCAATGGAAACATAACTTTGACGCCATTGTGTAAGCCCCATGAGTGGAGACTTCTCTGTATTCGGGTATTCAGCTTGCTTCTGACGTTTCTGTTTATTATGAGATGAAGCTTGCATAATAAATTCTTTTTTATGTAGAATTGATGTTAATGTTGATGGAGCGGTATTAAATTGTTTTGCCACTTCAACTCTTTTTTTTTTCATTTATCAACGGCTGAAATAATCTCTTATTTTTTTGGCGATTGATAATATGTTATTCGTACGTTTTTCCGACATTTTTACGCATCGATGTTACGCTTGAGAAAAAATCAATAATAATAAGAGACAGCGCAAAATTCAGCATGTATAGCGACATAAAGGCGGCATAACTGTCTGCAAAACCTAACCGTGACTTAAATTTCGCATTGCAGAAACAACAACATTACGATTTATAAGAGGTCTAATATTCTTTGCGTTGCGAATTTTGAATTTGCGGGGTACGAATAATCGCGACTCGACTGTAAATTATGTCTGTAATTATTGCTGATTAAAGCTTGATTAGTTTGGCGAATAGCTTACATAAGATAATTGTTAGTTCTATAATTTAATATCAAATAATATTGATTTCGGAAGTTAAGTGTTAAGATTGTATTGAATTTAATTTTAATTGAAAAAAAAACACGTAAGGAAGGGCTAAGTTCGGGTGCAACCGAGCATTTTATTCTCTTACAACAAGACCTTACGATGTAAAACGTCAGCCAGAGGATCGGAATCTAAGCAATTGCAAAACTGTTAAAATGACTTGTAAATAGAATTTATCGTACAATTTCGTTCAAGAATAAATAAGATCTGTTCTGTTTTCTATTTTTAATAAATCGTTTTATCTTTATTTTGGTGAATGAATGTTGCCGATACTGCTAGTAGAAAAAAAGTTATAAGGACCTTTAGTCGCATTCAGTAAACATATTAACGGTTTTGCTCCCCACTGTATATAGTCACATATTGACATACATACACCCAATAAATAATAAAACAATATCCATTTCAAGAAAGATTTCGAAACCTGAACTTTTTCTTGAAATAAGAGAAGCTTGCCTACACATTTTCTGCTGATAAAACAAATTCTTCTGGCATGCATGCAGATGTGTGTATGTATGTAAGTAAATATAAACACATATGTATATAAGTGCCTGCGCGCACTTCAAATTAGAATATAAGCAAAAAATTGAAATGAAGAAAAATTTCAGTCGCAGATTAGACCTAAGCAAAGAAGCTCAGTGTTTTTATTTATAACTGTAGAGTTGACATAAAGAGCCAAGAAGAAGTTGAGCTCTTTTTTACACCAAAACTGGCGACGAGGTTAAACTAACAATTTTGGGAAGTTAGTAAGTGAACCATTACTGGCGGTAAGGAAATCAAGAATTCACAAATAATCAATTGGAAAAGAGTTGATAACGCACTCTTAAATTAACAGTTTTTGGGAAGCTAGTGAAAGCGACAGCATTAAAAGTGCAAAGTAAAAGGTGGAAATATTAATAGAATTGTGGAAAGCAATAATATATTTAATAAAAAACATTAATAGAACTATACATGTTAAATGCACAGCAAGAAAACCTTAAACAATATCAGCAAATAATGAGCCTTCAAAAAAATATATATAAATAAAGTGTGAAAAACTAGGGAAATAATTCACAGCTATGGACAAGTTAGTGATTAGGAAACATTGAAACAAATACTTCTAAGCAATTTCGCGGAAAAGAGAAGTTCAGCGGAACTTATAGATGAGTTGAAAACCATCAGTCTTGACTCAACAATAGAAAATTACTATTTTAAAATAAATAAAATTAAGAATAAACTACATAATAGAATATTAGCGCATAATGATCTAAATTTCTCAACGAATGAAGTTAATATGATAGCACTGAAATCATTTAAGGAACATCTCCCAGAACCCACTAAAACTATGATTATAGCAAGAGACCCGGATAGCCTAGAAAAGGTATACAAAATAATAGAAGCTAGACATCAAGGCTTCACAGCGCTAGGGCAACAACGGAAAGATCCTAACCCAAATAGCTATCGTAGGACTAATTTTAGCGATAACGTTAACAATTGAACATTTTCCAAACCCAACCAAATATCCCCACTTATAATAGTAGATATAATAGACATAACATTTATATGCCCCAAAACAGGTATAACGGTGGTTATGTCCCAAGGAATATAGGTAATAATTATAACAGTGGCAACGAATCAAGCCAAACTAGAATATCTTACCAAACAACAAACACAAATTATAACCAACAGGGAAATTTCAACCCACAAATAAACTTTAATCAACAAAGAGACGGGAATCAAACGCAGAATTACAACCAATCAGGAAATTATAATCGGTCCGTAATATCAAATCGCAATAAACCAGAACCTATGGATATTGGCAATGCAAATACAAATTTTCAGTGGGATCCACAAAACAATTACCCTATATAATAATAGATACGCACATAAGAAAGTTATATTTCATCATTGACACTGGAGCAGAGTTCAGTTTGATCAACGAAAATGTTTGTAACCCGAAATGGGAGAGGGATGTAGATGTGCAAGTCACAGCTATGGGAAGAAAAACGGAAGTTAAGAGACTTTGCAAATTCCCAATATTTAAAGAATTTAATGAAAAAGAAATCATATATGAATTCCTGGAATGTAATTTAAACAAGAACTTTGACGGACTCATTGGTAACAACATCTTAACGAAAATAAATGCGATAACAGACTACCCAAACAGAATTATAAAAACAAATAAAACTATACTGACTTTTTATCTAACAAAAGCAGAAGAAATATTTATTTATTTATTTATTAACTGAAAAATAATAATACAATTATTATCTCACAGAGTAAGAAGCACTAATTGCCAGGGCTTACGAAATGAGCTATAAAGAAAATGAGGTGGAAATCTTCTGTAATGACATAAAAGATAAATGCGTCACAGAATTCGTTGACACCAATCACCTTAATGGTATAGACAAAAATAAACTTATAAATATACTAAAAAGATATAAAAGCGTATTTTACTACGAAGATGATAATTTAACATTTACAAGTTCAGCAAAACAGAGAATAATAACCAAAAATGATATTCCGGTTTACTCTAAAATCTACCGATACCCAGAAATACACAAACCGGAAATAGAAAAACAAATAGACCAAATGTTAACCCAAGGTATAATTAGAGCATCCTCTAGTCCTTACAATAGCCCTATTTGGCTGGTACCAAAGAAGCTGGACGCAACCAATAAACAAAGATGGCGTCTTGTGATCGACTACAGGAAGTTGAACAGCGTAACTACGGAAGACAGATTTCCAATTCCAAATATAGACGATATATTTGACAAATTGGGAAGATGCCAATATTTTCTCTCGACTTAGCCAAAGGTTTTCATCAAATTGAAATGGACGAACGCGACATACATAAAACAGCGTTCTCCACTGCAAATGGACATTATAAATTTCTAAGAATGCCCTTCGGATTGCGAAATGCACCGGCAACGTTCCAAAGGCTAATGAACGATATATTAAAAGAATATTTCGGCAAAAATTGCATTGTGTACATGGCCGATATTCTAGTATTTTCTACAAGCATAGAAGAGCACCTAGAATCATTGAGCAAAATTTTAATGAGAATAAAAGAAAAAAATCTAAAGATCCAATTAAATAAATGCGATTTCTTAAGACAAGAAACATAATTCCTAGGTCACTTGATTACAAAACATGGTATTAAACCAAACCCTCAAAAAGTGGAAGCAATAGAAAAGATTCTACTTCCAAGAATTACAAAGATTCTTTCTTTAAATTAAAAATGTTAATAAAAAATTACCCCATATTAATCCACCCAGATTTCACAAAAACTTATACTCTTGTGACAGATGCGAGTAATTTTGCTTTAGGTGCAGCCCTTATGCAAGATAACAAAACAATTTCATTTGCCAGTCGTACTTTGAGTTGACATGAGAAAAATTATAGCACTATAGAGAAAGAGTTGTTAGCCATAGTGTAGGCCTAAATATTTTCGCCCATACCTTTTTGGTCGCAGATTCATTATACAGATACAGACCATCGTCCATTGATTTGGTTAAATAATATAAAGGAACCTAATTCAAAATTACAAAGGTGGAAAATTAAACTCAATGAATTTGATTTCGATATTTTATACATTAAAGGTAAAGAAAATGTAATTGCAGATGGTCAAAGCAGACTAAATTATGATAATAATATGGTAGAATTGAAATATTCAATGATGACGACATAGATACTGTACATAGTGCAAAAACGGATAGTACATACTTCATAAAAATAACTGAAATGCAATCAATATAAATAAAAATCAACTTATAATTCAAAGAGCGCAAAGGCAATCAATAACAAAGAAAATAATACATCGAAGGAAAAGAAGAAAAATAATAAATGTAACACTTGAAAGCGACATTTTAAAAATAATGCAAGAGAACCTACCGGAAAAATGATTAATAGTAACTTACTGCCCAGATGACAAATTATTTCTACAAATTCAAGGGTTATATTATAAAATTTTTTGCAAATAATGCAAAACTTAAAATAGTGAAATCAAACATAATTTTAAAAGATGTAACAGACAAAGGAGAACTCTTAACATTGATAGAAGAGAAACATTTGAAAAATAATCACGGGAATAAATGAAATATTTGAGGAAATAAAAAAAAAAAACACACTACTACCCCAAATTACAAAAAGAAATACAGAAATACATAAATAATTGTGAAATATGCAATAAGGCGAAGTTCGACAGAAACCCTATCAAACATAGTTCAAATATTACGGAAACTCCTAAAAAATATAATGAAATTGTTCATTTTGATATTTGGTACCCACAAAGAGGCATAATGTACCTTACAAGCATCGACAAATTAACAAAATATGCAACAGCCAAATCATTAAAGGACAGATCTTGGATATCAATTGTAAATGCCATAAAGGAAAGAATTCAATATTTGGGCAAACCGGAAACTTTAGTAACAGAATGAATTAGATACAGTACCAATAAAACAATTCTTAAAAGATAATAAATTAAACCTACACCTAACGACCACTTATAATAAAACAGGAAATGCAGATGTTGAAAGATTACATTTAACTTTGAAAGAACGCTTAAGACTTTTTGATGCTGATACAAATAACAACGACAATCTGAAAGAGAAAGTATTGAAAAAAAATATAAATATAAAAAAATATTATAATAAATATAATAAATAATATCAATAAAAAAGAAAAAGAAAACAGGGTAAACACAAGATTATTAGAATAAATATAGGAAGAATCATGAAGTAAACAAAGCACAACCAAGATACAAGGGAGTAGACAACTTTAAAGAAGAGGGAAATCATTTAATATAGAAGACTCAAAGTTTAAAAAAGCATACAAGACTCAAGTTAAACGAAAATTTAAATTTCAGGATTAATATGGCGAAAATTACAATACTTTTAATGATAATAACGGCAATCAATGGACTTCTAGAAAGTAAAAATGAACAAATTCAGGAAAACATAGCTTCAGCAAAGCTTAATATACTACACCCTAGCATATTATCAACAGAAGAAATTGAAAGATTCAGCATTGACATTTATAAATCAAAACACGTAGAGACAGGACTCCTTTCATATAAAGACTACACATTACTTTTAGCTATAAAAATACCAATTACACACGTTAAAGCAGATCTAATTCTAATAACGCCATTACCTAATAGGCAACATTCTGAAATGATAAGAGAACAGAAATATGCAATTACAATAGGAAACAAAATATATAAATATACAGAAGGAGCACATTTCAAAAGCTTAAAAAAAATTAACGTCTGTTCGTGATTGTAAAGTTGAGATAAAAAATAAATCATTCCAAAACCAAAAAGTTACTGTATAATAAAGATATATTGTCCCTGAAAAAGAAACTGATGTATTACAGTTTAAAATAGTAATACATTTCTCAGTGATAATAATAAATCAAGAAAAAAATATTAACAAATTGGAAGAATTAAAAACAAAAATGTGTTAACTATGGCATAAGCATACTAATAATATTATTAATAGCAATAGGAATATTGGTAAAATGTATAATATGTAAGAGAAATAAAAATACGAATTGAAATAGCTCTACATTTCAATTCGTATTTTTATTTCTCTTACATATTATACATTTTACCAAATTCAACCTCTTTTAAATGAGGAAAACACAAGAAAAATAATTGGAAGCACATAAATCACTAAGTTTCATAATCACTAGTAATAATAAGAAAACTTGGCGAATTCAATATTAGATATTCAATGCAGACCATTGAATCTAAGGGTGAAGGAGTCACATATTGACATACATACATACACCCAATAAATAATAAAACATTATCCACTTCAAGAAAGATTTCGAAACCTGAACTCTTTTATGAAATAAGAGGAGCTGGCCTACACATTTTTTGCTGATAAAACAAATTCTTCTGGCAGGCATGCAGATGTGTGTATGTATGTAAGTAAATATAAACACATGTATAAGTGCCTGCGCGTACTTCAAATTAGAATGTAAGCAACAAATTGAAATAAAGAAAAATTTCAGTCGAAGATTACACCTAAGCGAAGAAGCTCAGAGTTTTATTTTTAACTGTAGAGTTTTCATAAAGAGCCAAGAAGAAGTTGAGCTCTTTATGACACAGCATGACGATCTGAATCGATTTAACCATGCCCATCAGTCCGCTTGTCTCTATTTATGCGAAACTCCTCTGTTTTTGAGATATGTATTTAAAATTTTGCACCTTTCCCTTTTCAAAAAGCTGCTCACTTGTCGAAACGGCTAATATCGGACCACTATACTGCACGATTGAAATAAAGTAATGAAAAGTTTTTCATTTTACAAAATATTAGAATTAAATAAAAACTTATGCGCTTTCAACAAAACGATTTGTCATTATAGCTGAAAGCTTAGCACATTTTGAGAGAAAAAGTGGCAAACCTTTTTGAAGTTAAAACTTAAATTTGTCAATTTATCAACAGTCACACGTCAAAAATTTTAAACTTTCGTTAAATAGTCATTACAAAAATCTAATTGGGCAAAAACTGTACATAAAAAAGGCTTGTCTCACCACTTCTAAGTTGGGATAAAATATAATAAATTAGCAATTAAATCTTTTTAATTTGTTCTCATTTAAGTCTCGTACGTTATTTGATACTTCTGCATATGTATTGTTATATATTATCTTGTGCTGGTTGGTCCAGCGATATGAAGGAAAATGTAATTAAAACTGAAATATTAAAAATGAAATATCTTGCAGAATTCTTCTAGTTGACCACCGCGCTAACTTTGCTTGTTGTCTAGCTCGAGGAATTCAGCCTATGCCGTGGGCCAAATATAAGGGCAAAACGAAGAAAGCACGCTTACAAAACAAAAAAACAAATATGTGCACACTAGCGGACCAAATAGAATTACAACTAAATATAAAAAAATATATATGTTCTTCACTTTGCCATGCTCAATAAATTCGATTATATGTAATTTTGTTAATTGTGCAGTACCCATCCTTCCAATGGTTTCTATAGTAGGTAGGTAGGAGTGCAGCCCTGTTATAGCTCAATTAGCACTTAATGTGCCATTTTGATACACTATTCGTAGAACCTCCTGTATCTGCTATTACGTTTCACCTCCTTCTCTCTCAAACCATTTTGATTTCAAATAAACTACTTATGTCTGATATGCTTATAGTGGAAATCCATTCAAGATTTAGTGATTGATGGATTCCAAGTTTTTTGTGTGGGATCTGTGCTAGAGCTGGGTATTCGCAGAGAAAGTGGAAAATTGTTTCCTTGTTCCCTGCTAATCCGCATTGTAGAGTATACCCATTTTGGACGCATGTTTCCCAAATGGCCAGTGCCCAGTTGTGGTAGCTGTTACTCTGTAGATACTTTTTCTTGACCTATTTAATAAGTCGTTGGTTCTTTTCCTGTCATATATTGGCCATAATTGTTTAGTTATGGCCCATTTTTTAATGTTTTACCACCTGTTATACTATATGCAACTTGTTGAAATTGTCTATTTATCTCTCCTTTGATCGATCCTAGCGGGCTTGGTATTAGCTCCGCCTCGGATTCGTTGAGGAAAGCTCCTGCCTTTGCCAACTCGTCTGCTTTTTCGTTACCGAAAATGTTCCTGTGGCCCTGAACCCAGATTAAGCCTAGTTGGATCTTGTCTTTTATTGAGCTTAGTGCTCTCTTGTAGTTCTGAACTATTCTGGAATTTGTCATGAGTGAAGACAAGGTCAGGAGCGCCGCCTGGCTATCCGTAAATATAGTTGCTTTATGTATATTCTCGTGTTTTTCTAGTAGAACTTCGCAGGCTTTTTCTATGACTAGTACTTCTCATTGGAAGATGCTAACCGAGTTCGGTAGACGTATAGAGAGACTTATGCCTAGATCAGCGGAGAATACCACTGTGCCTATTTCGCAGTTCATTTTGAACCCATCGGTATAGACTGAGATGTTATCCTCCTCTCCTATTGAACCTCTTCTCCATTCTCATCTAGATGGTATCCTCACCTGGAAGTGTCCATTGAAATCCAGCTTTGGGAGAATGTAGTCTGATTTATGATGATTAATGATGAGCTTGCTTAAGATTACACTATGTCCGTAGTTCTGCTGATTCCAACCACCCAATTCTTTTATTCTTATCGCCGCAATAGCTGCTGTTTGTGAATAAAAATGTCCATAGGTAGCTGCTGCGGGACCACATTGAGCGCATCAGTCGGACATAACCTGATTGCACCAGAACAACCGCACATGCTGCTCTTTGTATTCCATTAAATTTTTTAATGTTGTATTGTTTGTTTAGCGCTGGCCACCATACCAGAGCTCCATATGTAAGTATAGGTATTATGACAGCCGTATACAAACATATGATTATACTTGGTTTGAGGCCCCAATACTTGCTGACGATTCTCTTACAAGTATAGTAGACCATGAATGCTTTGCTTATTTTTTTTTTCTCTATTTATTTTTCAAGACAGTTTGGTGTCAATCTCCACCCCCAAGTATTTAGCTGTAGGGGATAGAGTGATTGTTGTACCGTTTAGTACCGGAAGTTGAAACCGAGGTATTTTGATTCTGCTTGTGAATAGCATCAGTTCTGTTTTGTTCGGGTTAACTCCTATCCATTGTTTTTAGCCCATAGGTTTAACCTACGAAGTGCTCTTTCCATAATCTCGCTGACTGTTGAAGGAAACATGCCTGATACCAACAACACTATATCGTCTGCATATGCTACTGCTTTCACTGCTACACCGTTTAGTTGGAGTAGTAACGGGTGATTTTTTTGAGGTTAGGATTTTCATGCATTAGTATTTGACAGATTACGTGGGATTTCAGACATGGTGTCAAAGAGAAAGATGCTCAGTATGCTTTGACATTTCATCATGAATAGACTTACTAACGAGCAACGCTTGCAAATCATTGAATTTTATTACCAAAATCAGTGTTCGGTTCGAAATGTGTTTCGCGCTTTACGTCCGATCAGCGATGAGGCTCATTTCTGGTTGAATGGCTACGTAAATAAGCAAAATTGCCGCATTTGGGGTGAAGAGCAACCAGAAGCCGTTCAAGAACTGCCCATGCATCCCGAAAAATGCACTGTTTGGTGTGGTTTGTACGCTGGTGGAATCATTGGACCGTATTTTTTCAAAGATGCTGTTGGACGCAACGTTACGGTGAATGGCGATCGCTATCGTTCGATGCTAACAAACTTTTTGTTGCCAAAAATGGAAGAACTGAACTTGGTTGACATGTGGTTTCAACAAGATGGCGCTACATGCCACACAGCTCGCGATTCTATTGCCATTTTGAGGGAAAACTTCGGACAACAATTCATCTCAAGAAATGGACCCGTAAGTTGGCCACCAAGATCATGCGATTTAACGCCTTTAGACTATTTTTTGTGGGGCTACGTCAAGTCTAAAGTCTACAGAAATAAGCCAGCAACTATTCCAGCTTTGGAAGACAACATTTCCGAAGAAATTCGGGCTATTCCGGCCGAAATGCTCGAAAAAGTTGCCCAAAATTGGACTTTCCGAATGGACCACCTAAGACGCAGCCGCGGTCAACATTTAAATGAAATTATCTTCAAAAAGTAAATGTCATGAACCAATCTAACGTTTCAAATAAAGAACCGATGAGATTTTGCAAATTTTATGCGTTTTTTTTTTAAAAAAAGTTATCAAGCTCTTAAAAAATCACCCTTTATTTCATTCAGCGCTACAACCCATAAAAGCGGAGAGAGGACCCCTCCTTGAGGCATCCCTCTACTCACATAACTTGTTTGTGTTGCAGCGCCGTTTGAAGCTATAATCTTCCTATTATTAAGCATCGATAGTATCCATCTGCACACAGTGTCATCTATGACACCATATGCCAGAGAATTAATTATCGCATTTACTTCTATGTTACTGAAGGCGCCCTCTATATCTAGAAAAGCAACCATGGTGTATTGTTTGTGGTGTAGTGATTTTTCAATTACACTTATCACCTCTTGAAGGGCAGTTTCGGTAGATCGGCCCTTTATGTACGCATGTTGGGTATTCGATAACTTCTCCGCCATTATTGTTCTTACATGTAAATCTATTAGCCTTTCTAGTACCTTCAGCTTAAAAGAGGTAAACCTTATAGGTCTAAAATCCTTGGCATTCTCGTGTGTTCTTCTGCCTGGTTTTGGAAGGAAACAACTTTACTTCTTTTCCAACTTCTTGGTATGTACGAGATAAGATAGTTGAATGCTAGCTTTGTATATATTTCCAAGCCTTTGAACCATTGGTTCTATCAGTTTTTGCAACATTATGTGCATAATCCCGTCAGGACCTGCCGCTTTAAATTGTGCAAAACTATTTATGGTATATTTGCTTTGCTTTTGTCTACTATTTGGTTTTGGTAATCAGCTACGTTTAACGGTGGTTCTGGTTGAACCCTCGTTGAAGGTGTTTGCTGACTCCCGGGGAAGTGCGTTGTAATTAGTACCTCCAGAGACTCTTTCGCCGAAGAGGTCCAATCACTTCCCTCCGCCCTAATATAGGCAGTATTAATATGATCTTTGGATAGCATTTTACTCAGCCTAGCAGTTTCTCTGCAACTTTCTATCGATGTGCAGAAATCTTTATATTGCTGCAGGTTTTGGTTCTAAAACTCTAATTGAAAGCTTTCCTTAGTTGTGTTCTCAAATACTTGAATCCACTGTTCCACCATGGCAGACACTTTCTCTTTTTCAGAACTATTAGCGGAGTGGATTTATTGAAAGATGTGGTTAAGATTTTTTCCAACTTCTCTACTTCTGAACCTAGTTCCTGAGGATTTCTAATACTCTTATTGGCTTCCTTGTTGCCTTCCCTTTGCATTTTGGTATGTCTTCGTCATGGGCCAAGTAAGCCAAGACCAAGAATAAGGGCTTTTCCTTCTGTTCCACCTTTACCACTGTGATATCTGATATGCTGTAATTAGGACAAAGAAATGTATTTATACTTTTATTGATAAGAATGCATGCCCTATGTTTACCTTTGTTCAGTGTGTAAAAAAGGTTATAGTTGCTGCTATTTAGCCCTTTAATAGTGTCTTCATTGACCCAGGGCTCCTGTATTATCCAGGTTCGCTGTAGCAATCTTCGAGTGCTGCAGGTTTATCTGTACGCATCTTAAGTGTTTGTGCATCTCGGGTTTCTGCGATGCCCTCATTCCTTAGCAACTGGCTGGCGTCGTCGACCTCTTCCGTGTCGTCTTCGTCAGCCGCTTTGTCGCCTTGGAAGATTTTTAGTCTGGCCTTGCAAATTCCGAATCTGATTTTGTAGTCAGTATTCTTAAGAGCCTCAATCGGTTTTTCCTCCTTGATTAGCTGTCACTCATCTATACCAGGTATAGATTTGTTTTGCAGCTTGATGCACCTCAGGAGTTTTTCGCCTGGCTCCTCTAGAAAGGG
Organism: Bactrocera correcta; assembly: GCA_027475135.1. Taxonomy (NCBI): domain Eukaryota; kingdom Metazoa; phylum Arthropoda; class Insecta; order Diptera; family Tephritidae; genus Bactrocera; species Bactrocera correcta. Next base: position 25,992,212 of record CM050327.1, read on the forward strand.
TAGCCAAATGCGAGCACGAGGTCTCTTCGAAATGTCCCTGGCGGGTATAAGCTTCAATTGGAGGCGTTCAAAGGCGTTGCTGATTTTGGCAACACTGCCCGTTTGGAAATCTAGCGAAGCCTGATCCGCACACTTTATGAGCCTGTAGCCCCTGAGGGTCTCAGAGGAGTCAAACTCCGGGTGAGGATCCGCAGGATTGTCAAGTACAAAGCTTAGCACCATATTCGACAATCTGACGTCGAGCGACACCCATCTTTCCTGTATAGTGCTCGGGGAGGAGGAATTTCCATCTATGATGATATTGATATCATCGGCCTCAACACCCGCGCCGTTAGTTCTGCTTTCTCCAGACGACAAGGAAGCAAAAGAAATGGGTCTGGCAGTGAACGAGGGCAAGACGAAATATCTCCTGTCATCAAACAAACAGTCGTCGCACTCGCGACTTGGCACTCACGTCACTGTTGACAGTCATAACTTTGAAGTTGTAGATAATTTGGCTATCTTGGAACCAGCGTAAACACCACCAACAATGTCAGCCTAGAAATCCAACGCAGGATAACTCTTGCCAACAGGTGCTACTTCGGACTAAGTAGGCAATTGAGAAGCAAAGTCCTCTCTCGACAAACAAAAACCAAACTCTGTAAGTCACTCATAATCCCCGTCCTGCTATATGGTGCAGAGGCTTGGACGATGTCAACAACGGATGAGTCGACGTTGCGAGTTTTTGAGAGAAAGGTTCTGCGAAAGATTTATGGTCCTTTGTGAGTTGGCCACGGCGAATATCGCACTCGATGGAACGATGAGCTGTACGAGATATACGACGACATTGACATAGTTCAGCGCATTAAAAGACAGCGGCTACGCTGGCTAGGTCATGTTGTCCGGATGGATGAAAACACTCCAGCTCTGAAAGTATTCGACGCAGTACTCGCCGCGGGAAGCAGAGGAAGAGGAAGACCTCCACTCCGTTGGAAGGACCAAGTGGAGAAAGACCTGGCCTCGCTTGGAATATCCAATTGGCGCCAAGTAGCGAAGAGAAGAAACGACTGGCGCGCTGTTGTTGACTCGGCTATAATCGCGTAAGCGGTGTCTACGCCAGTAAAGAAGAAGATGGCCATTTGTAGGCTATCCCTGGCTACATCGCAGAAATACCTTGCCGTTTTTGTACTGCTGTGTTCACCTTTACTCCGCCTAGGTTTGTTGGGCAGAGTTTCTTGTATTTCTATGATAGAACAATTCCTTTTTTGTGAAGTGCTCTCTTGTTGCTTTGATTCTATAGTAATAAGCAGATAATTAAAAATCCCATTATACTTTTTTGTTTCGACCCTTTTCATAAAAGGAACTATTTAGATTTCAATTTTAATCGAACAAGTTTTTGGAAATTAAAATTATCGAAAAAAGATTACAGTGACGTATTATAACATTTTTTTTTTGGTATTTTACATTTTTTTACATGAAGTCGAGAATATGATATCATGTAAATGGCCGCGGCCGTTTATTGTCACTTGAGCTCTTTTTATGACATTTTCCATCACTATGGCCAGAACTTCCGGCGTACTTGAGAACAGAGCTGACATTAGAGGTCAATTGCAAAATTTATAGTATCTTTTGATCATCTTCCGACTTTTGCGCCACCCTGTACTATCGAGCATATAAATTATCCAAAGAAAATTACAAAATTGCGCTTTACAAATCTTTCAAACTATCTAAGTACAACTTATTTATTAAACGGTTTGCGAAAATTCCATATGTTCCAAGATATCTTCATACATTTTGTAATGACGGTATGCCTGCGCTTAGCTGTACAAAGCTCAACACTTTCAATTTTAAATAACTGCGTTTACACCAAAAAATTTGTATGTGAAATATATCAATAAAAACGCACAAAGTGATGGTAGATCTTCAGCTATATATGTATGTATCAGTAAATTAAAAAAAAAATAATAATAATAGTACTATATCTTCGTATGTTGCCTTTTATATTTCGGTATTAAAGAAGGAAAACAAATTTTAGTCATCGAAAATAACATTTTTATTTTTCAAAATATTTTTCATTAAGACTTTTACTTTTACATGCGTTTGAACCATTGCTCAATTTTGACACTCTGGTTGAGGTATTTCCAAAACATGTGTTCTGAATGCATCAAGTGCCTCTTCAGGTGTCGACAAACGTTGAGCTATTGGTTTATCATTTACTTACGGATAAAAAGAAGTCATTCGGTCCCAATTCTGGACTGTACGGTGGATGACTTATCGAATTGATGTTGTGAATATGAAAAATGCAGTTGTTTCAGTTGATGTGTGAAAGTTTGCATTGCAAACGCGTAAATACACGTCCTATCAGCTCTCACGATTCTTTTTTCACCAATAGACAAATTGTGTGGCATTTAACGTGAACGTTTGTTTTTACAGTCATGCATGTTGATGGGTTGTAAAATCACGAAATATAAAAGGCAACCTACGTAGTAGACACTGATATTTGAACTATTTTCTATGAAATTGATTTGAAAACTGTTTAGTTATAATCGTGTCTTAGTATATACAGTAAAAAACCTTTGCTTTGTTTACATACGTATACTCAACTCTAGAAAATCTTAAGGTGTTGTGTAACACTTTTTTTGCTGCTTTCATGGTAATTAGGGGTATTCTAGTCTAGAACTTTGAAAAAATCGATTTTTTTTTTCATATTTCGATAGTTTTGATATTCAAAAATATCTCCCCAAAAGGATTTTCCAAAACTCAAATTATTTTCAAAGTTATAGCCATTTTAGTGACGTGGCAACTAGACCGGTTGAGCGAATATCGTATAACGTAAACTTTAATAGCGTTTTTCTCGAAACTACTATTTTCAACACTTCTGACATGATTTCTCAAGTTCTAATGAACCGATTAACTTGAAATTTGGTGTGGACCTTCTTTATATATCTCTCTTTGGTTGAAACTAGGATTATTAAAAAATTTTGATTTTTACTATTTTTAAAAAATTTTGATCTTTGCCAAAAAACGGGCACAAAATTCAAACAGTCGCCATTTACTGAAAAAAAAATTTTATTTATCCTAGTTTTTTTTTTTTTTTTCAGATCACCCAAAGTGTTAGAATCGTGTCAGGAAGAGCGCACCCTTATTTTCAACCCCGGTCACGCCACCACGCCGCAATTAATGAAATTATCACAAAAATTTTTATTTTGTCCTGCGTGAAATTATATATTTTGAAGTGAAAAGAAAGTAAAATTCATCATTTAATTTTTGGCGTTTTTTTTTTTGTTTTGTTTGTTGGTTTTTGCAGCTTTATAAACAACATTTTTGGGTTTCTATTCCGGTGCACAGAAAAGATGGATTTCCAACTCTTGAGCACGCCAAGTATATCTGGCCGTGTGAAAAATATAGCATTTCCAAATTTATGCCTCACACTATGTGACTATCTTTAGGTCCTGTTGATTGTCATCGTTAGAACTGAAATGGCAAATCGTTAGAACTCATAGAAATTGGTAGAATCAAAGATAATTTGGCCAATGTCCGAACATTTGTAATGAGTTCATCTTTCGTGAATCGATAAAGTGAAGATGGAATTGATACCGAACCACCACTACAAATATCAACCGAAATTGTACCATTTCTAATTTTTAGCGACGACGATGTAAACTGTTTTCGGCAATTTCATTTTTCTTCGTATCGCAAAATAGACGCGGATTTGAAGGCTGATATGTTGAAATGATTATCGCAAAAACTGTGCGAACTTCATTTTCATTCCAGTGATTAACGTGTTCCAGGAATTGTAATTGCTGGCTTACTTCTCCAAAACTTGCACACATCGAACCATTTACATTACGCAATGACTCAAATAAAGTTAAATCGCGTACATTAATCAATAGCAACCGAAGGTAGAACCAATCGTCGTTTTTCGGGTGGATTGTATAAATTTGTCCTAATCAATTAGTTGATAAGAAACGTGGATGTCAATCAACTGGTGGGCCTTGCTTTTTGCGTAACTATTTCTTCGACGACGCATTCCATGCATAATATCAAGGTACTTCCGAATAGAGCAATGTTCTCACAAACAGATCACAAACAGATGTTGAGAAAAAACTCGTCAATGTTAATTTTGTTGCTGGCGATTTTTCCACTGGTTATACTGTATTCTCTGGGTTGAAATACACTCTTTGGCCATTCTCCAAATTAACTGCGAGGCGTACAAAATTCGGAAAACGTTCATGAATTGCGAAAGTAAATATCCTGCAAAACGCTTTATTGCAGTTCACGTATCGACCGTATCGTTCAAGACCAATAATTGCCATGTTGCTTCCTTTGGTGACGTACTTTCAAACGTATTTTATCGATTTCACCAAACTGCATTACTAAACACTGATATGACTTTTGAATATGAATTAGACAATAATGGTGAATATAGTACGATCTATGGATGTCGGAAATGGAATAAAGTATCGATATATATTGTATCGGTAATTTTTGAATATATCAATATCGACATTGATATTTTTATTTAAAAATATCGAGATATCGGTATGATATGAAAAAAAAAAAAAATATTTGGCCTAATCTACTTTAATCATCTTGCCTTACTAGATAAATAGTAACCAATAGACATAATTTTTAATAAATCAAAAACAACAATTAAAACATTAATTTATTATTAATCAAACCAATATTTATCTGGTACAGACATAAGAAAAACTCTTTGATTTACGTGCTCGGCTGTAATCCGACTTCTGTTATTGGGTACTGCGAGATTCACAGCAGATGCCACTCTCTCCGAGGAAACCGAGGACGCAGGCGATATCAAATACTTTAGAGCTATGTCGGAAAGGACTGGAGTAAAATGACGACAATCAAACCAGAATTTTGTTGGATTCTCTTTTCTGGGTATTATAGGCTGATATAGATATTGCTTCAGTTCGCTAGGCATACCATCACTGGTTGAAGTTGAAAGTAAAGAGTTTGCTGAAGCTGCAGCAATATCTATCAAAATTGTTTCATGTTCGGACCACAACGACGGCGAAGATTTTTCGGAATTTGGAATTTTGGTAGTGCGAGTGGGTCTGAGTTCAGGCGAAAGTTGTCCTCTACGCCTATGTTCTAAACGTATTTCTTTTGACAGTTCGGTTATTGCAGTGGAAACAGCTAGCGCTGAACTAAAATGAATACGCTTAAAGCGTGGGTCTAAAATTGTTGCTTTGGCCAGATGTAAATGTCGCTCTAGTGGTTCTAGTTTTGCAATAACTAAATTTAGCAAACTCTTCTGAACAGCAATACCAAATTTGGTGAAAGGTTTTACTTGTTCAAAACCTCTCTGAAGTAAGTTTGCAAAGGGAATCACCAAACTTGAAGTCACGTACTGATCGCCGCTAATTTCTTCAGTAGCTTGCTTATGACACCTAACTCTTCCGTATTCACTGTCTTTCACTCGTATGTTGTAAAAATAAAGATTACTTTTATTAAAGCTAACACTATTTATTGAAGCTAATTTTTGAACACAACTATAAGAACAATTGACGAACAGTGTGCCCACTATCCTTTTGTAAAAAACGCAGGAAAAGATGTTTTCTTTTTCTCCTCTTTCGCCTGTTGAGTGAAGTTGGAGCGGTTGATATTCCTCTGCATTACGCTTCTATTAGTTTATGTAATTTGTGGGAGTAATGCAGAGGAGTATTTGTTTGGATTAAACAGTTAGTATAAAAAAGGATTTAGAATTTTTTGATCATAAAAATATCATTTTTATACCTTTTCAATACTTATAACATTATCTCGATACCTCGATATATCGAAACAATAAATATCGCTCAAAAATATTGTTACATTGAAAAAATTATATCGATATATCGATGTATCGATATTTTTTTGACAACCTTAGTACGATCCATGTGTTGTCAACTTCGAAATTCACTCTTCTAAGTTGAATGCTGAATGTTCTGCCATTGTCGTCTGGTGACCGACGCCGATAGATTTGATATAAATCATTTCCAGTTTGTGTTTCCGAAAGAAAAGCACATGGGTAGTGTTTCGTGCACTTATTGTCAGACATACAAACCGAAATGGGATTGTAGTGTCCGCAAGGTCCATGCACCATATTGGTTTCCACCACTTCATATAATGGGCCTAATCATTGAATCCGTTTCGATCGAAATATGGTTCGATATGATCGAAAAAATTTGCGTTAAAATCATTGAAACCGTATCGAAAATAAAATTTTCGATCGAAGTGAACTCACTTACCGACTTGATAAAATGCTTTCCGCGGCACATAGATGTCGCTAATTTCGAAATCATTGATACCGCAATATCGAAAATTTGTGTCGAAATCAATCCGTTGGTGAGTGCGTTGCGGAATTCTTACAAAAATGGATAATTTGTAAGTATTTTTAAAAACAATTGCTAATGACGCAATCATTTATATTTTAAATTGATATTTTAGAGATAAGAGACAAAAACACACCAACAAAAAACAATTTGAAGTGTTAGTAAGTGAAATGAAGCTGCACCCCGACATAGCGAAAGGATTTTCGCAAAGAGCACCAGGCGAATTGAATCATTTTTGGGAAGAAATTTCAAACAAATTAAACGCAGTAGGTCCCCCAATCAAGGACAGAGCTGGATGGAAGAAGGTATGAAAAATCACCATTTGTATATTATCGGAATTAAGCTACCTAAGTTATAGGTTTGGACAGATTTCAAGTTTGCGACGAAGAAAAAAATGGTCAAAAATGCAAAGCAAATTTCAGGAACAGGAGGTGGGCCCTTCAGCCAAATTTCTTTAAGTGCATTGGAAGAGGAAGTGAGTGTTATTCTATCACTCAATGCATCAGTGGAGCGATTAAAGGGCATTACAAGTTTTGGATGCTCAAAAGAAAATATTCCGGAAGAAATACCAACAACAAGTACTCCCCGCAAAAGACCGGTTGAGCCAATTTATTCCCAGCCTGACATTGACTTGATTGAAACGTCATATATGACTCCTGGCCAGACCATAGAATCTAATGCAGATGCTGATGTGTTCTGTACCCCACATAAAAAGAGTAAAATAAACAAAATGGGTCTTCTTACAGAACAAATAAATATTCAAAAAAAGATGGAGGAAAATGTATCTAAATTGTTAGCCACGCTCATTAAACATCAAAGAGACTATATCCAAGAACAGTCCGACACAAACAGGTGGCTTAGGAAACTAAGTGAAAATGAGAAGGATAAATTGAAAGAAATGAAGCGACATAATGCTGTCATGGAAAAAATAGCCTTTGATAAATTGGAAACCAAAAAAAAAGTTCTAGAACTGGAACTTGAACATTTAAATAATCCATAAGTTTTTATTATTAATTCAAAATATTTACATTTTAATGAATTTTTACGTTTTTTAACTTAGTTTTAATAAAAATGAACTCAACATATTTAGTTATATATGAACTTATACTAAAACATATCTAAAAAAGTTTCTCTTATTCTATTTGCTTCGTCGGTAGGCATATCATTTAAATCATTGTCATCATTGTTTGAATATTCATTTTCAGACATATCCAGGTGTGGCTCATTAAAATTTTCGTTAGAATTAAAATGCAATCGAATATTATGCAATGCGCAGCAGAAATTAATAATACGCGCTGCTTTATATGGTGCGTAATGTAGTCCTCGTTCACTGCAAAGGCAACGAAATACTGATTTTAATAAACCTATTGTTTTCTCAACAACTATTCGGCCTTTAGCATGATACGCATTAAATCTTCTTTTTCTGAGGCATGTGATTGGTTCTCTAAATGGAGTTATGAGCCATGGTTGAAGAGGATACCCTTTGTCTCCTTTAATGCGTACATTTTTATTAGGTGATCGTACTTTTATAAATGGTTTCTCACCTAATATTAAATTTGCATTTCCTCTCCGATAATTGGTTGCGCTGATAGTTTTTATGTCACTCAAATCCCAATCGTGACTACTGCCAGGATATTTTGCATTAACGTAGCGTATTTGCATTTTGTGGTCGCACACCTATAAACATTCAGAAAAGCGAATATATATAAATATTCAGTTTAAAGATAAATATAAAAGTCTCACTATCATAACGTTCAGACTTGAGAATCCTTTGCGATTATAATAAAGATGTTTATCTCTCGTTGGAGCCATTATCTTTATGTGAGTTCCATCAACTGCCATTGTCACACCCGGAATTTTTGACTTGGCAAAAAAAAATGTTTTTGATTCCAATTCTTCGTTTTCATTCATGTAAATAGAAATCCACCGTGAACATAGTCTGTACTCAAGAATGTTTAGAACTTCCTCTAATATTACACAGAATGTCGATTGGGCCACATTTACATTGAAGTCCTTTCCAACACAATGCTGATAGTTGCCTGTGGCAAAGAAGCGCAGACATGCAGCAAGTTTTATTTTCGGAGAGAGAGAACCTTGTCTCTTATCATATTCACATACATTTTCGTATTCCTCTAAAATGTATATAAATGCTCCTTTGTTGATGCGAAAATTTTTGAAGAAACTGTAAATGTATATGCATGTAAACAAAGTTATCTATGTCGTTTTTAGCTTAAATACTCACTTATAATCATCCATTTCCAATATGTCTTTTGAATTATTCCTCAAGTTTCTGCACTCGCGACGAATTTGTATACAATTTTCATCCTCATTATCGCTATCACTTAAATGTAACATGATTGTATCCATTTCAAATATTTATATAAACGAAGCAAAAGCCCAGCCAATTTAATTTTTCAAACTTGTCAAATTTACCGTCGATAATGTAGTTTGACATTTGTGCTTTTTGATAAAGCAGTTTATCGACGGAATGAATGATTGCATGAAAATTCTCGATCGAAAATCTGTATCGGATTCAATGATTAGGCCCAATGTTTCATGATTTCATCAATTTGATGTGGTGTAACCATCATCCAAAGAATAATGTGTGCGTGCGGAAAACCTCTATTTTGCCACTCAACAGAGTACATCTAGCATCCAACAGCACCACATATACGTTGCTTCAAGATAAAGTCAATCAAACATCGTAACTGTTGTTTGAAAAGTCGTGCTGCGACATCGTGACGATCGATAATTCCGCACCTATGTTGCCGCATCTTGGGAGAACTTCTTGCCTTGCAGCCCAATATTTTGACGGTAAAAAGAACACCGACGGATATTAGGTCGACCTCTTGGTGGCTTCGTAACAAATTTCAGTCTGCAATTGACCTCTTTGTGTGAAACACACGTAAAGTTTTAACTGAATAAATTCAATAATTTTTCTTTTGAATAGCAGGAATAAAAAGCAAGCGACCGAAATTGAACTATTCAAATAATTTACAAATCAAAATATTAAAAAACAAGAATTAAAAAAAAAAAAAAATTGTATGGAAAAAAGTAACCTTTGAAATTATCCAATTTCCGACTTTTCATGAAAAGTATAAGATATTTTTATTTCTAAAAAAAAATTTCATTAAGATTGTTTCAGCCGTTCTCTTAGCGTTACTAACGGAAAAAACATTCATTCGTTTGTATGAGAAAAAGAAAAGGGCTGTTTTTAGGGGTTTTCCGGCAATTATTCGAAATTTTTCCTCGGCAGAAACCATCCCTGAACCTCAACGAACATTTTAAAAAAAGGATTATCAAATTTGGTTCAGTCTTATGAAAGTTATGAGCGTACATACATTTTGACGATTCATTTTTATTTATATATGTAGATTTTTTTTATTCTTAAAATATCAATAAATATCTGATAAAAAATTGTATAGTAAAAATGTTCTTAGTTTTTTTTTATTGGACTTTAAAAAATGCAGTTAAATAACATTTCTAGACTAGAATACCCCCTTAGGGTGTTGTGTTAGCATTTAAGCTACATGCATATAAATTTTAAAGTTTGATGAGCAGCACTTTAATAGATATTACGTAATTTAAGTGTTTGCGTTATTTTAGTGATTATTTTTAATTACTTTGCATGTTTCTTAAATTTTACTGAGATGTTACTTGTTATGTAAGTTATTTTTTGTTTAACAAGTGTTAAACACGCTTCAAGAATTTTTTAAATTTTGCATGCAAAAAGATACATTCCTGGGCGGTAAACTTTCGTTTAACATGTACAAATTGATCAGCCGCTGCAAAAGAAAATTAGGTGGAATTCGCATTTACATATATAAATAGAATTTTACAAATAATTTAATTAAATCAAATAAGCGAATTTTAAGATAAAAAACAAGATTAGATTGGGAAATCAGCTCCTTTTATGTTTTCTGTCGGTCGAATGTAAACAAATACATACATTCAGAAGAAAACTCACCACCGAGAAATCTAAAAACAGGGCTGCATTTTATTATTAGAATAATGAAAAGAAATAAGTGCGTTACCAAAAAATTCGCACATTGGCTTTAAATGAAGAAAAGTCATATTCTCGGCAAATAGCAGAGGCAGGACGGAAATTGCAAAAAAAAGTAACAAAATTGGGACCACCTCGATTGCCAACAGCATTGGTCTGACAAAAGCAAATTTATGTAATTTGCTAAACTTTCACAATTTACCTTACGTCCACTGATCAGCTAGGGAAAGGTTTCAGAATAATTGTGCAGTAAATAATTTTTTGTGCAGTAAAGAAAATTAAGCTTCCTCAAAGACAAATAATTTGGGACTGCTTTTCGTACCATGCTTTGCACCTCTACACTTTGGTGATGGAATAATTAATGCATAAAAATATGCAAAATTGGTTAAACATTTTTTAGTATGCGCAATGGAAGAGCATCTATTTGCGGATCGCCTAATTTATCAGGATGACTCAGAGCCATGCCATCGTGCAAAATCACTAAGTTTTGATTGGATATGATTCTATTCAGCTCATTTTTTTTATTTTTAGTTAGCAACGTTTATGGCACATAATGGTTTGTGAAGTTGTCAAAGAGAAGCCAACAAATAAGGATTTTAGGACTGGTTTGGTACGGCTCCTTTATTAGGAAATCACATCGCCAATAATAAGACCATTATTGAATCTAAAGATCGTTTTTTTAATTAATCCTGAATTTCATAGAATGTATAGTTTGATAATTATTTTTAATATATAACAAATTTACTCTGTGAGGCCAAACAAATGAAAATTGTCCTAATATTCTAATTTTGTTAACAAATTGCTCACAATTTCAGTTATATTTGGTGGTTTTATGAACGTAAGTTTATTGTGGAGACTGTACTCACAGTAACAGAACCGGCGCGAAACGCTTCCTTCGTTAGTGTATCGAAGAGCCTGTAGGTTTTAAAAAGTTTATGTGTTACATATACATGTATATTTATACAAACTTCTTTATAAATTTAACGGATGAGTTAAACGGACAATTGAGGTATCAACATGTCGCTTTTATTTTCGTTCCATTTTTTCTGTATAAATTTCTGCATATATACAGTGGGCGACAAAAGTCTACGTACGACCCATATTTTTGATATATTGCTGAATGTAAAAATAGTATGGAAAAAGTAATGATACAGTTTTGTTTTAATTACATTTTTATTAGGAAATTATAAAACAAAAAGTGTACTTCAATACAAACATAACAAACTGTTCACAAAAAACTAAAAAAAAACATTGGCAAAAGTCTACGTACGGCATGTATTATATACTTTATGTTCATGTTGCAAACTAGAAAGTAACGGGAAAGTAGCTTTTACTTTTATTTTGTGTTTATGCTTTACAATAAGCTTCATGTTAAGCACATTTCGATATAATCGCGTATAGTGTACACAACGTATAGTCGTCACAATGGGTCCTCGGAAAGAAATTTCAACAGATGTGCGAAACCTGGTGGTAAAATACAAAAAAGAGAATAAATCACTTGGTGAAATATCAAAACTGCTTAATTTACCTAAATCAACTGTTCAAACTATATATGAAAACTTTATAAAAAATAAAAGTGTTGAAAATAAACCACGAACCGGTCGACCGAAAAAGCTTAGTAGGAGAGATGTCTCTTTTATTTTAAAAGAAGTTGATAATAATCCACAAATTCATGCCACTAAGTTAGCCACGGAATTAACAATACGATCGGATAAAACTGTACATTCCAGAACAGTTCAAAGGGCTTTAAATGACAATGGATTGCACAGCAGAACTCCACGCAGAAAACCCCTTATCAGTGAAAAGAACCCTGAAAGCTTCGTTTGGAAGTCGCCCAAAAGTATAAAGATAAAGATCTTGATTTCTGGAAACAAGTTTTATTTACAGACGAATCCAAGTACAACATTTTTGGAAGTGATGGAAGAACCAAAGTTTGGAGAAGAGCCAATACAGCAATGCAGCCCAAACACCTTATCCCTACTGTCAAGCATGGCGGTGGAAATGTCATGGTTTGGGGCGCTGTGGCTGCATCTGGAGTAGGAAACTTAGTATTTGTGGAGGGGAACATGGATCGTTTTCAATATAAGAATATATTAGAACAAAAATTAAGAGCATCCGTGGATAAACTAAACCTTGGTAGGAGCTGGCTCTTCCAGCAGGATAACGATCCGAAGCACACGGCCCACATTGTAAAGGAATGGCTGCTTTACTATGCCCCACGTCAGTTAAATACACCACCACAAAGCCCAGATTTAAATATTATTGAGCATGTTTGGGAGATTTTGGAACGTAAGGTGAGAAAACATGTCATTACCAGTGCGCAAACACTAAGAAAGAAACTACAGGAAGAATGGCAACATATAACACCCGTTGAGATTGAAAATTTAGTTTCTTCAATGCCTAGACGCTTACAAGCAGTTATAGATGCCCATGGTGGGCCAACAAAATACTAATTTTTAAGAATCAGTGCCTTATTGAAATGTTTTTTTACTAAAATGCTAGTCGTACGTAGACTTTTGTTAATGGTTTTTTTTTAGTTTTTTGTGAACAGTTTGTTATGTTTGTATTGGAGTACACTTTTTGTTTTTTAATTTCCTAATAAAAATGTAATTAAAACAAAACTGCATCATTACTTTTTCCTTACTATTTTTACATTCAGCAATACATCAAAAATATGGGTCGTACGTACACTTTTGTCGCCCACTGTATATAACTTATTTATTACATAAAAAAGCGAATTTATTGCGTTCATAGAGAATTTATGAGATGGGCGTAAAACCGAGGCTTTATTTGTCCATTTGGAATTATGAGGTGTCACTCTTGATTTATAAGAGTAGAGTGCGTTTCCATATGGGCTGCGCACTTTACTATTACTTAAGCCCCTTCGCTACGTCAAAGTGACCAATTTGAAGGATTAAAGATGGGATCTTCTCTGTTTAGTTCTGCAGCTCGAATTATTTTCTCCCAAGAGTAAATTGAAGATGTCACATGAAAAGGAGTCGCTTTGTCTGAAACCTCGGTTCCGAGAGGTCCTTCCCGATCCTGACGGAGCTTTTGGTGTTTCTCCATGTCAATCTCCCTTTTTGAAGTTGGTCGCCTTGTCGTGGCGAAGGGGCTTAAGTAAAAGTAAAGTGTGCGTCCCGAAGGAAACGCACTATTATCTTACGAACTAAGAAGACCTCATAATTCCCATAAAAGTGATATGGATGAATAGGTTTTACGCCCATCTCCTACTGTGAAAGTATGAGGATACCCGCACCAACACCACCCTAAAAGCTGTCATGAGCACCAACCAAAGTGCACTGGCGGCTAAAGGAGAAAACAAAAAGTAGAGTAGTAGAGGTATATGAAAGCTACCTGAAAAGGAAGCAATCAGAAGAGAACAATCGGGAGAGCATTTCACAAAAAAGGAATCGCTCTATTACAGAAATACGAGAAACTCTGCCCAAAAAACCGAGACGGAGTAAAGGTGAACACAGCAGCGCAACAACGGCAAGGCATTTCTGCGATGTAGCCAGGCATAGCCTGCAAAAGGCCATCATAGATGGAAATTCCTCTCCGAGCACTGTACAACAAAGATGGGTGTCGCTCGACGTCAGAGTGTCGAGTATGGTGCTAAGCTTTGCACTCGACAATCCTGCGGGTCCTCACCAAGAGTTTGACTCCTCTGAGACCCTCAGGGGCTACAGGGTCAACAAGTGCGCGGACCAGGCCTCGCTAGATTTCCTGACGGATAGTGTTGCTAAAATCAGCAACGTCTTTGTAGGCTTCCAATTAAGGCTTATACCAGCCCGGGACATTCCGAAGAGACTTCGTGCTCGCATTTGGCTACCTGCTGCAGAACAAATATATACCTGGTATAGATGAGTGACAGCTGATTAAGGAGGAAAAACCAAATAAAGCAAGCAGACCAATACTGGTGCCATTTGCTATGAGACCATTGAGGCTCTCAAGAATACTGACTACAAAATCAGATTCGGAATTCGCAAGGCCAGACTAAAAAATCTTCCAAAGCGGCAAAGCGGCTGACGAAGACGGCACGAAAAAGAAACCCGATATACCCAAAAACTTAAGATGCGTACAGATAAACCTGCAGCACTCGAAGACTTGCTACAGCGAACCTGACAACCCTCATGAACGAGTGGGTATCGACATCAGCCTAATACAGGAGCCCTGGGTCAATGAAGACACTATTAAAGGGCTAAATAGCAGCAAGTATAACCTTTTTTACACACGGAACAAAGGTAAACCTAAGGCATGTATTTGTATCAATAAAAGTATAAATGCATTTATTTGTCCTAACAGAAAGAAAAGCCCTTCTTGGTCTCGGCTTACTTGGCCCGTGACGAAAACATACCACCGGCCCCGCTCACCAGACTAGTAGAGGAGAACAGGAAGGAAGATGTCTTAATAGGTTGTGATGTAAACGCAAGACACACCGTATAGGGTAGCTCCGGTATAAACAACAGAGGGGAGTCACTCTTGCAGTATATTCTGAATAGTAATTTAAGTATATGCAACAAGGGCGATAAGCCAACCTTTATTTTCCCAAGCTCTGATAGGTTTCCGGGATGGGGGGAAGTGCTGGACCTCACGCTATCAGCAGACAGTCCCGTTGTGGATAACTGGATCATATCCGATGAGCCTTCCATGTCGGATAACACCTGGGTACTTTTCAGCATCCGCGAGAAATACAGTACTCCCCTCATATATCAGAACCCTAGAAGAACAGCGTGGGAAAAATTTACCACTATAGCAACGAAATGCCTTGAAAAGGGAGACAATAAGAGTATTAGTAATCCTCAGGAACTAGATTCAGAAGTAGAGAAGTTGGAAAAAATCCTAACCACAAAATCCACCCCGCTAACATTTCTGAAAAAGAGAAAATTTTGTAACCAAAATCTGGCACCCATATAAAGATAATATGAAAAGATACCAAAAAGCAGTCAGGAAAGCTAAAAGCGCCTCATGGCGGTCTTTTTGCACATCGATAGAAAGTTGCAGAGAAACCGCAAGGGTGAGCAAAATGCTATCTGAAGATTCATACTAATACCACCTATACTCGTATTAGGGCGGAGGGAAATGATTGGACCTCTTCGGCAAAAGAGTCTCTGGAGGTACTTATTACAACGCACTTCCCCGGGAGTCAGCAAACACCTTCAACGAGGGTTCAACCAGAACCACCGTTAAACGTAGCTGATTATCGAAGCCAAATAGTAGACAAAAGCAAAACCAAATATGCCATAAATAGTTTTGAACTATTTAAAGCGGCAGGTCCTGACGGGATTATGCCCATAATGCTGCAAAAACTGGTAGAACCAATGGTTCAAAGGCTTGAAAATATATGCAAAGCTAGCATTCAACTATCTTACAAACCAAATAGTTGAAAGAAGTAAAGTTGTGTTCCTTCCAAAACCAGGCAGAAGAACACACGAGAATGCTTAGCATTTTAGACCTATAAGGTTTACCTCCTTTATGCTGAAGGTACAAGAAAGGCTAATAGATTTACATGTAAGAACAATAATGGCGGAGAAGTTATCGAAGACCCAACATGCGTACATAAAGGGCCGATCTACCGAAACTGCGCTTCACGAGGTTATAAGTGTAATTGACCACACCAAACTGTCCTGACAAATATATATAGAAAGAAGAATAAACAAAGCATACATGGCCTACTATACTTGTAAGAGAATCGCCAACAAGAATTTGGGCCTCAAACCATGTATATGGCTGTCATAAGATCTATTTAGATATGGTGCTCTGGTATGGTGACCAGCACTAAACAAACAATACAACATTAAAAAATTAAATGGAATACAAAGAGCAGCAAGTTAAATATAAATATGTCAAACCCTTTCTTTTTTCGCTCTCACTCTCGAATAAGATTTACTGCTAATTTTAAGTACTTAGAGACAGATTTTTGATAATCGTTAAGTTTAGTTTAAGAGTGATGATCAATCAATAAAGATGCATATATTTGTATTTTCAACCGCAACATACAGTCTTTAATTCAGCTTAATATTTCTGGCGACGAGGATGGGATACGTTGTGTTAAATTTTCGTATCCAAACCGAACATTTTACGAGCAAAGCAAATTAATAACTTTTTGTAATTTAATTAAATAAATAAATGAAAAGTACACTTCAAAACTTAATGCTACTAAAATAAGAACTTAGTGTTTGTGGTTTGAGTTTGTTCTTAAATTTGACCACACATATATATTGTGGAATAAACATTTATCGGAAAAAAGAAAAACTCCAAAAAAATAGAGTTCGAATTACAAACGTGGTTTGCATATAAAAGAAATAAAAAATGCAACCAGAACAATATATTACAACAACAAAACCGCACATGTTCTAACGTAAATAAGTGACTTTCATCTGACCTTGAAAAGACAAAATTCATATTTTCACATTCATTTGAACTTAAAAAAAGGGGAATAGAGAAGGGGAATTGAGAGACAACAAAAAATATATATATATATATATACATAATCATCGTTTGCATTGTAAATTTTTCAACATCAGCAAAGCGAGAGAATCTACAACAACAACACACGAGCAGTTTGCACAAACTGTAGCGGAAACAGAACCTTTTTGACAAAAACAAAACAATGGCGTTGACACTAGCTGAATGTTTACGAGAAGCGTGGAGCCTACCGCCGTTTACTGTAAGTAGTGAGTACTCAGTAATTATTTTTGAGACGTCTCAACCGTTCTCCAATTGACTCCAATTGAGCACTTTGATACTTTGCAAAGAGTTCTTAGCAACCGTTTACAGGGAAACGCATTAGGAGCAGTTGAGACATTAGTTAATCCTACCTGGGATGATATTGTGAGTAAACTTAAAGAAGAATTTGGAATAAAGAGAACGTTTTTTAATTTAAGAATAGATGCTCTTATTATCGAAGCCGTAAACATTGAAGAGTTATATTGTAAGTTAAGAATGATATTAAGCCAAATGAACACGAAATACTCTTCAGAACCTAACGAAATGTATACTCCCTTAAAGAACGAAAAATTAATTTTTGATATATATGCCAATTATTTACCGGTACATATTAAATCTCTTTTACTGCAAAAAAATATATGATCGATAAATACAGCTTATACGTTTTATTTACAAAATAATTTATTGAAAGATATCCAATTAGTAAATTATAAACATGCAAATAGCTTTCCATATAATAATTTGCAAAATAATAATAACTATTCAAGCAGCAAAAATAATTCCCCATAACATTCGAAATAGACGTAACTATTCAAATGGTATGAATGTTCAGCGGTATCAAAATTCTAACAACTTGCCTAATTTGGGTAGCCAATATAATAACTTTAATAATCCCAGAGCAAATTGTTCGAATTTTCAAAGCCAAAATAATACTTACCCTAAAAGTTTCAATACAAATTTCGGAAATTTTCATAACCAAAATTTTAATGAATACCCACAAAGTAATAATTAGAATTTCCGCAATACTAGTCACTTCCAACCAAATCCTCAGCAGTCTAACAATAACAGCCGAAATAATAATTTGGAGTCAATGGAAATAGATGCTATAAATTATACAGAAAATTGTTCTGTTCAGCCTCGAAATTATCGTTACCCATAATTACACTAACCATAAATAATACTAAAACAAGGTGCCTAATCAATAGTGGCGCTGCTACAACCTTAGGGGATTACACATTCTTTTCAAAACTAGGAAAATCAAAAAAATTAATAAAACCAATTTTGTTGCATACCCTAGTTGGTGATAATATAATAAAAGAAGAAGTCATTGTTGATGTGCCAAGTGAATTTAAAGAAAAAAATAGTACTATGTCCGTAAAGTTAGTGAATTGTATCGACAAAAAGTTTGATTGAATAATAGGAATAAATATTTTACGCCCTTTCGGTGCAATAATAGGCTTTCAGAATAATAATCTTATAATTAATAACAATAAAATAAATTTAAATAATAATAACTTTAATATATCCTATGAGGAAATAAACTATTTAGAGAAGTTTGAGCTTGATAAATTTAAAGAGCTAATACCAACAACTTTAAATAACGAAGAAAATAAATTTTTAGAAAATTTTCTACATAAAAATAAAAAGACATTTTACATTAAAGGGCAAAACTTAACAACAACCACTTGAGCAAAACATAAAATCATAACTAATTCTAATAAAATAATTTATTGCAAAAATTACCGACATCCACAGATCCTAGAGAATGAAATAGAAAAGCAAATAAATGAAATGTTGAAAGAAAATATAATACGCCCTAGTAAATCCCCTTACAATTTCCCTCCATTGTGGATAGAAAAAAAAAAATCAGATAATTCAAATGAAAAAAATGGCGATTAGTAATAGATTTTAGGAGATTAAATGAGATTACGGTAGACGATAAATTTCCCATCCCTGAACATAGAGTCCCTATTTGATAAGTTAGGTAAGGCGCAGTATTTTTCTTCATTGGACTTGGCAAAGGGTGCTTTCATCAAGTATTAATGGATGATACGATATTGAAAAAACTGCCTTTTTGACTCCTATGGGGCATTTCGAGTTCATTCGAATGCCATTAGGTCTCAAGAATGCGCCTGCCACATTCCAGCGAATGCTGAACTACATTTTGTCGGATTATATTAATAAAATCTGTATTATTTATGTGGACGACATATTAGTATTTTCGACACTTTAACCGAACATTTAGAAAGCTTACAAAAAATTTTTAAATAAACCCTAAATGAATTTAACCTAAAAGTACAAATCGATAAGTGTAAATTTTTATCTAAAGAAACAAGTTTCCTTGGTCATATTATAACAAATGCGGGAATAAAACCAAAAAAAATAAGTATTATAAAAAATTTCGAACTACCAAAAAGATATTAAAATTAAAGATATTAAATCTTTTCTGGGCCTAACCGGCTATTACCGCAAATTCATTAAAAACTATTCTTTAGTAGCTAATCCTATAATTAAATATTTGAAGAAAAACAGTAAAATTGATGTTAACGACAAATCATACATTGAGTCTTTCGAAAACTTAAAGAATATTTTAGTAAATCCGCCATTATTGCGCTATCCCAATTTTAGTAAAAAGTTCGTATTAACTACTGATGCTAGTAACGTAGCCATTGGCGCGGTATTAAGCCAAGAAAGGGAAAAACCCATAAGTTATGCCAGTAGGACTCTGAATGGGCACGAACAAAATTACTCAACGTTAGAGAAGGAGCTGTTAGCCATTGTGTGGTCAGTAAAATATTATCGTCCATACCTTTACGGTCGAAAGTTCCTAGTCCAAACTGATCACCAGCCCCTGAAATGGCTTTATTCGCTTAAGGACCCAAATTCGCGAAACATCAGGTGGAAAATTTTACTAGACGGGTTTTACTTTGATTTCGAATACATTAAAGGCAAGGAGAATAACGTGGCGGACTTTTTGAGCAGAGTGCAGCTGACTCAACCGCCTTTAGCTGAAGTTCATAGTGTGGAGGAAAGTTTAATAATAAATTTTTCATTATAAATAAAATCGTCAACAAATACAGAACGCAAAGTAGATTAGTTAAAAATATATATAAGGAAATAGAAACACTTTTCAAAAAATATAAAATATTATACGTGTTTGAAAATGATTTAAATAATACACATTATTTGAATGATTTGTTCAGACGAGAGTTAAAAAATGGAAAAGTTGGTATATACTCGGAACTCGAAGATAATAAATACAATATAATTCAAAATAAATTAACACAATTATTTTCTAACCTAACCTAAAGGTAACCACAGAGGAGTTCATGAAAACTACAATGAACTAAAAGATAATTATTTTAATCCGAATTTAATAAAATTAATAAATAGATACTGTAATAACTGTAGAGTTTGCATCGAAAATAAATACGATAGAAAACCCATAAATAAAAAATTTCAACATACTATAACACCAGAAAAACCTAATCAAATAATACATATAGCTATTTTTCAAATACAAAAAACTTCATTTTTAACAACAATCGATAAATTCACTAAGTTGGGGACAGACACATAAATTAAACGATAAAAATATGGTGACAGTAAAAGCTAAAATTGAAGAGCGAATCGCGTTCTTAGGAAAACCTGATAAAATTGTTATGGATATGAAAATAATATAGAAACCCATTTTACAACACCGAACTCTCACACCGGGAATTCGGATGTAGAAAGAATGCATTCGACTCTTTTAGAACACATAAGAATACTAAAAAACGCTGAAAATATTAATTACTCTGAGGAATTGGTACTAAAATCAATAAACTTTTATAACAACACAATTCATAGTACAACTAAACTTAAGCCAATAGATTTCATAAATAAAATAAACATAGATTTAAATGAAGTTAAAGAGAGATCTGAAACAAATAAAAAGAAAGCCATTGACAGAGAAAACATTAAAAGAGAAAATGTAACGCTTAATTTACAAAATCAAAAATCAAAATCTATATATTAAAAATCCTGCTGCAGGCAGACAAAAAACTGCTAAAAGGTTTAACAGATACCACTACAGCAATCCCAAGAAAGTAGATACTGCACACTTCAGAATTCCATTAAAGCCTATGAACTGAATTGAAACAAAAAAAAAACAAAAATGTTTATAAATAGAAAACTATGTATGTATACCATATTTTTTATAGGTATATGATTTAGAAATTTAGAAATAACAAATATAAGTAGGTACCCATAATTTACAATGTAACTAAAATGTTAAATTCTGTAAATTGATATATATGTAAATCTTTTCTTTTATTTTCAAATGTATCATAGTAAACTTAAATTTTATGTCTACCTTTTCTAATATATTTTTACCGAATTCGATGGGGCTCGAATTTAATATTGGAGGGCGAGTTATATATAAATATGCCAAACCCTTTCTTTTCTCGCTCTCACTCTCGAATAAGATTTACTGCTAATTTTAAGTACTTATAGACAGATTTTTGATAATCGTTAAGTTTAGTTTAAGAGTGATGATCAATCAATAAAGATGCATATATTTGTATTTTCTACCGCAACATACAGTCTTTAATTCAGCTTAATATTTCTAGCATGTGTGGTTGTACTGGTGCAATCAGGTTATGTCCGACTGATGCGCTCAATGTGGTCCCGCAGCAGCTACTTACGGACATTTTTATTCACAAACAGCAGCTATTGCGGCGATAAGAATAAAAGAATTGGGTGGTTGGAATCAGCAGAACTGCGGACGTAGTGTAATCTTAAGTAAGCTCACCATTAATCATCATAAATCAGACTACATTCTCCCAAAGCTGGATTTCAATGGACACCTCCAGGTGAGGATACCATCCAGACGAGAATGGAGAAGAGGTTCAATAGGAGAGGAGGATAACATCTCAGTCTACACCGATGGGTTCAAAATGGACTGCGCAATAGACACAGAGGTATTCTCCGCTGATCTAGGCGTAAGTCTCTCTATACGTCTACCGAACTCGGCTAGCATCTTCCAAAGAGAAATACTAGGCTTAGAAAAAGCCTGCGAAGTTCTACTAGAAAACCACGAGAATATACATAAAGCAACTATATTTACGGATAGCCAGGCGGCGCTCCTGACCTTGTCTTCACCCATTACAAATTCCAGCATAGTTCAGAACTACAAGGGAGCACTAAGCTCAATAAAAGACAAGCTCCAACTAGACTTGATCTGGGTTCCCGGCCACAGGAACATTTTCGATAACGAAAAAGCAGACGAGTTGGCAAAGGCAGGAGCTTTCCTCAACGAATCCGAGGCGGAGCTAATAACAAGCCCGCTAGGATCGATTAAAGGAGAGATCAATAGACAATTTCAACAAGTTGCAAATACCAGGGGGAAAAACATTACAAAATGCGTCACAACTAAACAGTTATGGCCAACATATGACAGGAAAAGAACCAACGACTTATTAAATAGGTCAAGAAAAAGTATCTACAGAGTAACAGCTACCACAACTGGGCACTGGCCATTTGGGGAACATGCGTCCAAAATGGGTATACTCTACAATGACATCTGCCGAGGCTGCGGATTAGCAGGGAACAAGGGAAAAATTTTCCACTTTCTCTGCGAATGCCCAGTTCTAGCACAGATCCGACACAAGACACTTGGAATCCATCAATCACCAAACCTTGAATGGATTTCCACTATAAGCATATCAGATATAAGTAGTTTATTTGAAACTTCAAAATGGTTTGAGAAAGAAGGTGAAACGTAATAGCAGATACAGGAGGTTCTACGAATAGTGTATCAAAATGGCACATCAAGTGCTAATTTAGCCCGATAGGTCTGCACTCCTACCTACCTACCTACCACGTCAGTTTATACAGCCGTATTAGTTTTTCGGGGATACCATCGCCCAAGATTTGGTTCATGGTGAATATCTGGTCAGTTGTTAATTTTCCAGGTCTAAAGCCACACTGATAAGGTCCCATCAGTTTTTTGACGGTGGGCTTTAATCTTTCACACAACACGCTAGTTGGCGCAGATTGTGGGGTCTCCCTTTTTACTGATTGGTCAAAGCACACTTAAATTCCAATAGTTGGGCATGCTTTCGGCCAACCATATTCTACAAAGAAGCTGATGCATTCTTTGTATCAGTTCTTCACCGCCACGTTTGAATAGGTCGGCCGGCAAACCGTCAGCCCCCCGCCGCTTTGTTGTTCTTCAGACGGACAATTGCTATTCGAACTTCTTCAAGGTCTGGCAATGGAGCGTATGCTCTATCGTCATCGATTGGGAAATCAGGTTCATCATCTCCTGATGTTATGCCTTCACTGTCTTTCAAAGGCTGGATAATTGTTCCCTCCAGAATTATAGTATGCTTTAAGCATCGGTTACAAAATCTTTTCTGGTAGTTCTACAAGTGAATTATTCGGTCTTGAAACCTTCGAGCATTACCGCTGTCTGCCAGCTTGTCAAGCTCTTCATACTCATGCATCATTTCGGTCTCTGTCTTTTTTGTCTGAAAATGCTTTTTTTTTGCTTCCCTTTTTAGCTCCAGTATCTATCCCATCCCGCACGCTTGAAATTCTCACAGTTCCCTTATACCGAGTTGCTGATAAGTGCTTTCAGAGAGCAGGAGTGTAAGTTGAGTCGAAAACCGTTCGGCTGTCTCTTGTGATTGTAGCTTCTCGACGTCGAACCGTTGTGCCAAATATACCTTTTTTGCCCACCCTGGCTTTAAATTCGCCAAGTACGATTTTGGCATCTTGGCGGAAGCAGCTCCCACAGGTGCAACCCAAGCCCTGACAGAAGGCATAATTGTTCACATAATTCTTCTCTTCCTTCTGGACGTGGGCCCAAATCAGCGATATGTTGATGAGCTTTACTTTTTATGTAAAAGAATCGTTTCCGGCCACTCCCAAGTGGATGGCGATCAAAGAACTTTCCTCACTTGCGTGAAGTACTACACATGATTCCATCCTCCTATAATACTTAATGTATGCAAAGCAAATATCGTTGTGTTATGCCGTTGAGAACACTTATGATTAAGTTATGTGTACATACTGTAGTTACGTTCAATAGATTAGTATTGTTGTATACACAAAACTCAGCATGTGGTGCATACATGAATTAAGAAACGGAAATCTATAAATAAAACAGCTCTAGGCAACCAGAGCTGAGTACTATTTGTAAAGTGAAACCGTGCTATCATTTAAACATAATGGTAACCTCAACGTTTTGTAAAATTCGCGAGTGAATAATTACGCAAAACACAAAAAAAAACCAAATTCTCATCACATCCACAAATATTTTTCACTTTACCTTAAATATTTTGTTATTTTATGAGTCTAAATGAAGAATTTATAAATTTATAAAAACTTTAAGATAGTTTGAAAAAAATGGTCAGTGTTTCAACGGTACCATTTAGAATGGTCCAAAGGATCTTATAAATAAAAAGGACAACTATTTTAAAAAAGATGTTGAGGAGACGATAGGTACGCCTTATGATCACGATACGGTGCTTAAATTAATTAGCCTGCTCAAAGACGAAGAGTTAACTTGTAAATTTTATGACTCAAGAAATAGATTTTACAAACTGAAGTTAAAACCTTAAGGTTGGTATCCAGCTCTCAAGTAATTGCTCAAGAAAAAAAATACATTACTTCTCAAGTAATTTTGACAGCTGGTTACACATTTTGAATGAGCCACATTAGAAGAGCAATAGAGAATAAACAAAGAAAAAAAACTTTGTGCGTATTAGGTATGTATGTAGAAACATAAATATTTTCATTGCTATTTAAGGAATGTTGTTGATAATTGGTAGGTTTTATACAACATTTAAAAATGAAATATAGTTCATAATAATGATTTTAACTAATTTACGATGATTTACTTTGAATTTCTTCTAAGAAACAATTGTTGATTTCATGTTTCTTCGCAAAACCAGGTTTGCCAGATTCGCATTTTATTGAAAAAATGTATTAAAAATTAGTACTAGATTTCTTTAGAGCTGCATACTAGCACAAGTATATTTATCGCAGGAAAGTTACTTGACCGTTTCTTAAGCGTTTTTATATGAAGTGTTTACATTTCTTGAGAGCTGGATACTAAGCTTTATGGCAAAAAATTCTGCCTATTTTACATTGCCTGAAGTTTACATTCCCAGTTTTCAGCAGAATATGTTTGAGTAACTAAAGGTCTCTGGACACATATGAAATGTATATTTTAAAAACTAAATTAAGAGGATCGGCTGCAAGTTGTATTGCAAGTCTGCCTTCAACTTCGGTTTTTCAGTTGCCTGGAACCTTCTTAACGAAAAATTTACAAATAAAAGGTTACTAGCAATAATTATTTCAAACAAATTTTAAATGAACCAGTAGTGACTGAGACTGCTTTTGGTGTACGAAAATTTCACGAAAAAATTTCTGAATATACACAAGCATTGGAAAGCCACAGATTGTCTGCTGGCAATTTATGGCCTTATTAAGTTATACGCTTGTGCAGAAATAGACAGCAATTTAAGAACCCTACGAAAATACCGACCTTAAATTCACTTTACTCCTTTCTGAAGCAGCTTAAGTTTCAAAAACGCCACAAAATTTCAAAATGCAGTATTTGAATTCATAATGGGATGTAATATAATACTTAATACAATGTATTTTATTGTTATAAGCCCTACCCAGGACAAATGGGTATTTATGGCTCCACAAAGATAAATCCTCTAAAGAAAGAAGCACAATCGTTAAAAATACGAAAAAAGAGAGATTTAAATGTGATTGTGAATATGTCTTGCTAACAACAGCAATTTTTGGTATAAAAGGCAGTGATGTAAGAATTATAAAGACACGTGTTTTATTATTGAAGGAGGACAAAACAAGAACAATATAAATGAAAGAGTTAACCTTCAATTAAAATCAATAATAGATCCTTTTAAAATAAATTTAGCCACTATTATAGCACAAAAGATTGTGTCCCATATACAAACAGATTACATAAAAGTAAAAAAAATTACAGAGGATATAAAACTGGCCGACCTTCATTTGGTGTTCCAGGTAAGATTGATTGGCGCACCTAATAGTAGCGTACATATTCTTTTATTTTTAAAACAAGAAAAAATAATTATTGAAAATGTTGATATACGGATCAACTAACATAAGCTTCATATTAGTTCACTGTGGTGTTGTAACATATTTGAATGAAAAACTAGATAATCAACTAAACAAGTTTTGGAAAATAGAATCCCTTGAATATAAATATTGTTACAAAAAGTAGTATTAAGTTGTATTTGTATTGCTATATGCATCCCTTATTATGAACAATAGCTGTAGGTATATGGAATAGCATTTGTCTTGTTGTAGACATCTGGCGCCGCGGCTGTCTGCTTGCGTCTGGCGCCGTATAGCATTATGTTCTGGTAATTTCCAGACGCGATATTCTAGAAGGACACGCCGGCATCAGCAAGAAGTGCGTGGCTATATAAGCCGTGGCAGCGCGAACGTAATCAGTCAGTGCTAAGAGTAAACTGCTATAGTGTAGACGAGTTGTGAAATAAAGAGTAGTTGAATTAAATTAAACAGTTGTAGTTTTATTTGTCAATCCAGAGATACGAACCTAACAAAGTGAACTAGCAAGCAGTAAAATCGTAACAATTGGTGTCAGAAGTGGGATTGTCAAATAATCCAAATCCAAGATGGTTAAATTCGAAGAATTGAGAATTCAGCAATTAAAAAAGGAACTGGAGGAGCGTAATTTGTGATAAGCGGGCAAAAGGCGGATCTGCAGGCACGATTACGTGAAGCAATGGAAGCGGATGGAATTAATGTGGACGAGTTCGAATTTGTTGGACCAGAAACTTCTACAAAGGTAGAAGAGAAAGTAGAAGAACAACGAACATCATCAAGTGTAGACATGAACACGTTGTTAGTGGCTATTAAGCAAATGGCAGAAAATGCAGTGCAAACAGAAAATCGTCTGGCACAGCAAATAGCTGAAAATACATCGCAGTTAAAGTCTTGCCTTACACAACAAATTACTGAAAATAATACGCAGTTAGAAAAGCGTTTAGTACAACAGATTACAGAAAATAATACACAAGTGCAAGAGAAATTTTCAAAATTTGAAGACGAATTAAGCACAATAAAAAATGACGAAAAAAATTTAAGATCAGAATTTCTTCAACTGAGTAATCGTGTGCGAGAACTGCAACTACATGGCCCTGCACCATCAACAAATAATCAAAGATTGAAGGCACCCACATTCGATGGAAGTATTCCATTTCAAATTTTCAAACTTCAGTTTGAAAAGACAGCAATGGCCAATAATTGGAATGCAGCGGACAACGTGGCGTCCTTGTTTGTATCATTGAAAGGACCTGCGGCAGAAATCCTTCAGACTATTCCAGACTGTGAACGGGACAACTATGAGGCATTGATGAGTGCGATAGAAAGACGATATGGTAGTGAGCACCGGAAACAAATATAGCAGATCGAACTGCAAAATAGGGGTCAGAAAATGAACGAGTCATTGCAAGAGTTCGCAACTGAAATAGAACGAGTAAATACAACAGGCAGATGTTTCAACTGTGGAAAAGCGGGTCACTTTGCCCGAAATTGCAATATAAAAGTAAACCCATCAAAACGGAAACAACCAACAGATAACGAGGACGAAGCATCCACATCTCACAAGTCGTTAAACTAAAACGGAACAGTTCAAAGGGGCGTGAGCTGGTTCCCACAACTATTTGCCCCGCCATCTCGATATCACAAATAGGTCGCCATGACAACAATCTTACTATCAACGGCATCGTAAATGGACGACTGTCAACGCTTACTTTGGATACTGGTGCCACACATTCAATTATCCGACCGGATGTGGTAAGAGGAATGGTTGAACCATTAGTCGGTTGCAAGCTTCGAACGGCCACCGGGGAGGAAGCAGCTGTCGCGGGAAAAGTCTTTTGCGAAGTGATGATTGGTACCCTGGAAGTTAATCACACCTTCATCGTAGCAGAAATCACGGATGAATTTATAATGGGAGTAGATTTCATGATTGATCACGGGGTTACTTTGGATTTAAACAAGCAAATGCTGTTTTGCCAGAACATGGAGATGCCTATAAACACCGGATATGTGACCAACGTTGAAAATAAGAGGGTGATTGTTGATGATAATCAGAGTATTCCACCAAAATCTGAGGCGATTGTATGGGCTAAAGTGAATGGAGGAGGTGGGACTGAAGAGTTGTGGATTGTGGAACCAACAAAAATAGATACATCCATATTGGTAGGAAGAACGCTTGTGAAAACTAGAGAAGACGCCACCATTCCGGTCAGAGTAGTGAATGAATTCAACACGCCTATAAGTCTGAAGAAAGGAGCAGTAATTGGACAGTGCCAGAATATAAGTGCAATAGCACGATGCGAACGGTCACAACAGAAGCCTACTATTGAGCCACAGCAGATAAGTCCTACACTCCTAAATAATTTGCTGAACGAACTGCATGGAAATGAAAAATTAAAAGCAGAAAAACTATTAGAAAAATACGCATCCATATTTGCAAACGAAGGAAATACAGGAGGAACCGGCATTGTCAAACATCGCATAAATACTGGAGACGCTAAACCAATCCGACAAGCTCCGCGTAGGGTTCCACTAGCAAAACGTGAGGATGCTAACAAAATTATTGAAGACATGCACAAAAACGGTGTAATCGAACCTTCAATAAGTCCATGGAGCTCACCTATCGTCTTAGTTAAAAGAAAAGATGGTAGCACCCGTTTCTGTGTAGATTATAGGAAGTTGAATGATGTCACAAAGAAAGACAGTTATCCTCTACCAAGAATCGACGATACATTAGACACCTTGTCTGGAGCGAAATGGTTTTCTACATTAGATCTACAAAGTGGATATTGGCAAGTCGAGATTGATGATTGTGACCGTGAAAAGACCGGTTTCAGTATGGGCGACGGGTTATGGGAATTCTCTGTGATGCCATTTGGGTTATGTAATGCGCCTGCAACTTTCGAGCGACTGATGGAACATGTGTTAAAAGGACTCAACTGGAAGACATGTTTGGTGTATCTTGATGACATTATCATCATGGGAAAAAGTTTTGATGATCATCTGAAAAATCTAGAGGAAGTCTTTCAGCGAATAGCATCAGCCGGATTACGCTTGAATCCCAAAAAGTGTTCCTTATGGAAGAAGCAGGTCACATATCTCGGACATAAAGTGTCAACTGAGGGAATTCACACCGAGGAAGGAAAAATAAAAGCAGTGAAAGATTGGCCTCGACCCACCAATATTCATGAACTCCGCAGCTTCCTCGGCTTATGCACGTATTACCGCCGTTTTGTACCTGGATTTGCGAAGGTGGCTAGAAGTTTACATGATTTAACAAAGAAGAATCGCCCGTTTGTATGGCAGTTGGAACAAGAAAAAGCGTTTGAGCAGCTTAAAGAACTACTTTGTACGGCGCCGATGTTGGCTTATCCAATACCTGGAAAGAAATTCATCCTGGATACAGATGCGAGCGCTTATGGAATTGGAGGTGTCCTGTCTCAGCTCATCGACGGACAAGAAAGAGTAATTGGGTATTACAGCAGAGTGCTCGGGAAACCAGAGAAAAACTACTGTGTGACGCGAAAAGAACTACTAGCTGTGGTGGAATGTGTAAAACATTTCCACAAGTATTTGTATGGACAACGATTCTTGCTGAGGACTGATCATGCAGCATTAAAATGGTTATTACAGTTTAAGAATCCGGAAGGCCAAATTGCACGATGGATCGAAAGATTACAGAATTACGACTTCGAAACGGAACATCGAAAGGGGATTCACCACAAAAATGCGGATGCATTATCACGTCGCCCTTGTCCACTGGAATGTAAACATTGCTCCAAATCAGAGGGAAAAGAAGGTATAATCGATGTGCGATTACTGAATATAGAACCTGAAGATGATTGGACTCCTCATCGCATCAGAATCAATCAGCTGGAGGACCCTGATCTTGCAAAGCTGGTAATGGCCAAAGAAAATGGGGTACGACCACCAAAGGAACAAATAAGTAACGAGAGTCCAACGGCAAAAGCATATTGAGCCCAATGGAACAGCATAAACCTCGTTAATGGATACCTTCATCGTACCTGGGAAAGCGAAGATGGCAAACAGTCTCGTCTGCTGATCATAGTACCGAAGTCCATGATCCCGAAAGTATTGAAAGAATATCACAATGGACCTAGTGGAGGGCACCTTGGGATTACAAAAACTATTGAGAAGATTAAACAACGGTTCTACTGGATCGGTTGTCGAGATTCCACAGCGGAATGGATAAGTAATTGCGTAGAGTGCATGGCCGCTAAAGGTCCTAAAGCCAAGAGTCGCGGTAGGCTACAACAGTACAACGTGGGATCACCATTTGAACGAGTCGCAATGGATGTTGCAGGTCCGTTCCCAACCAGTACGGCCGGAAACAAATATCTACTGGTTGTCATGGACTATTTCAGTAAATGGCCAGAAGTATATGCCTTACCAAACCAAGAAGCGAAGACAATAGCCGAAGCGTTTGTAGAAAATTGGATAACAAGGTTCGGAGTGCCCGTCGAATTACACTCAGATCAAGGCAGGAATTTCGAATCTTCCATTTTCCAAGAAGTCTGTACATTATTGGGCATCCACAAGACACGGACAACAGCGTTACATCCACAATCAGATGGAATGGCCGAGAGATTCAACCGAACGCTCGAAGAACATCTGCGGAAAATCGTTGATAAAGATCAACGTATTGGGACAAGTGCATCCAGATGTTCCTGCTGGCGTATCGTTCAGCGAAGCACGAGACAACTGGTTACACGCCAGCAAAGATTATTTTCGGATCTGATCTGCGACTCCCTGCTGATCTTAAGTTTGGAACGAATCCTACAGCTGCAAGAAATGATGGAGATTATTGTTCTGCCTTAAAGGAAGAAATGAATGAATTGCATCTAATGGTAAGACAGCACACGCATCTGATGAGCAATAAGATGAAGGACCGGTTCGATCAAGCGGCAAATTCAAAAGGTTTTGAAGAAGGTGATCTGGTCCTGTTGTACAATCCACTTCGAAAGAAAGGCTTGTCCCCGAAATTGCAGACAGCCTGGGAAGGACCCTATATGGTGATGAAACGACTTAATGACGTGGTATACCGCATACAAAGAAATGGGAAAGCACGATGTAAAATGAAAGTAGTGCATTTGGAGAGGCTCGCCCCATTTGGTTCAAGAGGATTTGTGCCTAATCGGGACGATTAGGCTTTAGTGGAGGGCAGTGTTACAAAAAGTAGTATTAAGTTGTATTTGTATTGCTATATGCATCCCTTATTATGAACAATAGCTGTAGGTATATGGAATAGCATTTGTCTTGTTGTAGACATCTGGCGCCGCGGCTGTCTGCTTGCGTCTGGCGCCGTATAGCATTATGTTCTGGTAATTTCCAGACGCGATATTCTAGAAGGACACGTCGGCATCAGCGAGAAGTGCGTGGCTATATAAGCCGTGGCAGCGCGAACGTAATCGATCAGTGCTAAGAGTAAACTGCTATAATGTAGACGAGTTGTGAAATAAAGAGTAGTTGAATTAAATTAAACAGTTGTAGTTTTATTTGTCAATCCAGAGATACGAACCTAACAAAGTGAACTAGCAAGCAGTAAAATCGTAACAATATGTTAATAAAATCGAAGAAGAAACACACACTTTCATAATAATATAAAAATTTATTTAGATAGGAAATTCATTGTGGCTTTCCATTCTAAAAGGAATATTTAATTATGAGAGCAATATAAACAATTTATAAATGAATACGTAAGATTGGACCATATGATGATCTTATATGATCCAATAACATTGAACTTTTAAAAAATTTTCCTCTGTAAGGCAGAGGAAATCAATTTGGCTGGAACAAGGAAACTAACAAAGGAATTAAAGCATTTGGTGTCACTTGGACTCCACGACCACATTTGTATAATTTGCAATTGGAAGTTCAACGACGAGATTACTAAAAGGACCATTCTTTCAGACGTTTCTAAATTATTCGACCCATTGGGCTTTGTGAATTCAAATACAAATGTCCAGGCGCATTTGATGCAATTAACCGGTGAATATTGAGTTACATGGATTTTGTGATGCTTCGATGAAAACGTATGGGGCCGCAAAATCTGGAAACCAAACTTGCGAAACTTATGTAAATATACTTGCAGCTAAATTACGACTCGCGCCAATAAATATAATAACATTACCGCAGTTCCAGCTGTGTGCGGCTGACCTCTTAGTAGAGTTAACAAAAAAATTTAATTTTTTGATACATACGTACATACCAACACCAACATAAATAATTAGAGGCAAATATTAGGTTGTCAAATATCTCCCTTCCGCTCCGTTTTGTTCGATAATCTGTTTCCATCTAGACGGCATCTTCATTATACGCCCCTCGTAGAAGCTCCCTCCTTATTTGCGAAGAACTCGGACGGCCACTTTTCACAAGCCTCTTTTGAGTTCAACTTTACACCAATAAGGGTGTTTGCCATAGACAGAAACAGGTGGTAATCACTGGCGCTATATCCGGGCTATATGGTGGATGTGATAAAACCTCCCATCACAGCTCCCGTAGCTTGTAGATTCTGACGAGTCATCAACGAAGTGTGTGGTCTGGCGCTGTCCTGGTGGAACACTACATTCTTCCTGCTGACCAATTCTGGACGCTTCTGGTTGATCGCTTGCTTCAAGCGGTCCAGTTGTTCGCAGTAGATGTTAGAATTAAGCGTCTGGCCATATGGGAGCTGTTCATAGTGGATGAATACCTTCATATTCCACTAAACACACAGCAAAACCTTCCTGGCTTGGCCACTGTTTGGGACGCCTTCGACCACGACCGTTTTCGCTTGATATTATCGTATGTGATCCATTTTTCGTCGCCAGTCACCATCCGCTTTAAAAATGGGACGAGTTCGTTCCGTTTTAGCAGCATTCGATCCAGAAGGTTTTTTTGCATCAAATCATCTGAGTCGTCGAAACCATCCCTACGTAGTTCAAAGTGATAGAGTACCATCCTTCAAAACAGCAGTAATCTTACGGAATGTTTTTATTGCGGATTTGCCTTTAAAAAAGAAAAACTTAAAATTGCGCGAATTTCGTCATTAGTGGGCCATGTTTACACGTCTATAACTGTTGAACGCAACATTCAAACTAAACATGCACAGCGTCGTTTTTTAGGTTATGTCAAGACCTTTCAAAGATGTACGGTATTTCCAGATACGAGCTCTGTAACGCTTTATACATAGCTGCGAAACTCAAAAGACAAATAGGTGGTAGGGGAGATATTTGGCAATCTAATATTTTTCTTTTGGTGCTTTTAAAAATATGTTTTTCGAGGTCTGTAAAAAAGTCACTCCAAGTGTGATTTCCTATTTGTAACGGAAAGATTCTCCACCATACAGTTTTATATTTTTTTCTTACTACCATATAAGCTTTTCCAAAAAAAGTGGTGTGATTTCTTAAAAAAATTACGCTAATTGTAAAGGAAATGCAAATGCCTTTTGTTTAATGGGAATTGATACAATCAAGTTCTGTGTATAAAATCATTCAAACAGCCTCCACAATCTTTTTTTATTTGATGATTCTGATTTTTAAATACTTTTTCCACTAAATCATGCCATGAATAGCACGTTTCAGCTTGAGAGTTTGGTTTATTCGTAAAGAGCAGTGACTTTAAACACTACTTCATGAAGGCCGTTCAATGTCACAATTTCTTTAAATTACCGAATCTCTAAACTTTTCTTGCAATAATTTGGTTGTTGCTTGTGCTGTATGGCACATAGCCCTGTCTTGTTGGAAACAAGATCAACTTCTTCCATTTGCGGCCATAAAAAGTTGGTTATCATTAACCTTTACCGCTCTGCATTGACAACAATGATGTCACCAACTTAATTATGAAAGCAGTACGGACCGATGATTCCAGCACCCCATAAACTACACCAAATTATAAATTTAGGTGGATGTAGTGGTCGCTGGTGAATAACTCTTGAATTTTCTTCTCACCAAAGTCGAGAGTTTTGTTTATTTACAGCACCACTCTGATGAAAATGAGACTCATCAGAGAAGGTAGTTTTCTAAAAAAAAATCGTTATCATTTTCCTGTTGTTCCAAGACAACATCAGCAAAATCACGACATTTACGGTGGTTCAGTGGCTTCGGTTCTTGAGTGAGAATAATTTTATATGAAGGCAAGCCCAAATCCTTTCTCAAAATTGTCTAAAGGTCAATATTTTCATTATTGCGAGATGTTCTTTGTCTTATGGAGACTTGATCTTTTCACAACTAAACAAAAATAAATATACATTATTTTACATTCGGAAAGTAAGAGGACTTAGTCGATTTAAAAAAATGTATTGAACCAATCGCTACAATTATTTAGAAACTTTAAAAATAGGCTCATTCTGCGTCGATGCAGTGTTGCCAGCGCGATTTCCAAGCTTTGAAGGCGTCACGGAAGACATTCTCGGGAATAGCCTGGAGAGCCGAGGTGCTTGTGCTTGAATCCCCTCCGTCGTCTGAAAATGATCGGAAGATCGACTATTTGTCTCTTGATCGTACGCAAAGATCCTTTACTCATCACCTGTGATCACGTTATTCAAAAATTGGGGGTTTCACTTTCTCTCGCCGCATTTTCTGGTCGTCAGTGAGCACTTTTGGGATCATCTTCGCGACACCATGCGCATTTTCAAGTGCTCCGTCATAATGTCATGAACCACATATTTTGATAACTTTAACATCTGGGCAATGACAAGAATACTTAGTCGACGGTCTGAGTTCAAAACTTTTAGCATACTAGCCACATTGTCGGTGTTAGTCGACACTATACTATAACTCTTCTTGCCATTTTCTCTAATCTTCCTCTTTTTCCCATGCCCATTCACCATATATTCCCACATTCGGCAAAACTTAGTAAAAGAGTCTATAACGGCTAAAGTGTGTTTATAGTCTTTATGTGTTGAATCTAATGGACCCAAGAAATCAATATGGTAAGCATATAATGGAACGTCTTCTTTTTGAAGCGGATGCAAAAACCCTTCCTGTTTGCCTCGTTTACGGTTACTCATGATACAGGGTATGCAGCATTTGATGTACTGCTTAATCTTGTCTTCTAATTGTGGGATATAATAAGATTTACAAATCAATTCTTTTGTTTTTTGTTTTTTTTTTGCTGCAAAATGACCTCTGTCGTGCGCATTGCTTTTGGAACTACTAGCAACTCATCGTCGTTTACTAGTTTGTATAAAATATCACCTCCAAGAAAATAATTCTCGTATGCTTTGGTTTCATCGCTGATAATTTCTTTAATAGCTTGACGCCAACACAAGCGTCATCTTAAGTTATCGTCAATATCGGGTATCTGCTGTGCGCGTCGATATGCTGCATACGCCGTCCAGCACGATGCTCAATGGTATAGTCGAACTCTTGTAAGAAAAGAAACCAACGTGCTACCCTCGTGCACAAATTCTGCTTTTCTAAGGTTTTCGTAAAAGCGTTGCAGTCGGTGACTAGCTTAAAATGTGTTCCCAACAAGTAAACTAGAAAATTTTTCAGAGCTTCAATCAATATTTCCAATTCATAGCTAGTATACTTTCGCTGTGTATCTGTCGTCTTTTTGCTCATAAAATATACTGGGTGTAAGTGGGAATCGTCTGGTATTTCTGCAATAAAACTGCACCGAATCCATCTATTGCAGCGTCTGTATGCACCTCAGTTTCGTACGATTAGTTGTATATATTTAGTACTGGATTCTCAGTTAAAAGTTTTTTCAGAAGATTGATTGAGGCGTCTTCTTGTAGACTAATTACAAACTCTACGTTGTTTTTAGTTAAATTCGACAATGGCTTTGAAATCACTGCGTAGTTTGGGATAAACTTTCTGAAGTATCTGGTTAAGCCCAAAAAACTTTCTAACTGCTTCAACGTCTGTGAAGTTCTAAACCTTATTACTGCATCAATTTTCTCTGTAGATGGGTACAGTTTTTGATTCTCAATGATATGACCAAGAAACTGTATTCGCGTCTTTAAAAAACTAAATTTTTTCAAATTTAATTTTAAGCCAAAGTTTTTACATATGTTAATGATTTCTTTGAGATTTTGTACAGTTTCGTTTTCGTCCTTAGAAGGTATAATAACATTGTCAACGTAAGGCAAAGCAATATCTTTACGTGACAGGTGCCTGAAAATAGCGTTTACATGTCGTTGAAACACGAATGGTGAGCTTGACAGCCCAAACGGCACCTTCAGAAATTGATATTGGCCGTTTTGCGTAACAAACGACGTATACTTTCAGCTTGATTCTGTAACAGGCACGTGGAAAACCCCGTTTTTGAGGAAAATGGTACTAAATACTCTTGCCTCTTGGTAGTCTATCCAACTGGTCTTGGCATGCTTTCGGCCAACCATATTCTACAAAGAAGCTGATGCATTCTTTTTATCAGGTCTTCACCGCCACGTTTGAATAGGTCGGCCGGCAAACCGTCAGCCCCCGCCGCTTTGTTGTTCTTCAGACGGACAATTGCTATTCGAACTTCTTCAAGGTCTGGCAATGGAGCGTATGCTCTATCGTCATCGATTGGGAAATCAGGTTCATCATCTCCTGATGTTATGCCTTCACTGTCTTTCAAAGGCTGGAGAATTGTTCCCTCCAGAATTATAGTATGCTTTAAGCATCGGTTACAAAATCTTTTCTGGTAGTTCTACAAGTGAATTATTCGGTCTTGAAACCTTCGAGCATTACCGCTGTCTGCCAGCTTGTCAAGCTCTTCATACTCATACATCATTTCGGTCTCTGTCTTTTTTGTCTGAAAATGCTTTTTTTTGCTTCCCTTTTTAGCTCCAGTATCTATCCCATCCCGCACGCTTGAAATTCTCACAGTTCCCTTATACCGAGTTGCTGATAAGTGCTTTCAGAGAGCAGGAGTGTAAGTTGAGTCGAAAACCGTTCGGCTGTCTCTTGTGATTGTAGCTTCTCGACGTCGAACCGTTGTACCAAATATACCTTTTTTGCCCACCCTGGCTTTAAATTCGCCAAGTACGATTTTGGCATCTTGGCGGAAGCAGCTCCCATAGGTGCAACCCAAGCCCTGACAGAAGGCATAATTGTTCACATAATTCTTCTCTTCCTTCTGGACGTGGGCCCAAATCAGCGATATGTTGATGAGCTTTACTTTGATGCGTGAGCGATATGCAAAAGAATCGTTTCCGGCCACTCCGAAGTGGATGGCGATCAAAGAACTTTCCTCACTTGCGTGAAGTACTACACATGATTCCATCCTCCTATAATACTTAATGTATGCAATGCAAATATCGTTGTGTTATGCCGTTGAGAACACTTATGATTAAGTT
The DNA here is from genome assembly GCA_027475135.1 of Bactrocera correcta. Lineage (NCBI taxonomy): Eukaryota > Metazoa > Arthropoda > Insecta > Diptera > Tephritidae > Bactrocera > Bactrocera correcta. The sequence goes on from CM050327.1 coordinate 26,029,380, forward strand.
ATGTGTATATACTGTAGTTACGTTCAATAGATTAGTATTAAGATATGTGTATATACAACAAAACTCAGCATGTGGTGCATACATGAATTAAGAAACGGAAATCTATAAATAAAACAGCTCTAGGCAACCAGAGCTGAGTACTATTTGTAAAGTGAAACCGTGCTATCATTTAAACATAATGGTAACCTCAACGTTTTGTAAAATACGCGAGTGAATAATTACGCAAAACACAAAAAAATAAACCAAATTCTCATCACATCCACAAATATTTTTCACTTTACTTTAAATATTTTGTTATTTTATGAATCTAAATGAAGAATTTATAAATTTATAAAAACTTTAAGATAGTTTGAAAAAAATGGTCAGTGTTTCAACGGTACCATTTAGAATGGTCCAAAGGATCTTATAAATAAAAAGGACAACTATTTTAAAAAAGATGTTGAGGAGACGATAGGTACGCCTTATGATCACGATACGGTGCTTAAATTAATTAGCCTGCTCAAAGACGAAGAGTTAACTTGTAAATTTTATGACTCAAGAAATAGATTTTACAAACTGAAGTTAAAACCTTAAGGTTGGTATCCAGCTCTCAAGTAATTGCTCAAGAAAAAAAATACATTACTTCTCAAGTAATTTTGACAGCTGGTTACACATTTTGAATGAGCCACATTAGAAGAGCAATAGAGAATAAACAAAGAAAAAAAACTTTGTGCGTATTAGGTATGTATGTAGAAACATAAATATTTTCATTGCTATTTAAGGAATGTTGTTGATAATTGGTAGGTTTTATACAACATTTAAAAATGAAATATAGTTCATAATAATGATTTTAACTAATTTACGATGATTTACTTTGAATTTCTTCTAAGAAACAATTGTTGATTTCATGTTTCTTCGCAAAAGCAGGTTTGCCAGATTCGCATTTTATTGAAAAAATGTATTAAAAATTAGTACTAGATTTCTTTAGAGCTGCATACTAGCACAAGTATATTTATCGCAGGAAAGTTACTTGACCGTTTCTTAAGCGTTTTTATATGAAGTGTTTACATTTCTTGAGAGCTGGATACTAAGCTTTATGGCAAAAAATTCTGCCTATTTTACATTGCCTGAAGTTTACATTCCCAGTTTTCAGCAGAATATGTTTGAGTAACTAAAGGTCTCTGGACACATATGAAATGTATATTTTAAAAACTAAATTAAGAGGATCGGCTGCAAGTTGTATTGCAAGTCTGCCTTCAACTTCGGTTTTTCAGTTGCCTGGAACCTTCTTAACGAAAAATTTACAAATAAAAGGTTACTAGCAATAATTATTTCAAACAAATTTTAGATGAACCAGTCGTGACTGACTATATAAACAACTAAACAAGTTTTGGAAAACCGAATCCCTTGAATATAAATATGTTAATAAAATCGAAGAAGAAACACACACTTTCATAATAATATAAAAATTTATTTAGATAGGAAATTCATTGTGGCTTTCCATTCTAAAAGGAATATTTAATTATGAGAGCAATATAAACAATTTATAAATGAATACGTAAGATTGGACCATATGATGATCTTATATGATCCAATAACATTGAACTTTTAAAAAATTTTCCTCTGTAAGGCAGAGGAAATCAATTTGGCTGGAACAAGGAAACTAACAACGGAATTAAAGCATTTGGTGTCACTTGGACTCCACGACCACATTCGTATAATTTGCAATTGGAAGTTCAACGACGAGATTACTAAAAGGACCATTCTTTCAGACGTTTCTAAATTATTCGACCCATTGGGCTTTGTGAATTCAAATACAAATGTCCAGGCGCATTTGATGCAATTAACCGGTGAATATTGAGTTACATGGATTTTGTGATGCTTCGATGAAAACGTATGGGGCCGCAAAATCTGGAAACCAAACTTGCGAAACTTATGTAAATATACTTGCAGCTAAATTACGACTCGCGCCAATAAATATAATAACATTACCGCAGTTCCAGCTGTGTGCGGCTGTCCTCTTAGTAGAATTAACAAAAAAAAATTTAATTTTTTGATACATACGTACATACCAACACCAACATAAATAATTAGAGGCAAATATTAGGTTGTCAAATATCTCCCTTCCGCGTCGTTTTGTTCGATAATCTGTTTCCATCTAGACGGCAACTTCATTATACGCCCCTCGTAGAAGCTCCCTCCTTATTTGCGAAGAACTCGGACGGCCACTTTTCACAAGCCTCTTTTGAGTTCAACTTTACACCAATAAGGGTGTTTGCCATGGACAGAAACAGGTGGAAATCACTGGCGCTATGTCCGGGCTATATGGTGGAAGTGATAAAACCTCCCATCACAGCTCCCGTAGCTTGTAGATTCTGACGAGTCATCAACGAAGTGTGTGGTCTGGCGCTGTCCTGGTGGAACACTACATTCTTCCTGCTGACCAATTCTGGACGCTTCTGGTTGATCGCTTGCTTCAAGCGGTCCAGTTGTTCGCAGTAGATGTTAGAATTAAGCGTCTGGCCATATGGGAGCTGTTCATAGTGGATGAATACCTTCATATTCCACTAAACACACAGCAAAACCTTCCTGGCTTGGCCACTGTTTGGGACGCCTTCGACCACGACCGTTTTCGCTTGATATTGTCGTATGTGATCCATTTTTCGTCGCCAGTCACCATCCGCTTTAAAAATGGGTCGAGTTCGTTCCGTTTTAGCAGCATTCGATCCAGAAGGTTTTTTTGCATCAAATCATCTGAGTCGTCGAAACCATCCCTACGTAGTTCAAAGTGATAGAGTACCATCCTTCAAAACAGCAGTAATCTTACGGAATGTTTTTATTGCGGATTTGCCTTTAAAAAAGAAAAACTTAAAATTGCGCGAATTTCGTCCTTAGTGGGCCATGTTTACACGTCTATAACTGTTGAACGCAACATTCAAACTAAACATGCACAGCGTCGTTTTTTAGGTTATGTCAAGACCTTTCAAAGATGTATGGTATTTCCAGATACGAGCTCTGTAACGCTTTATACATAGCTGCGAAACTCAAAAGACAAATAGGTGGTAGGGGAGATATTTGGCAATCTAATATTTTTCTTTTGGTGCTTTTAAAAATATGTTTTTCGAGGTCTGTAAAAAAGTCACTCCAAGTGTGATTTCCTATTTGTAACGGAAAGATTCTCCACCATACAGTTTTATATTTTTTTCTTACTACCATATAAGCTTTTCCAAAAAAAGTGGTGTGATTTCTTAAAAAAATTACGCTAATTGTAAAGGAAATGCAAATGCCTTTTGTTTAATGGGAATTGATACAATCAAGTTCTGTGTATAAAATCATTCAAACAGCCTCCACAATCTTTTTTTATTTGATGATCCTGATTTTTAAAAAGTAAAGTAAAGAGCAGTGACTTTAAACACTACTTCATGAAGGCCGTTCAATGTCACAATTTCTTTAAACTACCGAATCTCTAAACTTTTCTTGCTTCTCTTGTTGCTTGTGCTGTATGGCACATAGCCCTGTCTTGTTGGAACCAAGATCAACTTCTTCCATTTGCGGCCATAAAAAGTTGGTTATCATTAACCTTTACCGCTCTGCATTGACAACAATGATGTCACCAACTTAATTATGAAAGCAGTATGGACCGATGATTCCAGCACCCCATAAACTACACCAAATTATAAATTTAGGTGGATGTAGTGGTCGCTGGTGAATAACTCTTGAATTTTCTTCTCACCAAAGTCGAGAGTTTTGTTTATTTACAGCACCACTCTGATGAAAATGAGACTCGTCAGAGAAGGTAGTTTTCTAAAAAAAAATCGTTATCATTTTCCTGTTGTTCCAAGACAACATCAGCAAAATCACGACATTTACGGTGGTTCAGTGGCTTCGGTTCTTGAGTGAGAATAATTTTATATGAAGGCAAGCCCAAATCCTTTCTCAAAATTGTCTGAAGGTCAATATTTTCATTATTGCGAGATGTTCTTTGTCTTATGGAGACTTGATCTTTTCACAACTAAACAAAAAAAAAAATATACATTATTATACATTCGGAAAGTAAGAGGACTTAGTCGATTTAAAAAAATGTATTGAACCAATCGCTACAATTATTTAGAAACTTTAAAAATAGGCTCATTCTGCGTCGATGCGTTTTGCCAGCGCGATTTCCAAGCTTTGAAGGCGTCACGGAAGACATTCTCCGGAATAGCCTTGAGAGCCGAGGTGCTTGTGCTTGAATCCCCTCCGTCGTCTGAAAATGATCGGAAGATCGACTATTTGTCTCTTGATCATACGCAAAGATCCTTTACTCATCACCTGTGATCACGTTATTCAAAAATTGGGGGTTTCACTTTCTCTCGCCGCAATTTCTGGTCGTCAGTGAGCACTTTTGGGATCATCTTCGCGACACCATGCGCATGTTCAAGTGCTCCGTCATAATGTCATGAGCCACATATTTTGATAACTTTAACATCTGGGCAATGACAAGAATACTTAGTCGACGGTCTGAGTTCAAAACTTTTAGCATACTAGCCACATTGTCGGTGTTAGTCGACACTATACTATAACTCTTCTTGCCATTTTCTCTAATCTTCCTCTTTTTCCCATGCCCATCCACCATATATTCCCACATTCGGCAAAACTTAGTAAAAGAGTCTATAACGGCTAAAGTGTGTTTATAGTCTTTATGTGTTGAATCTAATGGACCCAAGAAATCAATATGGTAAGCATATAATGGAACGTCTTCTTTTTGAAGCGGATGCAAAAACCCTTCCTGTTTGCCTCCTTTACGGTTACTCATGATACAGGGTATGCAGCATTTGATGTACTGCTTAATCTTGTCTTCTAATTGTGGAATATAATAAGATTTACAAATCAATTCTTTTGTTTTTTGTTTTTTTTTTTGCTGCAAAATGACCTCTGTCGTGCGCATTGCTTTTGGAACTACTAGCAACTCATCGTCGTTTACTAGTTTGTATAAAATATCACCTCCAAGAAAATAATTTCCCTCGTATGCTTTGGTTTCATCGCTGATAATTTCTTTAATAGCTTGATGCCAACACAAGCGTCATCTTAAGTTATCGTCAATATCGGGTATCTGCTGTGCGCGTCGATATGCTGCATACGCCGTCCAGCACGATGCTCAATGGTATAGTCGAACTCTTGTAAGAAAAGAAACCAACGTGCTACCCTCGTGCACAAATTCTGCTTTTCTAAGGTTTTCGTAAAAGCGTTGCAGTCGGTGACTAGCTTAAAATGTGTTCCCAACAAGTAAACTAGAAAATTTTTCAGAGCTTCAATCAATATTTCCAATTCATAGCTAGTATACTTTCGCTGTGTATCTGTCGTCTTTTTGCTCATAAAATATACTGGGTGTAAGTGGGAATCGTCTGGTATTTCTGCAATAAAACTGCACCGAATCCATCTATTGCAGCGTCTGTATGCACCTCAGTTTCGTACGATTAGTTGTATATATTTAGTACTGGATTCTCAGTTAAGAGTTTCTTCAGAAGATTGATTGAGGCTTCTTCTTGTAGACTAATTACAAACTCTACGTTGTTTTTAGTTAAATTCGACAATGGCTTTGAAATCACTGCGTAGTTTGGGATAAACTTTCTGAAGTATCTGGTTAAGCCCAAAAAACTTTCTAACTGCTTCAACGTCTGTGAAGTTCTAAACCTTATTACTGCATCAATTTTCTCTGTAGATGGGTACAGTTTTTGATTCTCAATGATATGACCAAGAAACTGTATTCGCGTCTTTAAAAAACTAAATTTTTTCAAATTTAATTTTAAGCCAAAGTTTTTACATATGTTAATGATTTCTTTGAGATTTTGTACAGTTTCGTTTTCGTCCTTAGAAGGTATAATAACATTGTCAACGTAAGGCAAAGCAATATCTTTACGCGACAGGTGCCTGAAAATAGCGTTTACATGTCGTTGAAACACGAATGGTGAGCTTGACAGCCCAAACGGCACCTTCAGAAATTGATATTGGCCGTTTTGCGTAACAAACGACGTATACTTTCAGCTTGATTCTGTAACAGGCACGTGGAAAACCCCGTTTTTGAGGAAAATTGTACTAAATACTCTTGCCTCTTGGTAGTCTATCCAACTGGTCTTCTATTAATGGTAAAGGGAAACGATCTTTAACAATTACCTTATTGATTCTGCGAAAGTCTAGGCAGAGTCGCGGAGAACCGTCACGTTTTTTAATAAGAACTGTCGGGCTAGTAAACTCAGAGTTCGATTCTTCAATAAAATCATTTTGTAGCCACTCATCGATTTGATAACGCCATTCTACGTGGTCGCGAAAATATTGGTAAATCGTCTTTTAAAATAATACGCATTTCAATGTTTGTTGTGTTCGACTTTAATGCCCCTATTGCGGGTTTCAACCCAACTGCATTTCAGTCGAAGTTTAAAAATTCGGTATTGCCGACTTCAACCCAATCCGTCAAAAAAAATTGCCGTTGAAGTATGATCGAACTTCAATTTTTTTTTGGTATTGCGGTTTTCAACCCTATACAAGTGGGGTTGACTAGTATATATGTAAATAAACTTCGACTGCTTAATAGCAGTTGAAGTTCAACATTCGTGCAGCGAGATACAAAAAAATTTTAAAGAAAAATGGAGAGCGGGTAAAATAACTATTTTCATTACTGTTAAATTAATTTTAATTAATATATTTTATAAATTTTAGAAAAAATAAAGTTACAACAAAAAGCAATTCGAAAAATTGGTGGAGTTAATCGTACAGATAAAAGACGGGCCTTTGAGTGTACTGTATATTAGCGTGCTTGGGGTGAAGAAGCTTCCGCCAAGCGATAGGGAGTCATTAAAAATTTATGCAGAGGATAGCCAGCGTCACCTAAGAAATTACATTACTCCAATTATTTAGCAATAAATACGATAAAGTTTTACCCAAGATCCAAGGGTTATTCTGTATTTTGTTCTGTAAATGCACTTTCAAATCGCTAACATTGAAAACAAAAGAGTCATTATTTGCGCCTGTATGCCTAGTATCCATATACCGAACAGACATTTTATAATCACAAAGCTAAAAATTTTAAGAAATTATACCATTTTGTTTCTAATATAATTCAGATTTTATACATACAATCATCACGTTTAAACTGTAGTAGCCTTTTCTTTTAAGATAAAGATGTTGCACTTCTTTTCTTGGTGAAATTATGCGAACATGAGTCCCGTCGATGCAACCAACTACTCCCGGGAAAGTACTTTTTGAAGAAAATGAAACTTTCGAAGCGTTTTGCTCCTCCTCAGTCATTTGAATTTTAATCCATTGGGCACAAATACGTTGTTCAATTATATTTAGAACCTCTTTAATTACTAAAGATATCGTAGGTTGCGCCAACCCAATGTTAAAATCATTTCCACTGCATTTTTGATAACCACCGTCAGCAAGGAAACGCAAAGTTGCGCATAATTTTAATATAGGAGGTATGGCCGTTCCTCGCACACGTTTGTGGAAATGTTCCTTTATCTCAGTCAGTAAAAATCAAAATGCTTCTTTATTTAATCGAAAATAACTTATGAATCTACAACAAATATTATTAGAAAGCCACTCAATTGTGAAAAAACTATGGCTTACTTTGCATTTGGAAGCTCCAATGGATTTGAGTAATCACGAAGGCTTTTTCATATACGTAGTACATCAATTTTGCCCCCAATATTTTCGCCATTGTAATATAAATCAAAACTTATATCCATTTTTTATTTATTTTAATGTTTATTCACTTTTTCGCGAGCGACAACTGAATTCAATTGTTTAGATATGTCGTTTAAAAAATTTTAGCTGTTTCACTATCTTAGGTTGGCAACGCCAATCATACTTCGACTGAACTTAGTTGAAGTTTGCAATACCGAAAAAGAGTTTGGTTGATCTGAAGTTGAATTGCCTTAACTTCAATTCGACTAAGTCGGGTTGAAAACCGCATAGGGGCATAATTTCGATTGAATCGTATTGGCACATCTGTAGGTATGAAAGGAATCCGTGGTGTTAATATGTTTTCACCTTTGTACTTGTCATTTAAAACGTTTTTCATCAATTATCGAATAACTAATCGAGAACCGTTGCATAGCCATGGCAGGTTTAAATTACGAAGCAAGATAATTGGAGATCCAACCTTCAATTCTAAATTATGCGGTGGCAAGCCTGGCAAATCCAGTGAGTTCAAAAATTCTGTGGGAAAATTGACAGCTTCGATGTCATCGCAAACTGTATCAATAGTATGATACCAAGTTCCCTGACAACAACTGTTGGGAAATATTTGTTCAATGAGAGTATCTTGCGAATCAGCGATTGTGAAGAAATCGGTCGGTAATTTTAAGTATCCAGTTTCATCTGTAGCAACTTTTCCATCACCGGTATCAAAGAGTTGTTTTGAGAATGTTTCTGCGGATGAATCTTGAAGCATTTGAATGCGCATATTTACTTTCAGCTGTACTTTTTCAAAATTACGCCACAATGGAGATGATTTTAAGCAAGCGTTAATCTCATCAGAGTATGTTGAGCATGGAATGGCGGGAAGTGTTTGTATGAAATCACCAACAGAATTCCGCCAAATAAACGTCGTTGCTCTTAATATCTTTCAGTGTCCTGTTTAACGTCTCAACTGAATGTTTGTGTGTCGTAGTACATTCATCCCAGATGATATTTTACACTGTTTCAGCACGGTGCCCATGGACGATTGTTTTTTAATGTTACACACTGCGTCAGTGTTATTTTGAATATTAGTGGCAGCTTAAATACTGAATGAGATGTTCTGCCTCCATCCAATAAAGTTGCCGCAATGCCCGATGATGCAACGGCCAATGCGATGCCATTATTTGAACGTAAGGACTGCGTCGAATAAAATTGTCTGTTACATTTTTTTCCATACCCTGCAATTAAAAATTTTTAATAAGGGAGAAGGCGAAGAACGTTGTTACCATTCTCAAGAAAGACCCAAGCACTTCAGGCAGGAAATTGGGGAGGAAGGATGGCCGCTCAGAATCTTTTGTACGCAGGACGAAGAAAGAAGCTGGGCTGAAGACGTACAAGATATAGAAAGTTCCGGATAGAAACGCCGTCAAGAACGAAACCGCAAAACAACGAGCTAAGAAGCTGAGGAAAGATTTTGTCCATAAATTCGAATGCTGCATAATGGATGACGAGACCTACGTTTTAGCGGACTTTTCTCAGCTACCTGGACAGAAATTTTATACAGCCGATTTTCGAGGAAATGCTGCTGAAAAATTCAAAGCCAAAAAGGTGACAAAATTTCCTAAGAAATTTCTTGTGTGACTGGCAATTTGCAGTTGTGGCAAAAGGAGCATCTCATTCGTTACATCGGGTACAATCAACGGCGAAATAATGTATATGTGAAGGAATTTTCACAAAAGAAATTGCTCCCATTTTTAAGCCAACATGAAGTGTCCACGTTTGTTTGGCCTGACCTCGCTTCATGTCACTATAGCAAAACAGCCTTAGAGTGGTTCCAACGGAATGGAGTGATTTATGTACCAAGAGAAGCAAATCCACCTAACTGTCCAGAACTAAACCCGATTGAGAATACTGGGCTTTAGTAAAAAGGGAGATGAAGGCAACAAAAAAGTGACCAAAGACCTACAAAATTTAAAAAGAAAGTGGTCTTCAGCAGCTATGAGAGTAACGGACACTACCATAAAAGCACTAATGGACGGGGTTCCGGAAAAAATAAAATAATTTATTAATAACACATAATTCTCGGTTTATTTTCCAGTTTTTCAAATTTAAAATAAATATTTTTAATAAAATATTTTAGTTTATAAAAATCGGACAACTGGTTTAAAAGATTTTACAATTTTATTCGACGCAATCCTTATTTCAGCAAGAATTATTGAAATAAGGAATGTTTTGCCATTTCCATCCGGTGCATCCAAAAAAAAAGAACCCACCTTGTCCTGCTGAAACTGCGAGCAATATGCGGTCATAAATGGTTCTTTGTTCGTCATTCATTAGTGGGACATTGTGAGTAACAATCGCTGCCATTTCTATAGTGCTGTTCTGCAGTTCACGATTCATTTCAGTGTTAATAAAATCAGATGCAGTTCGATTTGGCGAATTCATACCGAAATGAGAGTGACAAGTTGGTAATGACAATGCAAAGACCCTCAATAGCAATCAATGATTCATTATACATAGCGTCGCTGAATTTTATCGTTAGATCGTTGCAACGTGTACAATGTTGATGCAATATATCATCAGTCATTGAATCTTTGTGATTATCCCACAATATCTGTGCTCGAGCTGGGAAACATGTATTCAACACTATAGCGAACAGTAGACGAATTTGTATTGCTGTACAGTCCAATGCAGCTTCAGCAAGCATACACTCCCACCGGTTGTCGTCTTCCAGCAAGCCGAGTATAAGGCATGCATCTTTATGTGTTGGATACTGTTGCCCATTCACTTTACGTATATCTTGAAATGATGTTAGGCCAGTAATATTAACTTACAACAGTCGAAGAAAAAAGCACTCAGTGTGTCTTGGATTGACTGTAAATAATCGGCCCAAAAGCGTTCGATTTAAATAAATTGAGACATGCATCAACTCGTGAGCCTTTCTAGCGGGGCTCCAAAATCATCCGTACTATTACACAATTCAAAAAATGCAGTGAGTGTAGTTTTAGGTGAATTTGAGACACGATCAATCACTATTTATTTCGTGAAAAATACACGCTGACCGTTTTCAAGATAAACGGCTAACAGAACAACTGCTGGATTCCGTATATTAATTGCTTAGCAGAAGCGAATACAGCCCCACTCAACGATTGTCAATGTCAATATTGGGATTTCTTCGACGATATATTGGATATCCGTCGGTATTTGTTATCGTATCATTAGTGAAATCTTTAGGGAAATTTTTAGTACATTTTCCATCTGCCATGCAAGGCGATGAACGATGAAGAGTACCACATGGGCCATGGATAATGTTTGCTGTAACAATATCAATCAGCACTTGATCAGTAGACGGATCTGGAATTTCCGCAGAAATAATTCTATCGATTTCTTCAGGACGGATTTTGTCGATTAACCAAACCAAAATGTGCGCATGAGGTAATCCCCGCTTTTGCCACTCAACTGAATACAGCCAGCAACGTGTGGGACCGAATACATTTAATGTAGTAATGAAACTTATTAGAGACTTCAACTTTCTTCTGAATACACGTGCTGTAATGTCATGACGATGTGTTGTATTTTGGCCAGGCATTAGCAAAGATGTAATCTCTGGCCATTTTGGATTACATGCGAACGTGATAAATAAACACGGTCGTCCATATTCGCGAACGTAAGCCATACCATCCTGTATATATTCCTGCATATGACGTGGACTGCCTACGTACGATGATGGTCAAATAACAGAGTTCCCAATTTCGGCGACGTCGGCGTTGTTGTTAATAGCATCTCGTAAATGAATGTACTCTTTTATCGTATCGTATCGTAGTCGTTCGCCCTCTATCTTCGCGTACATATCGAGCATGAATTGTTGACAAAGCTCACGACATCGTAGAATGAAGTTGTCCACGCCGCATCGAATCTTTAATCGGAACGCATAATAATTTTTCGAGCTAACGTTCTTCTTTGTTTTCTGTAATAATATATTTATGAATATTAATTTAAATTAAATACGTTCAATAATTTAAGTGTTTTGTTAAATGGTTCATTATAAGTTCATAATAAATGAAGTAACTGATACGGGATCTAGTTGTTTTATGCTTATGAAATATCCGTCTTATAGCAGAACCAGTCAGAAAACGCTACTGCCTTCCTTCTTTTTCCTTCCTCATCGAGCAAATGTGTGAACAGTGGAGAACGTAGGAAAAACGCAATAATCAGCCATCTTTGTTTGTTTTCATTTGAACATTGTTGCTATTGCTCAATACGCATATGTAGTTTTGTACACATTTATGTTTTCAATTCCAATTTTTTACAATATAAAATATCAAATCTGAAAACAAACTATTAAAAATAGTTTATATATTTATAAATAATAACATTCGACTCTGATTTTGAGTTATTTTACGAAAATTTCAAACATATTGAACAGATTGAATTATAAAAGTTGATTATTACTGCAGTATATCGATATTGGCAACCCTGCGTTGTGAGAGAGCAATCAGCTGCCAAGTTTCTGCGGTAAAAATGCAAATGTCGTGGATTCTCACGTCATTCCACGTCAATGAGAGAAGGGAGTAGCCTTTTTCACTGTTCAGTTACATTGCGCGCCCATTAGATAGGTCGTATCAGCTGACCCGGGCCAGGATTCTACGTTTTTCACTGGTTCTGCTATCACCCCTTCCAGAATATTAGTGGATGGAGGGTTTCATATGAACGATGTGTATCAGCAATGTACTGAAGATTATTATTTCTTCTACGAATCACAATTTTTTGTATACCTGCATGATCGCCAACCATGATTCCAGCAACGTTTCCAACAATAGGTGCGTTGAATCTACGAATATGTTCTCCAGCTGGTGCTTTATCAAGATTAATGACAATAGCGTGATTATCGCTTTGTAATTTGTGCATCTTTGATTTGAATATTTTCAACAATTCATTGTGTGTTCAATAGAGCGTCCAAGTCGCTGACACACAACGTGCGTTCACGCGATTGGCAAGTGCGCTTCCGGAATCTTCGACGCCCATGAAGTAGATTTGTAAAAATTTATGTGGTTCGTTTGGCATTGGCAGCAATAGCCCATTTTATGATAAACTTGGCCTCTAATTTTGATTATAGCGAAAATATTAATTTAATGAAAAAAAAAATCATGAAAAAAAATTGAAACAATGGTTGTCGAAAATTCAAATAATTATGCAAAAAAAGTATACTTGCAACACAAAAGTCGTTGTTGGTTAGAGCTCGTGACGCGTGATCAGTACTTTTAAGATTATGAAAATCACTTCTTTAACTAAAATTCGATTAACTGAACTAATCGTGCCAAATACACTTAAAATTAATAGTTATTATTATGAATAAACTAGTAATAATTAATAGTTAACATGACAGTTACACTGAGATAGCAATATTATAATTGTAAACGTTACTACTACACTTAAAAACACTATAATTGATCAGTTATCGAGTGGAATGAGAAATGATTAAATTACTAAAATGGTTATAAAAAATTATGGGTTGGTGATAAAAAACTAAACCTTGTATTTTTTAACGCCACATAAAAAAAATCGTCCAAAAATTAAAAAAAAAAAATGTTATCCCTTAGGTGTATGGAAAATAAATAGTAGCCGATTCTCAGACCTACTGAGTACGCATATAAAATTTATTAAAAATCGGTAATCGGAGGAGTACGGTACCTAACATTGTGATACGGAAGTGTTATATGTTAGATATATATATTTTTGCATTTAGTGCAATCTTGCAAGATTAGGATAATTTATTTATATATTTTTTATTGTGATCCAAACGGAAGAAAAATAGTTGAATGTAAATCGATCGATGGCGAACTTTATTTGTTGTTACTAAAACGATCACCACTCGGTGAAGATTGTCTAACTAAAGAGTATGGTTTTACTTTATTTACATGTGTCGAGACCGAGAATGAAGACCTCTGTTCCAGCATGCTTCAGCCAACCAATCGAATTTATGTGATGTTGTTCTAACAAATCTAATGATATCAATTAAGGTGTTCTGGAAACCGGCACGTTTCCGATTACTTGGGCAGTCGTGTAAAAAATACGAATTTCGGTATAAATGGGGTATGTACGGATAGGAGAGCTTATCCGGAGGAGGAATATGCAAAATGTTGCTAACACTATATTTTTTAAAATATCCCCGGTTAAGAATTCAAAAATTTGTATTAAGAGAGGGGTAATATTTTAAAGGCAAAAAAAGAATATGTTTGTGTTATTTTTGCGGCGACATGAGTAATGTAATTTTAATAAATTTAATGACATGTCATTGTACAACTTTTGAAATATATTAGAAAAAATTTTCAATCAAAAATATTAATAAATAAGCCTGTGACGGTGAACCTCCAGAAGCGCCTTGAAAAAAAGTGGTGAACATTACAACTCGTTACCGGATTATCTGAAACAAAAAAATTGATATGCCTTTTAAAGGTGATGTATTCCTCGAGGTACTCAGATGGAGTTTTTTGCCCATTACTTTTGCGTAGGGCTCCTTTAAAAATCCAAAAATTTTTTTACGTAATGTTATTATTCAATATTACTTAGTTGTTTATTGAATTTAAATAAGAAAATATTCATATGCATGGAAGGATTGTTTATTCTCATTTTAGTTTGTTTTTAATAGAATTCTTCTTCTTCTTCTTTACTGTCGTAGACACCGTTTACGCGATTATAGCCGAGTCAACAATAGCGCGCCAGTTGTTTCTTCTCTTCGCTACGTGGCGCCAATTGGATATTCCAAGCGAAGCCAGGTCCTTCTCCACTTGGTCCTTCCAACGGAGTGGAGGTCTTCCTCTTCCTCTGCTTCCCCCGGCGGGTACTGCGTCGAATACTTTCAGAGCTGGAGTGTTTTCGTCCATCCAGACAACATGACCTAGCCAGCGTAGCCGCTGTCTTTTAATTCGCTGAACTATGTCAATGTCGTCGTATATCTCGTACAGCTCATCTTTCCATCGAATGCGATATTCGCCGTGGCCAACGCGCAAAGGACCATAAATCTTTCGCAGAACTTTTCTCTCGAAAACTTGTAACGTCGTCTCATCGGTTGTTTTCATCGTCCAAGCCTCTCCACCATATGGCAGGACGGGAATTATGAGCGACTTATAGAGTTTGGCTTTTGTTCGTCGAGAGAGGACTTTACTTTTCAATTGCATACTCAGTCCGAAGTAGCACCTGTTGGCAAGAGTAATCCTGCGTTGGATTTCCAGGCTGACATTGTTGGTGGTGTTAATGCTGGTTCCTAAATAGACGAAATTATCTACAACTTCAAAGTTATGACTGTCAACAGTGACGTGAGAGCCAAGTCGCGAGTGCGACGACTGTTTGTATGATGACAGGAGATATTTCGTCTTGCCCTCATTCACTGCCAGACCCATTTGCGTTGCTTCCTTGTTCAGTCTGGAGAAAGCAGAACTAATGGCGCGGGTGTTGAGGCTGACGATATTAATATCATCGGCATACGCCAGCAGCTGTACACTCTTATAAAAGATTGTACCTGCTCGATTAAGTTCTGCAGCTCGAATATTTTTCTCCAGCAGCAGATTGAAAAAGTCGCACGATAGGGAGTCGCCTTGTCTAAAACCTCGTTTGATATCGAACGGCTCGGAGAAGTCCCCCCGATCCTGACGGAGCTTTTGGTGCTGCTCAACGTCAGTTTACACAGCCGTATTAGTTTTGCGGGGATACCAAATTCAGACATCGCGGCATAGAGGCAGCTCCTTTTCGTGCTGTCGAAAGCAGCTTTGAAATCGACGAAGAGGTGGTGTGTGTCGATTCTCCTTTCACGGGTCTTTTTCAAGATTTGGCGTATGGTGAATATCTGGTCGGTTGTTGATTTGCCAGGTCTAAAGCCACACTGATAAGGTCCATTCAGTTTGTTGACGGTGAGCTTTAATCTTTCACACAATACGCTCGACAGAACCTTGTATGCGATGTTGAGGAGGCTAATCTCACGGTAGTTGGCGCAGATTGTGGGGTCTCCTTTTTTATGGAATTGGCATAGCACACTTAAATTCCAATCGTTGGGCATACTTTCGTCCGACCATATTTTGCAAAGTAGCTGATGTATGCACCTTATCAGCTCTTCGCCGCCGTGTTTGAATAGGTCGGCCGGCAATCCATCGGCCCCTGCCGCTTTGTTGCTTTTCAGGCGGGCAATTGCTATTCGAACTTCTTCATGGTCGGGCAATGGAACGTCTGCTCCATCGTCATCGATTGGGGAATCGAGTTCGTTTTCTCCTGGCGTTGTGCGTTCACTGCCATTCAGCAGGCTGGAGAAGTGTTCCCTCCTTAATTTAAGTATCTTCTGGGCATCTGTGACTAGATTACCTTTGGGGGTTCTACAAGAGTATGCTCCTGTCTTGAAACCTTCTGTAAGCCGTCACATTTTTTCGTAGAATTTTCGAGCATTACTTCTGTCGGCCAGCTTATCAAGCTCTTCATACTCACGCATTTCGGCCTCTTTCTTTTTCTTTCTGCAAATGCGTCTCGATTCCCTCTTTAACTCTTGGTATCTATCCCATCCCGCACGTGTCGTGGTCGATCGCAACGTTGCGAGGTAGGCAGCCTGTTTTCTCTCCGCTGCGACACGGCAATCCTCGTCGTACCAGCTGTTATTCTGCATTTTCTGAAAACCAATGGTTTCGGTTGCAGCTGTACGTAAGGAGTTTGAAATGCCGTCCCACAGTTGAATTATACCGAGTTGTTGACGACTGCTCTCAGAGAGCAGGAGTGTAAACCGAGTTAAAAATCGGTCGGGCGTCTGTTGTGATTGCAGCTTCTCGACGTCGAACCTTCCTTGTGTTTGTTGGCGTGCATTTTTTGCTGCACAGAGGCAGGTGCGAATCTTGGTTGCAACAAGATAGTGGTCCGAGTCGATGTTAGGACCTCGGAGCGTAAGCACGTCTAGAACACTGGAGACGTGTCTTTCATCTATCACAACATGATCGATCTGGTTGGTGGCTTTTCGATCCGGAGACAGCCAGGTAGCTTGGTGAATTTTCTTGTGCTGGAATCTAGTACCACAGATAACCAAATTTCGGGCCCCGGCGAAGTCTATCAGCCTTTTTCCTAGTGGAGGCTGAATTTACCGTCCGTCGCACCAATACCTTCTTTGCCCACCCTGGCGTTAAAGTCGCCAAGCAGTATTTTGACATCGTGGTGGGGGCAGCGCTCATAGGTGTGCTCCAAGCGCTCATAAAAGGCATCTTTGGTCACATCGTCCTTCTCTTCCGTCGGGGCGTGGGCGCAAATCAGAAGAACCTCGCTTTGATGCGGTTTGTGGCTAGACGTTCATTCTCCGGAGTGAATGATAGTACTCGGTGACGGAGTCTCTCTCCCACCACGATCCAATACCAAACTTCCTTTATATGGCCACTGTAGTAAATGTCACAAGGACCTACTTGTGTCTGTCTTTGTCCCATCCATAGCATTTCTTGGACGGCGGGGATGTCAGCCTTTACTTTCACGAGGACATCAACCAGCTTGGCAGCGGCACCTTCCCAATTAAGGGACCGGACATTCCAGGTGCATGCCCTCAATTCGTAGTCCTTATTTCGTTTGCCAAGGTCGTCAGCAAAAGGGGGGTCTCTCATCCGTGGCTGTTGTTTATTTTTCATTGGGGGTGTTTTTTACGTGGCGGGTCCCAAACCCAGCGCACAACCCTATGCAGGGGATGTTTCGCCTTCAAACGGATGTTCTTAGACTACCCAGAGGATACTTGGTCAAAGAACGGAAGTCGTGAGCTGCTTGAGTCATATGTAAAAGAATCGTTTCTGGCCACTCCCAAGGGAATGGCGATCAGAGAACTTTCCTCACTTGCGTAAACTTATACACATGACTCCATCCTTCATTATTTGAACTAGGATTACTAAATAAAGAAGGAGAAATTATAGCGAAAAAGAAAAATTTCAGCGAATTCCCCATATTTGCTTATTGTCATATGGCAGCGCTCAATTCCCTCATAATTGTTATCACATAAATGATGTTCACTACGAGTGTAAAGGCAATTTTTAAAATATAAATTTCTTACTTATAAAACCTGCAAAAAGTGTATTGTAAATTTATTTAAATGCTTACAGTTTGATTAAATGAATTTGAAGTTAAAAATCTGCATAAAGTGTGTTAAATGTAGTGAAATAGCTTCTTGAAATGTTCGAATCTTGGGACTTTTTTTTTAACTTTAAAGTTGAATATCTCGTTAACTTAGCTTATAACCATCTTTATTTTTTTATCAGGAGGACTTCCTCTTTCCAACGGTACCTTCAGATCACGGCACAAAAAAAAATCGGAATTGTGCCTGGAAACCGAATGTTATTATTAATTTCGAAGTCGTTACAAAGTATGAGTAATAAACTTAGTATGCGAAAAAATAAAAACTAAAATATGAATATTATTTTCTGAGAAAAAAATCCAAATTTAAAAGTTTTTGACATATTTATGTCTTCAAAAAACAAGAAGTTTCTATTACCACATCATATGTATAAGCAGAGTTAGCCACAAAAATTAGTAAACACAGGAATTAGAAGAAAAGAAATACATAAATTATGCAAAATTTATAGAATATATTTGAATTTTTTTGATGCACATTTGAAGATAAATATCTTAACAACTATAATTCAACATAAATTAACATTAAAAAATTACTTAAACAAAAATCGAAAATTATTGATAAAACTAAGTTAGTAAATAAATTACACCTTTGCATTTTAAATGTGGCATCTTTGGATGTCTTTTTGTCAGTTTTGAAGGAACATCTCGAAATTTCGGTGGGAGAGGCCGAAACAAATTTTGTTTGATGTTGGACGCAATATTCTACGTAAAGTAAAAAACAAACCCAAAGATAAGTCTTCCTAACTTAACGGGTGAAGTGTAAAAAACAATAAATAAACAAATATCACCTGAAATAGATCGTCGTCTTCTCTGCAAAAATAATTTACATGATCGGATTGCACGTAAAAAGTCATTTATCTCTAGTGTAGTTAAGAAAAATACGGCTTAGATTAGCGAAAGCTCACGTTGATAAGCTTTTAAGTTTCACTGACGAAGCAAAGATTAACATTTAGGGATCTGATGGACGACAAATTGTATGGAGAAAGCCAAGACGGAAGGACATGACCAAGGAGATTTATTAGAATATACTGAAGTTCAATTTACATGCAAGTATGGAGAAAATAAAGCTTCCATCAGTGTTTTGGTTCCAAAAAGACAACGATGCAAAAAAGCTTAATATTTCCACAATCCTCAAATATGAATCCCATAGAACACTTATGGGGAGTCCAGTCCCCGTTCCAAAGAAGAGCTAACAAAGGAGATTATCTGAGAATAGGACATAATATCACCTAATTTTACAAAAAAAAATTGTGGAATCGATACCTTCGCGGACGCAAGCTGTAATAGATGCAGCAGGCGGACCCACTGCTTATTAAATTAAAGAAAAGAGGTTAAGTGAATAAAATTGTTATTTTTCGTGGAATGTATACGCAATTTTGTGAATTGAGAGTTTATCAATAATTTGAGTTTTTTATTTAAGTTTTTGTTTAATGCTAAATAACTCAGTTAATTTATGTTCAAATACAATCGATATAAGTTAAAATTTCAAATGTGCTTCAAAACATTCAAATATATCTACTAAATTATCCATAGTTTGTGTATTTTTTTACGAACTCCTGTGAATACTCATTTATGTGACTTACTGTATATCCCACTCTTTCTTTATAAATTTTTTTTTTGGTTTGTCAAAAATTATGAAATAACTTATTCTGTCTCTGAAACATAATATTTTTAAAAAATTTTAAATTTCGTGAACTAACATGAGTGCAATATTCGTTGCCGTCATGAGAGAGCCAAATAATAGCTTCGCGTTACAAAGGATTAGAAGAATGATTTTAAGGGAAAACCGTTTAACGTTTCTAATACACTGTTAATAGTTTGAATACCTTTGATGACTATTTTAAATTGTAACAAGTTTTGAAGAATGTTACTGAGTGAAAAATGTTGTATTTAATATGGTTATTGATAAAATAATACCGTTCATAAAGGTACCAAAAATACTCCTTTATCTGCAAATGACAAGAAGTATCCTGTCAAAAGTACTTAGTCAACTTATTGCAACATTGGTATTGCTCTGGGTCTACATTTTGCTATGCAGCACCCGATTCCACTCCGGAATTTTCGACTTCATGTCGCGAAACCTGCAGTTTTCACAAGATACCATATCAAAGTTGAACAGGTGCTTCCTGAGCCTGCAGTGGCCAGTTTAAAATGCAATTAGAAACAGAAATTAGAGGTTTATAATACTTTTGAACCTTGTGAGATTTTAACTACCCGTTAGTAACTTTGCCTGGCGTATGTCTACAGATTACTGCAAATAGCTCTCCCTGTCCACTATCTCCTCGTTGTGGAGCAGATCCGGGAATGTTCGAGCAAGCAAATCACTGCAGCAATATTGCGGCTGCGTTTTTCTGCAGATACTCAGCTGATACTTACATTGCAACATTTTTGCATCGAATACGATGCCATGCTATACTGCCGCAGTGATTGAGACTGGAACATCCCCTCCTTAATGGTTTTGGGCTTTAATTTGGCACCAAATGACGTGTACTTGGGAGCAGATTGGTAAATTTATTGGAGATTTATTTCTATACACAGACATACTATGTAACAAAAACTTCTGCTTGAAATAAGTTCGGAAAACATCCCATAGTTATGGAAAGTTTCCGACGCCTGCACAAATGCCTTCCGCTACTTTGGAGCTGTCAGCGTACAACTGATTAGTGCCCACCGTCAGAAGTAGGTCCTTTTAGCTTTACCATGATGATGATGGTCCCTTAACTACTTTGTGAGAAAGGGTCAATTATATCTCTTCCCCTAAGTACTTCATATATTGTGAGAATATTATCTTCCCTCTTCCACTGTCTTTTCTCAATACATTTGCAATCAATAAAGTTCATGAATAGACTTACCACGTTTCTAGATAAAAATGTGAAAACCAAGAAAAACAAATGAATGGGATGCGTTCCTGTTGTATTGGTAAATAACTACTATATATAACTACAGTAGCACAGAAAGGGTATTAAAAAAATAATAAGATACCTGTTTAGTCATCAAACCTTCAATACAAAAATGAAAATGTACAACATTTTATATCAAGTATTGGTTAACGATTTTCAGCATTCCAAATTTTTGCACTGTACTTGCATGAAACAGCTGTGAGCCACTGATTAAATATACACAACAAATGTTCTGAATGGTTGTAATAAGTATATGAAAATATACACCCTGCCAACAAAGTATCTTCATTTCCCCCTCTCATCTCCCGCTTATATGGAAGTCAGGTAAACTTTTTTTCTAGGTTGGTACTACTGTCCTTAATTATGATGCCAAAAATTAGCGCGGTATGTCAATCAGTGTGTTTACAGCAGCTGTTTATGTCAATCGACTTCAGCAGTGTTGTCGATTTTTAAAAATAAAATCAACGTATTTGTGTTAAATTTTGGCCAAACACTGAACAAAAATCATTGGGCATATTCACTTCGGGGAACACACTTCGACTCAAAAGACAAGAAAACAAAACAAATTCGACGCGAGAGCTGAAAACCATCCTGGAAAGTGCCTATAAAAAACGTGTTGACGATTGGAAGAAACGTTGGCACATGTGCATCGCTTCAGAACGGATGTTACTTTGAAGGTGATGAAATAAATTTAGATGATGATTAAAACATTTTCGTTTTATTTATAAATTCCCGATACTTACTTGAAAGGGTGTACATACAAGTATATTGAGAGTAGAATTCAGTTCATTAACATTTCTGAATATTTTAAAATTGAAATCTTTTTGAAGCACCACTTTCGTTTGCTTCAATTTTAAATATTTTTCTGCGATTTCTTCTTTTAAGATCATACTATTTCGTCTTTTTCACTCGGTCGATCCATTCCGATGTAAATGCTCCAGTCCGATTGAACGGCTCCAAAGATTGTTTAGGTTATATTGATCTTTCATCAATTGTCCAAAATAAATTTTTTTTATATCTTCTGAGTGTCAGTTATTCATTATTTTTTGTCTATAATAATTTTTTTTATGAAAACTTAAATTAATAACATAAATAAATATTATTTTATATATTGTATCATCACATACTCCTAAAATAAAAAATTAAGGAATCTGTTGTTGGGCTGTTGCTTACTTCGTTTCTTAAACTGAATGAATTTGTTGAGATTGATGAGTTGTTATGTTATAAATTTTTTAAAATAAATTATTTTTATAACATGGGTATATTCTATTTGTAAAGCTCTAACTTTTTTTTTAAACCGAAATGTATTAACGCATGTATATGATGCCATGGCAATGGTTTGTTATCCTTATTAAGCCTCTGTATGTTTTTCACAAATTGGTATGTGCCTTTAAAAAGGGACAAATTAAAACATGTACTTTAGTTTTCTATTTATGGTTAAGTGTTGTGTATTTTATATTTTTTCTCCTGTGCATTAAACTAATAAATAAAACATTTATTTTATAGGACAGAATGGATCAGGGGGTTTCTGATTCATTTTACTCATACTTTCCTGGATATACGAACGAGTATCAGAAACGACAAGAAACTTTGCGAAACCGGCAGCGCGAAAATCAACAAAATTTTTTAAAACATCAAGTAATTAACTAAAAAAAAATTATTACAAACAAATTAATATATTATATACAATACGTTCAGAAACATTTGTTTAGCGCAACCTGGGTGAACTGTTTTTTTTTTTTTTGTTTTTATATTAACACATGTTGAAATGCGATCAATGACGCGTATAATTCAGAAAATAAGTTTAAGCACCCTCAAAATATGCATATTTATGGAACTTTTTTGCTCAATGATTTGAATTTGATGTGTTTTACAGAAAACAGAAACGCCGTTAGGATTAAAAATATAATATGTATACATAATATCCCTTTCCGGCCTATAGCAAATCTACTTAATAAAATTGGTTTCCCTTTTAGGTCCTATTACTTTGGCCATTGTAGATAATAACCAATACGTTTGTTTTTTTGAAATTTTCAGTTTATCCTTTATTTCTAGGATACGCACAATTGTTGCGTTTCGGTCTGATTTCAAATAAAAAAAATGTGCATACATAACTCGAAATGTTCTTTAATTAAATTTTATTTTTATTATATTTATTATTTTTCTGTATGATATTTCATAAAACAATTTTGTCTTTTATTTAAACGTAAATAAATTTGACATTTGGAACAAAATGTGCGTGTCCAAGATGTACAACAGACAAGCCTACAGCATCTTGCGGATGACAAATCATGCTCAATTGGCCAGTGGTTGAACCGATCAAGCCTTTTATCGTTGCATGGCTGGGAAGACGGACG
This sequence comes from Bactrocera correcta, assembly GCA_027475135.1. Classification (NCBI taxonomy): domain Eukaryota; kingdom Metazoa; phylum Arthropoda; class Insecta; order Diptera; family Tephritidae; genus Bactrocera; species Bactrocera correcta. The sequence continues at coordinate 26,052,412 of CM050327.1, forward strand.
ATATCTTTTTGCAAAACCTTGAGTTTCTTCTTCCTCGGCGTCGGATTCATACTCAGCATGCGTCTTTTTCTCAATAGCGATCAGTTGTTCAGCTAAAGCTAATTTAAAACTTAGCAGGTCATGAGAATCTGCCCGAGATTTCGAGTTTATTTTGCTATGATCTCTATATTGTAGCCAAGCGTTACAGCAAACAAGATCAATGAAGTGTATGAAAACTTTCAAAGTCCATTTCCGCGTCTTGAAAAATGAGCGATATGCCTCCATTAACGGATCACAAATATCCACGCCTCCCATCGATTTGTTGTATTCTCTTACTATCCTTGGGGCTGGAACTTCAACATACCTTTTTTCTTTTTTCTCGCAGCGTTTAACATTGGAAACCGGTCCACAACCATAAGCTGATGATGCCAGGATTACCGCTTTAGAATCTTTCCACTGCACCACGACAATATTGTCTCGCTATGACAAAATTCTTCCCTATCGCCCCTTTTCATTTGTTTTTCATTGGTGAGGTGGATATTTTTTATTCTGTTTCTCATTATTGTCCCAGTGGCATAAATACCACGACTTAAAAGCGTCTGAACAAGCGGTATTGTCGTAAAGTAGCGATCAAAAAAAACTTTTGAACCTTCTGGCAGTGTTTCAACCAAACGCAAAACGAAGGCTGGGCCTAGACCCAAGTTCGTATTCGGAAGCGGTGTCGTCTTTCCTTGATAGATTTCAAAATCAAACACCAGACCTTCAGATGTTGTTAAGACTTCATTCTTCAATCCCACTCCTCTTGGTTTGTTAGGGAGACTTTGTCAAACAGGACAACGGCCAGTGAATGGGATCATTTGTTCGCCTATAGAATAATTATCGCCTGGCTTTCTGGAAAGGCTTCGACAAGCTGATCTAATAACTTCAATCAAAGGTTTTATTTTCCAAAAGACATTGGATTATTTCTCTTCTTCTGTTACTTCATTGGCGTCCACCACATGGCGACACATGCGCAAAAGAAGGAAACGATCGCGACTCATTGTATCAGCTGCAATAGGAAGTCTTTTTTCCAGTACATGCGCAATCTTGGGAAACGTATGCAACCCATTGCAACAATTATACCAAAGAAATTCTTTATTTCTCAGATTGTAGCTGTTCACGTATGCCACTAGTATACTTACGTGTTGCAGTATAATTCTGAGGTGGGAAATAAAACGCACTGATTTCCACACACACTTTATAAAAGGTTTATTAGGTTTATTAAATATATGTATATTTTGTTTGGGTTTTTCGCGAAACCCACGGTGGTACACGGTTGGCGAACTTGCTGTGTCACGTCACTCCCGTCACTTGGCGGTTTCTTAAAACGGAGATTGCGGTGATTTTTCCGGTAGCACAAGTGAAAAAATGCAAAAAGAATGCTGATACAACTTAAATTCGCGGACGACTCTCTTTCTTCACGGATGAAACGGTAAGAAGCCAATCCCGGTCGGGTCAATCCCTATTGATGATTTGGGTGGTGAATATTGGCTAACATTACGAGTCGTCTCGTTGATGATCGTATGGTTGTTGTGTTGCAGTGTTGTAGTAGTGATCGGTGTCTGATGCGTGTGTGTGTATTGGGGTATGCTGTGAGCTGTTGTGTGATGAGGTGTTGTGACGTGATATGATGTGATGTGTGGTGATGTGATGTGGGATGCTGCAGAACGCTTATAGCTCATGTGAACATCCCGGCCCCCCTAGGCGAATTAATCGGCTAGGAGCCGTTGCAGCTGTTGTAGTGTACTGAGTACAGCGCTCAACCCTGTTGATCGTCGTTGGTGCTGACGATGAGCGTGGCGTGGCGGAGATGGCCGTGTACGCGTTGTGGTTGATTGGCTGCTTCGTCGACGACGGATAGCATCACTGCGTGGTCTGGTACGTGTGTTGGTGCTACTTTCCGACGGATTGGCTCGGCGCGGAAAACGATGGAATAGAGTGTGATGGGGCCTCTGGCAATATTGACAGGCGCCGTCGGCCCAGCACTCTATGGTGGCGTGGTCATCTGCCAGGCAGGTCATGCAATGACCATGGGCTCTTGCAACCTGTTTTCGTTGAGCGGGCTTCATGCTCTTAAAAATGGAGCATCGTTTCAGGGCGTGTGGGCGATGGCACAGGCTGCAACATGGAGCCCCCTGTGGCTCCAATAGCTGCTCTTCTCTCATCTCCCTGACTGCTTCGGCGGATGGCGGTGGTCGCATAACCCTAGTCCTTGGAGAGGCAACGGGTGCAGCCGACGCTTTGGGTATAGCGATTTCGGACCTTACGGTGTTGGAGGCGGTTTGGGTCTCCTCTACGTCCATTTCTATGGGAATATAAAATTGTAATTGTAGTTGTTGTAGCTACATATTTATACATATGTATATGTATAATAAGTTGGTCTTCAACGCGCTTGTTTGAATTTATTTTTTGTTTGTGTACGGATTATAATGCGTGTTAATTTCGAATTAGCGGAATTGATTTATTATTTTTCGATTAATTTTGCGAGTTATTTTGCGGTTTAGTTTGAAGGTGTTCTTCGCTGTTTGGAAGAAAACACAGTTTGGTGACTGGTCGAGTTAATATGCCGGTTTGTGTTCGCACATCGACTACTCTTATGTGACCATCTGATCCTCGATGAACCTTTTCAATGCGGCCTAGTCGCCATTCTGTAGGAGGAAGGCATTCGTCCTGTATGATTACGCATTCTCCTGCCTTGGCTTCCTTCTGGGCCGTTTTCCAGCGATATCTTTTATAGAGATCTTTGAGATAGTCTTCCTTCCATCTGTGGCTGAATTCGTGATGGAGAATCTTGATTCTTTCCCATCGATTTATTAAACTGAGTGAGTCTCCTTCTGTCTCAGGTATGGCGAGAAGAGGAGCTCCTCTGAGGAAATGACCTGGTGTAAGAGCTGTGAAATCGGAGGGATCTTGCGAGAGGGGTGATATGGGTCTTGAATTTAATACGGCTTCAATACGAGTGAGTAGTGTAGTAAACTCCTCATAATTGAATTTATGATTATCAGCCGTTTTCTTTAAATGGGACTTAAAGCTTTTTACTGCTGATTCCCAAAGTCCGCCCATGTGTGGAGAACATGGAGGTATAAATTGCCATCGATCCCTTGGGGTGCATATTTATTAACTATTTCAGGGGAGACTTCTTTCATGAAGTTTATAAACTCCTTCTCGGTTGCTCTTTGGGCTCCGACAAAGTTTTTCCCATTATCGCTCATTATTTTTGAAGGAAATCCGCGTCGTCCGACAAAGCGTGCAAATGCTGCAAGAAAAGCCGCAGTAGTCAGATCTGAACAAAGCTCAAGGTGTACTGCCTTTGTCGTAAAACATACAAAGACAGCCACATACCCTTTTCTAAATGAAGAAGACCTTAACATGGAGGCCTTTATCTGGAAAGGTCCAGCAAAATCAACCCCAGTGATGGTAAAGGGTAGAGCATAGTTGCAGCGTTCAGGTGGTAAAGCTGCCATGATCTGCGTACGCATTTTGTGTTTGTACATGGTACATGGTTTACACATGAAAATCGTCCTTTTGATTTGTGGCTTTAGTCGCGGTATATAAAATTCTTGACGGACCATTTGTTGTATTAAGCGATGCTCACCATGCAGTGTAAGATGGTGCAAATATGCTAGAAATAGGTAAGTAAAACGGGATTTCTCTGGAATAATGATGGGATGTCGTTCGTTATAACTAAGGCTGGAGTTCGCCAATCTTCCATTTGCCCTTATTAATCCCTTAGAATCCAAGAATGGATTTAATACGAGAAGTGAGCTTCCCTTTTCGAGAGGTCGCTTTTCGAGCGACTTTGATTTCTCTTTGCTGAAATAGCGAGTTTGTGTATATAATATTAGACTGACCTTGGCATGTTGCAAGTCGGAATGCGTTAGTTGTACGCAAGGATCATTTGGTGCTCCTTTCATCCCTTCCAGCAATAGGGTGGTTTTTCTAACCATGCTAAAACTATCTCTCTGAATCTGACCAAAGATACATTTTATGATCCTTTAATTTGAGATGGGTTTGGACTATGGAAATTAATTTTGCTAACAGAAGAGCACCATTCAGTTCAAGCCGTGGCAGACTGAGTGTCTTCAAAGGTGCAACTTTGGCTTCGGCTACCAAGAGGTGTGAAGATATTTTGTTATCGTACTGAGTGCGTACGTACACTGTTGCGCAATTCGCCTTTTCAGAGGCATCACAGAAACCGTGTAATTCTGCGTTAATGTAGGAGTGAAAATTTACCCATCGAGGGATTCGAATTTCAGATATAGTATGTAAATAGTTAGCAAATTGGACCCATTTCGCTAAACGTAAAGGTTTTACCTGTTCATCCCATTCAGTGCCGTCTTGCCACAATTCTTGAATGAGGATTTTTGCTTAAATCATTATTGGCGAAAGCCATCCTGCGGGGTCGAAAAGTTTTGCCACCGAGAAAAGTATTTGGCGTTTTGTAATGGCGGACATTGCAGATATTGACTCAATTGTATATGAGAATTGATCTGTTATCGCATTCCATTGAATTCCTAGAGTTTTAGTTGTACTAGCCTTTTCAAATTTAAGGAAGTCTGTATCTAATAAGTCTTCTTTTTTAATGTCTTTTATTATATCAGGGTGATTTGAAGTAATTTTCTTTAAGGGGAATCCCGCTGAATATAGTGCTTTGATCACTTGAGATAGTGATTCGCACGCTAAGGACAGACTGTGGCTACCTGATAGTATGTCGTCCACGTATGTTTGTGTTTGCAACACAGAAGATGCTAAAGGCAAATTTGTTGCATTTGTTTTTGCCACTTCATGTAGTGACGGTTTTAAGTTTATAGTCGCTGATTGGACTATTACTTGATTTGCGGAAGACTATACGCTGGAAATCTTGGTCATCTTCATGTACTAGAATTTGTCTGAACATTTTCTCTACTTCCCCATTGAAAACGTATTTAAACATGCGCCAATTTAGAATTAGCAACATGAGATCAGGTTGCAATGTTGGCCCTGTGTATAGTACATCATTGAGTGATTTGCCTGAGCTCGTACACTTTGAGGCATTGAAAACCACTCGTACTTTTGTTGTAATTTTATCAGGTCTTATTACCCCATGATGTGGCAGATAAAAAGATAAATATCTACCTTTAGATACTTTTTCATTGGTACAGCTTCTTCCATATGATTGAGGCCAAGATATTTGTCCATCACATTATCGTATGCCGATTTAAGCTCACTTTTCTTTATCAGGCTTTTTTTCCCGGCTTAGAAATTGCTGGAATGCTGATATTCTAGAGTGGCCTAGAGCAATGTTTTCTGGGAAAGTTGGTTTGAAAGGTAATCGCACAACATAACGACCATGTTCGTTTCTTGTTGTTGTGGATTTGTAATAGGCTTCGCATGCCTGGTCTTCTTCTGAAAGCTGGGTGATTTGGTGTAATTCTTCTATTTCCCAAAATTTTTTAAGTTGATTATTTAAAAATTCGTTTGAAATGTTTTCCACTTGTGTGGTGAAAGAATTGATTTTTTCAGGGACTTGGCCACTTATAATCCACCCAAAGATTGTATTTTGGGCTAACAATATATTGGAGATTTTCTCAATACCTTCAAGAATTATTTGAGGTATTAAGTCACTGCCTAATAATATGTCGATTTGTGATGGGGTATGACAATTGGGATCTGCTAATTTAAGATGTGAGCATTTTTCCCAGTGTATTTTATTTACTTCATAGCTTGGAAGCAAATTGGTAAGTTGCGGTAGAACGATGGCTTGCGCATCTATTCTAATATCCGCATTTGGAGATACTATCGTAAGTGGGCATATTTTGTTCGAATTTTGGATAATTCTTCCACCCATTCCCGAGATTTGGAAATTTGAATGTTTTATTGGCAATTTGAACCGATTTTGAGCTTTTGATGATATAAAGGATCTTTGAGATCCTTGATCTATTAGTGCTCTTAGTTTGAATAAATCACCCTTATGTGCTATGGTGATGACCGCAGTGGGTAAAAGTATTTTGCTTTCATTTTCTGAATGAAGCGCTTGAATTTTTGCTGCTTTAGAGCAACAAAATGCAAAAAGAATGCTGATACAACTTAAATTCGCGGACGACTCTCTTTCTTCACGGATGAAACGGTAAGAAGCCAATCCCGGTCGGGTCAATCCCTTTTGATGATTTGGGTGGTGAATATTGGCTAACATTACGAGTCGTCTCGTTGATGATCGTATGGTTGTTGTGTTGCAGTGTTGTAGTAGTGATCGGTGTCTGATGCGTGTGTGTGCATTGTCCTGAACCCTGGTCCTTGGAGCGGCAACGGGTGCAGCCGACGCTTTGGGTATAGCGATTTCGGACCTTACGGTGTTGGAGGCGGTTTGGGTCTCCTCTACGTCCATTTCTATGGGAATATAAAATTGTAATTAAATTGATTTTGTTTATAATATTAGAATGTAGTTGTTGTAGCTACATATTTATACATATGTATATGTATAATAAGTTGGTCTTCAACGCGCTTGTTTGAATTTATTTTTTGTTTGTGTACGGATTATAACGCGTGTTAATTTCGAATTAGCGGAATTGATTTATTATTTTTCGATTAATTTTGCGAGTTATTTTGCGGTTTAGTTTGAAGGTGTTCTTCGCTGTTTGGAAGAAAACACAGTTTGGTGACTGGTCGAGTTAATATGCCGGTTTGTGTTCGCACATCGACTACTCCTATGTGACCATCTGATCCTCGATGAACCTTTTCAATGCGGCCTAGTCGCCATTCTGTTGGAGGAAGGCATTCGTCCTGTATGATTACGCATTCTCCTGCCTTGGCTTCCTTCTGGGCCGTTTTCCAGCGATATCTTTTATGGAGATCTTTGAGATAGTCTTCCTTCCATCTGTGGCTGAATTCGTGATGGAGAATCTTGATTCTTTCCCATCGATTTATTAAACTGAGTGAGTCTCCTTCTGTCTCAGGTATGGCGAGAAGAGGAGCTCCTCTGAGGAAATGACCTGGTGTAAGAGCTGTGAAATCGGAGGGATCTTGCGAGAGGGGTGATATGGGTCTTGAATTTAATACGGCTTCAATACGAGTGAGTAGTGTAGTAAACTCCTCATAATTGAATTTATGATTACCAGCCGTTTTCTTTAAATGGGACTTAAAGCTTTTTACTGCTGATTCCCAAAGTCCGCCCATGTGTGGAGAACATGGAGGTATAAATTGCCATCGATCCCTTGGGGTGCATATTTATTAACTATTTCAGGGGAGACTTCTTTCATGAAGTTTATAAACTCCTTCTCGGTTGCTCTTTGGGCTCCGACAAAGTTTTTCCCATTATCGCTCATTATTTTTGAAGGAAATCCGCGTCGTCCGACAAAGCGTGCAAATGCTGCAAGAAAAGCCGCAGTAGTCAGATCTGAACAAAGCTCAAGGTGTACTGCCTTTGTCGTAAAACATACAAAGACAGCCACATACCCTTTTCTAAATGAAGAAGACCTTAACATGGAGGCCTTTATCTGGAAAGGTCCAGCAAAATCAACCCCAGTGATGGTAAAGGGTAGAGCATAGTTGCAGCGTTCAGGTGGTAAAGCTGCCATGATCTGCGTACGCATTTTGTGTTTGTACATGGTACATGGTTTACACATGAAAATCGTCCTTTTGATTTGTGGCTTTAGTCGCGGTATATAAAATTCTTGACGGACCATTTGTTGTATTAAGCGATGCTCACCATGCAGTGTAAGATGGTGCAAATATGCTAGAAATAGGTAAGTAAAACGGGATTTCTCTGGAATAATGATGGGATGTCGTTCGTTATAACTAAGGCTGGAGTTCGCCAATCTTCCATTTGCCCTTATTAATCCCTTAGAATCCAAGAATGGATTTAATACGAGAAGTGAGCTTCCCTTTTCGAGAGGTCGCTTTTCGAGCGACTTTGATTTCTCTTTGCTGAAATAGCGAGTTTGTGTATATAATATTAGACTGACCTTGGCATGTTGCAAGTCGGAATGCGTTAGTTGTACGCAAGGATCATTTGGTGCTCCTTTCACCCTTCCAGCAATAGGGTGGTTTTTCTAACCATGCTAAAACTATTTTCTGAATCTGACCAAAGATACATTTTATGATCCTTTAATTTGAGATGGGTTTGGACTATGGAAATTAATTTTGCTAACAGAAGAGCACCATTCAGTTCAAGCCGTGGCAGACTGAGTGTCTTCAAAGGTGCAACTTTGGCTTCGGCTACCAAGAGGTGTGAAGATATTTTGTTATCGTACTGAGTGCGTACGTACACTGTTGCGCAATACGCCTTTTCAGAGGCATCACAGAAACCGTGTAATTCTGCGTTAATGTTAGGAGTGAAATTTACCCATCGAGGGATTCGAATTTCAGATATAGTATGTAAATTGTTAGCAAATTGGACCCATTTCGCTAAACGTAAAGGTTTTACCTGTTCATCCCATTCAGTGCCGTCTTGCCACAATTCTTGAATGAGGATTTTTGCTTAAATCATTATTGGCGAAAGCCATCCTGCGGGGTCGAAAAGTTTTGCCACCGAGAAAAGTATTTCGCGTTTTGTAATGGCGGACATTGCAGATATTGACTCAATTGTATATGAGAATTGATCTGTTATCGCATTCCATTGAATTCCTAGAGTTTTAGTTGTACTAGCCTTTTCAAATTTAAGGAAGTCTGTATCTAATAAGTCTTCTTTTTTAATGTCTTTTATTATATCAGGGTGATTTGAAGTAATTTTCTTTAAGGGGAATCCCGCTGAATATAGTGCTTTGATCACTTGAGATAGTGATTCGCACGCTAAGGACAGACTGTGGCTACCTGATAGTATGTCGTCCACGTATGTTTGTGTTTGCAACACAGAAGATGCTAAAGGCAAATTTGTTGCATTTGTTTTTGCCACTTCATGTAGTGACGGTTTTAAGTTTATAGTCGCTGATTGGACTATTACTTGATTTGAGGAAGACTATACGCTGGAAATCTTGGTCATCTTCATGTACTAGAATTTGTCTGTACATTTTCTCTACATCCCCATTGAAAACGTATTTAAACATGCGCCAATTTAGAATTAGCAACATGAGATCAGGTTGCAATGTTGGCCCTGTGTATAGTACATCATTGAGTGATTTGCCTGAGCTCGTACACTTTGAGGCATTGAAAACCACTCGTACTTTTGTTCTAATTTTATCAGGTCTTATTACCCCATGATGTGGCAGATAAAAAGATAAATATCTACCTTTAGATACTTTTTCATATGGTACAGCTTCTTCCATATGATTGAGGCCAAGATATTCGTCCATCACATTATCGTATGCCGATTTAAGCTCACTTTTCTTTATCAGGCTTTTTTCCAGGCTTAGAAATTGCTGGACTGCTGATATTCTAGAGTGGCCTAGAGCAATGTTTTCTGAGAAAGTTGGTTTGAAAGGTAATCGCACAACATAACGACCATGTTCGTTTCTTGTTGTTGTGGATTTGTAATAGGCTTCGCATGCCTGGTCTTCTTCTGAAAGCTGGGTGATTTGGGGTAATTCTTCTATTTCCCAAAATTTTTTAAGTTGATTATTTAAAAATTCGTTTGAAATGTTTTCCACTTGTGTGGTGAAAGAATTGATTTTTTCAGGGACTTGGCCACTTATAATCCACCCAAAGATTGTATTTTGGGCTAACAATATATTGGAGATTTTCTCAATACCTTCAAGAATTATTTGAGGTATTAAGTCACTGCCTAATAATATGTCGATTTGTGATGGGGTATGCCAATTGGGATCTGCTAATTTAAGATGTGAGCATTTTTCCCAGTGTATTTTATTTACTTCATAGCTTGGAAGCAAATTGGTAAGTTGCGGTAGAACGATGGCTTGCGCATCTATTCTAATATCCGCATTTGGAGATACTATCGTAATTGGGCATATTTTGTTCGAATTTTGGATAATTCTTCCGCCCATTCCCGAGATTTGGAAATTTGAATGTTTTATTGGCAATTTGAGCCGATTTTGAGCTTTTGATGATATAAAGGATCTTTGAGATCCTTGATCTATTAGTGCTCTTAGTTTGAATAAATCACCCTTATGTGCTATGGTGATGACCGCAGTGGGTAAAAGTATTTTGCTTTCATTTTCTGAATGAAGCGCTTGAATTTTTGCTGCTTTAGAGCAACAAAATGCAAAAAGAATGCTGATACAACTTAAATTCGCGGACGACTCTCTTTCTTCACGGATGAAACGGTAAGAAGCCAATCCCGGTCGGGTCAATCCCTTTTGATGATTTGGGTGGTGAATATTGGCTAACATTACGAGTCGTCTCGTTGATGATCGTATGGTTGTTGTGTTGCAGTGTTGTAGTAGTGATCGGTGTCTGATGCGTGTGTGTGCATTGTCCTGAACCCTGGTCCTTGGAGCGGCAACGGGTGCAGCCGACGCTTTGGGTATAGCGATTTCGGACCTTACGGTGTTGGAGGCGGTTTGGGTCTCCTCTACGTCCATTTCTATGGGAATATAAAATTGTAATTAAATTGATTTTGTTTATAATATTAGAATGTAGTTGTTGTAGCTACATATTTATACATATGTATATGTATAATAAGTTGGTCTTCAACGCGCTTGTTTGAATTTATTTTTTGTTTGTGTACGGATTATAACGCGTGTTAATTTCGAATTAGCGGAATTGATTTATTATTTTTCGATTAATTTTGCGAGTTATTTTGCGGTTTAGTTTGAAGGTGTTTTTCGCTGTTTGGAAGAAAACACAGTTTGGGGACTGGTCGAGTTAATATGCCGGTTTGTGTTCGCACATCGACTACTCCTATGTGACCATCTGATCCTCGATGAACCTTTTCAATGCGGCCTAGTCGCCATTCTGTTGGAGGAAGGCATTCGTCCTGTATGATTACGCATTCTCCTGCCTTGGCTTCCTTCTGGGCCGTTTTCCAGCGATATCTTTTATGGAGATCTTTGAGATAGTCTTCCTTCCATCTGTGGCTGAATTCGTGATGGAGAATCTTGATTCTTTCCCATCGATTTATTAAACTGAGTGAGTCTCCTTCTGTCTCAGGTATGGCGAGAAGAGGAGCTCCTCTGAGGAAATGACCTGGTGTAAGAGCTGTGAAATCGGAGGGATCTTGCGAGAGGGGTGATATGGGTCTTGAATTTAATACGGCTTCAATACGAGTGAGTAGTGTAGTAAACTCCTCATAATTGAATTTATGATTATCAGCCGTTTTCTTTAAATGGGACTTAAAGCTTTTTACTGCTGATTCCCAAAGTCCGCCCATGTGTGGAGAACATGGAGGTATAAATTGCCAATCGATCCCTTGGGGTGCATATTTATTAACTATTTCAGGGGAGACTTCTTTCATGAAGTTTATAAACTCCTTCTCGGTTGCTCTTTGGGCTCCGACAAAGTTTTTCCCATTATCGCTCATTATTTTTGAAGGAAATCCGCGTCGTCCGACAAAGCGTGCAAATGCTGCAAGAAAAGCCGCAGTAGTCAGATCTGAACAAAGCTCAAGGTGTACTGCCTTTGTCGTAAAACATACAAAGACAGCCACATACCCTTTTCTAAATGAAGAAGACCTTAACATGGAGGCCTTTATCTGGAAAGGTCCAGCAAAATCAACCCCAGTGATGGTAAAGGGTAGAGCATAGTTGCAGCGTTCAGGTGGTAAAGCTGCCATGATCTGCGTACGCATTTTGTGTTTGTACATGGTACATGGTTTACACATGAAAATCGTCCTTTTAATTTGTGGCTTTAGTCGCGGTATATAAAATTCTTGACGGACCATTTGTTGTATTAAGCGATGCTCACCATGCAGTGTAAGATGGTGCAAATATGCTAGAAATAGGTAAGTAAAACGGGATTTCTCTGGAATAATGATGGGATGTCGTTCGTTATAACTAAGGCTGGAGTTCGCCAATCTTCCATTTGCCCTTATTAATCCCTTAGAATCCAAGAATGGATTTAATACGAGAAGTGAGCTTCCCTTTTCGAGAGGTCGCTTTTCGAGCGACTTTGATTTCTCTTTGCTGAAATAGCGAGTTTGTGTATATAATATTAGACTGACCTTGGCATGTTACAAGTCGGAATGCGTTAGTTGTACGCAAGGATCATTTGGTGCTCCTTTCATTTTTAGTTTAAGTCTTTGAATGAATTTGTGCATGTAAGCGACTACTCTTAGTGCTCTAGCAAATGACGAAAATCGATGGAGAATATCATCCTCTTCTGGAGTGATATGAAAATTTTCAATTTTCCGACTTTCCGGCGGGATTATATTACGGACGGGAGTCTTTGGCCAGAATTCTTGTGATTCTGTTAGCCATGTTGGACCATTCCACCAGAGTGTAGTGCTGGTGAGGTGCAGTGGCTTGCAACCTCTTGTCCCAAGATCCGCTGGGTTATCTGCACTTGCAACATGTTGCCATTTTGCTGGACCAACTAAGTCTAGAATTTGGGATATTCGGTTAGATACATAGGTCTTCCAGCAATAGGGTGGTTTTTCTAACCATGCTAAAACTATCTCTCTGAATCTGACCAAAGATACATTTTATGATCCTTTAATTTGAGATGGGTTTGGACTATGGAAATTAATTTTGCTAACAGAAGAGCACCATTCAGTTCAAGCCGTGGTAGACTGAGTGTCTTCAAAGGTGCAACTTTGGCTTCGGCTACCAAGAGGTGTGAAGATATTTTGTTATCGTACTGAGTGCGTACGTACACTGTTGCGCAATTCGCCTTTTCAGAGGCATCACAGAAACCGTGTAATTCTGCGTTAATGTTAGGAGTGAAATTTACCCATCGAGGGATTCGAATTTCAGATATAGTATGTAAATAGTTAGCAAATTGGACCCATTTCGCTAAATGTAAAGGTTTTACCTGTTCATCCCATTCAGTGCCGTCTTGCCACAATTCTTGAATGAGGATTTTTGCTTAAATCATTATTGGCGAAAGCCATCCTGCGGGGTCGAAAAGTTTTGCCACCGAGAAAAGTATTTGGCGTTTTGTAGTGGCGGACATTGCAGATATTGACTCAATTGTATATGAGAATTGATCTGTTATCGCATTCCATTGAATTCCTAGAGTTTTAGTTGTACTAGCCTTTTCAAATTTAAGGAAGTCTGTATCTAATAAGTCTTCTTTTTTAATGTCTTTTATTATATCAGGGTGATTTGAAGTATTTTCTTTAAGGGGAATCCCGCTGAATATAGTGCTTTGATCACTTGAGATAGTGATTCGCACGCTAAGGACAGACTGTGGCTACCTGATAGTATGTCGTCCACGTATGTTTGTGTTTGCAACACAGAAGATGCTAAAGGCAAATTTGTTGCATTTGTTTTTGCCACTTCATGTAGTGACGGTTTTAAGTTTATAGTCGCTGATTGGACTATTACTTGATTTGCGGAAGACTATACGCTGGAAATCTTGGTCATCTTCATGTACTAGAATTTGTCTGTACATTTTCTCTACATCCCCATTGAAAACGTATTTAAACATGCGCCAATTTAGAATTAGCAACATGAGATCAGGTTGCAATGTTGGCCCTGTGTATAGTACATCATTGAGTGATTTGCCTGAGCTCGTACACTTTGAGGCATTGAAAACCACTCGTACTTTTGTTGTAATTTTATCAGGTCTTATTACCCCATGATGTGGCAGATAAAAAGATAAATATCTACCTTTAGATACTTTTTCATATGGTACAGCTTCTTTCATATGATTGAGGCCAAGATATTCGTCCATCACATTATCGTATGCCGATTTAAGCTCACTTTTCTTTATCAGGCTTTTTTCCAGGCTTAGAAATTGCTGGACTGCTGATATTCTAGAGTGGCCTAGAGCAATGTTTTCTGGGAAAGTTGGTTTGAAAGGTAATCGCACAACATAACGACCATGTTCGTTTCTTGTTGTTGTGGATTTGTAATAGGCTTCGCATCCCTGGTCTTCTTCTGAAAGCTGGGTGATTTGGGGTAATTCTTCTATTTCCCAAAATTTTTTAAGTTGATTATTTAAAAATTCGTTTGAAATGTTTTCCACTTGTGTGGTGAAAGAATTGATTTTTTCAGGGACTTGGCCACTTATAATCCACCCAAAGATTGTATTTTGGGCTAACAATTTATTGGAGATTTTCTCAATACCTTCAAGAATTATTTGAGGTATTAAGTCACTGCCTAATAATATGTCGATTTGTGATGGGGTATGACAATTGGGATCTGCTAATTTAAGATGTGAGCATTTTTCCCAGTGTATTTTATTTACTTCATAGCTTGGAAGCAAATTGGTAAGTGTCGGTAGAACGATGGCTTGCGCATCTATTCTAATATCCGCATTTGGAGATACTATCGTAATTGGGCATATTTTGTTCGAATTTTGGATAATTCTTCCGCCCATTCCCGAGATTTGGAAATTTGAATGTTTTATTGGCAATTTGAGCCGATTTTGAGCTTTTGATGATATAAAGGATCTTTGAGATCCTTGATCTATTAGTGCTCTTAGTTTGAATAAATCACCCTTATGTGCTATGGTGATGATCGCAGTGGGTAAAAGTATTTTGCTTTCATTTTCTGAATGAAGCGCTTGAATTTTTGCTGCTTTAGAGCAACATGGTTGTTCTTCCCTTTTTTCGGGATTTAAGATTTCGGGATTATCACTTTTGGTTGTAGTGACTAACCCGGTGGTTTTATGAAATTGATTTTGCTTCATATTTTGAAAGTTCGTAATATGAAGCAGTGAGTGATTTTTTCGTTGACAGTACACACAATTAAATTTGCTTTAACAGTCTTTTGTCGTATGAGCATTCGACAGACAGTTGATGCAAAGTTTATGTTGTCTGACAAGATTGTTTCTGTCAGATGCGGATAATTTTTTAAATCTCTCGCAAGATCTTATGTTGCCATTTATTAGTTTGGTTTGACACGAAAGTGTGACTTTTTTTAACGTGTCTATTGTATTGCATATTGTTGCTGGCTTGAGGTTTGAACAAGTTTTTACTTGAGTCATTTTGATGACTTTTTAGATTTATATTTTTGTTGTCAATTCGCTCAGCTATCTCGTATTGAGCAGTGAGGAATGCTTTCATTTGCTCCCATGTGGGCATTTTTTTTCTTTCCACAAGTGATTGTTCCCATCGTAGTAACGCAGCATCAGGGAGTGTTTCTGCACAAATAGTTACTATGATGGAGATATTTTGTGTTTTTAACACTGATATGCAATTAGTCACTGTCGAGTATAAATTTTGAAATTCCTGGATCGTTTCTTTTTGAATTTTTGGTAGATGTAATAATGTTTTTATTGGGTTTTCTATCATAACCCTTCTATTTTCGTATCTTTCGACTAGTGCTTCCCAAGTCAGCTTAAAATTTTCGTCATTTAAAGCGAATCGCTTGACGATACTGCCTGCTTCCCCTTTTGTTTTGTAACTTAGATGGTATAACTTTTGTGCTTGTGAGAGTTTAGGATGGTTTATATAAACGGCAGTGAACATGTCCCGGAAGGACGGCCACTGGTCATAACATCCATTGAAAACTTCAGTATCACAAGCTGGTATCTTTAGATACATGCCTTTATCTAGGTCTTCTTTTGGTGTTGTAACTACTCTGGGAGGGGGAGTAGTGGCTATACTTGGCCTTACTAAACTTATTTGTTCATTTATCATTCCCTTTGTTAACTCATACTGATCGCGGCAGTTATCACATTTGGCTGTCGCCGAAGCTTTTGCGTTTTCTGGGAGTTCTGCGTCGTCAGTATCTAGTACTGTATCGTACGCTGCCAGAAGGCGAGCCCAGAGATTGTTCACACTTTCTAGTTTTATATTTAAAACTGATTCTGTCATGTCAGTAATAGGGGAAGCTTGGAATCTTGTACAATATCTTATAAAACTGTCACTTTCAGTGATGAATCTAGATATTGTCTGATCTTTTGATCTTTTTTGTTTTATACTCTGCTTTGAGCGTGTAGCTTCTGCAGGTGTGCCTTGTGGCTTATCTTCATCAGCCATTTTAGGAATTTCTAATGATAGAGGTGTTTTTGGCTTAACCTCTCTTGATTTGTCAGATTGCATTAATTTGAATATAGTTTGAAGCTTTTAGCTTAAAGCTTTGTCAATTAAATAATTGTTTCAAAATTAATATTGATACAGCAATGTAGTCAAATAGAAAAAGTATAAATTAAAAATTTTGTTAATAGAAGATTTATTTTTGAAAAAATATATATATTTTGTAAAATATATTATGTTATCAAATTTTCGTTTCGCTACCGCAAAGCTTTTATTCTTTTTTTTTTTTTTGGAAAAGTTCGATTTTTGTTTTTTTTTTTTTTTTTTAATGTGACTGAAATTTTTTTTTTTTAAAGTGTATCAAAGTATCTTCAGTTCACTCGCGCTTATTTTGTATAATTGTATCTGCACGAATCAAGAACGCGAAAGAAAAATAAAATACGTAAAATTGTTTGTATGTATCTATGTTTTATCACCATATGTTTGCATATGCATATGCTTTATACGTTTGCTTTTGTTTAGCTTTTCTCGTATCCCTTGTAGTTATCAATTCGCTAAATATGTATGTATATATGTTATAAAAGTGTAACATATAACACTTCGCTAATCGCACATAAATGTATAAACGCGCGGAAAAAATAGAAATATATAATATGTATATGTTTATACATATATTTATGTAATGATCTATGTATATATATGTGTTGAATAGTAGTTCAAATGTGAACTATTATTAGAAAATAGAAAAAGAAAATTGAAATAAATAATATAAGTATGTTTATATATTTATAATTATGTATATTAGTTGATGTATGTCGCACGGGAGTTGCATATGTTTACCGGCGCATAGGTACATATGTACAAAAATGTAATGCCTTTTTTTTTCTCTATTATTTCCTTATCCTTTTGTTTTTTTTTTTATTACCTACCTTTGCTTGAATGCTCTAAGCGATTTTTACATCCAAGCAGGTAGTTTGGTATTATTATGTGTTCTAGCTTTATGCTAAATTATGTTATGTGTGTATGTACCATATGATTGTATATGCATATATGTATGTAAATATGTACATCTGTATATTAAACGGAAGACTTGCAATTTTAGGGGAATATGCTTATATATACGTATGTTTTCCTTTTTATATATGTATGTATATATGTATTTCGTTTTCTTTTAGTATCTTCTGCCTTTGCTTAGGGTTTGAGCGATCCTGCTTGTTGCTTTTATTTATAGCCCAAGGGGTATCGCAAGAAATATTGCAAGATATACTTGACTTAAGAAAATTGTTTTTTTTTTTTTGAAATTATAATCGGGTGCCTAACGACACAAACTAAGCAAAAAGCGGGTACTGTACTTTTTTGCAGTTATTATTTTTTGTAGATATACATATATCGAACTGTGATGAACAGTTAACGGTGTCCCGAAATACCGTCAAAACTGTACCTTAACATACATACATATATATGTGCATAAAAATTGAATTTAGATATTTTATATATAACAAAGTAAATATGGAACGGACTCACTTTTATTTCCGCCAAGGGTTTTGGGTCATTGAACCTTTACTTTGTTTCTTACTGTTCCCTATTCAGTTTTTTCTTCTTCTCCTCTTATGTACGTCCAGCGCTGTCCCTGATGATTTGCTCTCTTTAACTTTGTTGTTTGTTGGTGTAGTCTCCCGTGAATTTATGGTAATTGTGATTTGTGTATTAACATATGTTTGCAATTTAGAGCAATGTTTGTTGCACTTTGTAATTTTACCGCGCCCGGTTTTAATGTTAGTATGGGTTAGTTTTGTTGTTTTGGTTTTTGGTTTATTTCGCGCCCGTTTCCGATTTTAGGTTTTATGTTTGACAAACTTTGTTTATTATTGCCGCGCCCGTTTTGATGTTAGTAGGTTAGTAGTAGGTTTTTTTTTCACTTTATGTTTCAATTTCTTTTATGTATCTTTGCACGTCACTTTCTATATTTAAATTTCTTTTATGTACTTATATTTTCACGTTACTTTCTGTTTTCCATGATTCTGAGATGTTTCCTTTTTTTTTTTTTCTTCACTGTAACATATGTGTTGGTTCATTTTAACTTTGTGATATTATGTTCACTAAAATGTTTTGTTATATTTTATTTTCTGAATTTTGAGCTTCACTGCACTTGCGCACTTTCGCCAGGAAGTTTTTTAAATTTTTTGTTTTATATTTTGCTTAGGTGCCTTTCTGAAAGGCTCGAAGGACCATTTGTTCACGTATGCCACTAGTATACTTACGGGTTGCAGTATAATTCTGAGGTGGGAAATAAAACACACTGATTTCCACACACTTTATAAAAGGTTTATTAGGTTTATTAAATATATGTATATTTTGTTTGGGTTTTTCGCGAAACCCACGGTGGTACACGGTTGGCGAACTTGCTGTGTCACGTCACTCTCGTCACTTAGCGGTTTATTAAAACGGAGATTGCGGTGATTTTTGCGGTAGCACAAGTGAAAAAATGCAAAAAGAATGCTGATACAATTTAAATTCGCGGACGACTCTCTTTCTTCACGGATGAAACGGTAAGAAGCCAATCCCGGTCGGGTCAATCCCTTTTGATGGTTTGGGTGGTGAATATTGGCTAACATTACGAGTCGTCTCGTTGATGATCGTATGGTTGTTGTGTTGCAGTGTTGTAGTAGTGATCGGTGTCTGATGCGTGTGTGTGTATTGGGGTATGCTGTGAGCTGTTGTGCGATGAGGTGTTGTGACGTGATATGATGTGATGTGTGGTGATGTGATGTGGGATGCTGCAGAACGCTCATAGCTCATGTGAACAGTAGCCGACAGTGGTTTTTCTTTCGTAAGCATACGGTACCTGTTTGTGTACTCCATTACTCTTTTTAAAAAATCGTCTTTGAAATAAGCAGAGAAATAATGTTTAGGAGACTCCAAAGTTACGTTAATTTCCGCAGATTGAGAAACACTCTCTTCCAATTATACATCAAAAGGTCTTTTCTTCCAAATATCACGGCGATTGGCGTTTTCAGTGACATTTTGTGGTGTCTCCGTAGCGTTAATTTCGTGATCATCTTCGTCACTTTGATCGTCTAAAGTTTCATCTCCCACAGAAGGTAGTTCCCATGTCGCATCCACAAGCTCGTCATCGCTACTAAAATCCTCTAAATCCGACTCCAATAGTGCACTAAGTATTTCGTCTTCAGTGAATTGCTCTAAATGAAAAAAAAAGATCATATTCATATTTCGTTAAATAAGTCCTGACACGCACAATTGTATCACTTGAAACAAAACAGTCTAAAAAACACTTGAAGTTACAAAATAAATACTGAATGCCACTTTTTTAATTAAAATTTGTTCTGTTTTGATTGAGATTACACATTTTTGTTAATGATTTTCACTTTTTAAACAAGTCAAATAATTTATCATACTTACTCCTCCGACTCATTTTTTGCAAATAATTGAAATGCAATATTAAAATAGCAAAATTCACAAAAACTAACATACTCCGAAAACGGTCCGTTATGTTTTTTATTAAGCAAACAGCTCACACAATTGTGCTATTCAGGTCTCATTATAATAGGGCAGATATTGAAGGAGATAATAAAATCTAAACGCACACGCACAATTGTGCGTACACGATCGGAAAGGGATATAAATAAATATAATATTATATAAAAAATATCACTGTAGTTAGCTGAAATGTTTTACGGCAAAAAGAAGCAAGATACTGTAAGATGACGATGATCCGAAACATTGAAGCAGACTCAATGGACACAATTTTTAGAAAGTTGGAAATCCTGCGTGTGGAGTTGACGAAACCATAGAACAATTTTGGATTACGTATAATATTATTTTTTACTTTATTTCCTATGTGCCCAAAAAACAAGGTGACATTGTATTTATTTTGAAAATTCTTTATTTATTCTTCCAAATCAATTTCATCTCCTTCAAAGTAATCCCCCCCCGATGCAATGCACTTATGCCAAAGGATTTTGCAATCTTCGAAACACTGGTTATAGTCACTTTCCGGGATGGCCTTCTGTTTCGTCTTCGCTGCGGCTTGAATCTCCTCTATCGTATAAAAACGGTGTCTCCGGAGCGGTCTTTTGAGCTTAGTGAACAGCCAGAAGTCGCACGGCGCCAGATCAGGTGAATACGGTAGTTGCGGAACGATATGGGTTGTGTTTTTGGTGAAATGATCACGAATTACGAGGGCAGCATGGGATGGTGCATTATCGTGGTGTAAAAACCAAGAATTGTCTTTCCACAATTCCGGCCTTTTTAGGCGGATACCGTTACGCAAACAACGCATAACGTTCAAAAAATATTCCTTGTTGACCGTTTGACCGGTTGGAAGGAATTCGTAATGCACAACACCACGATAATCGAAGAAAACAGTCAACATGACCTTGAGCGACTTTGGCGCGATTTTTTTTGGTTTCGGCTCTCTTTTGGCACGATATTCGCTCGATCGATCGGTTGTTTCGAAGTCGTAAGCATAGATCCAAGTCTCATCGCCAGTTATAATGCGTTTCATGACACCCTGGTAGTCAGAAAGCATCGTTTCACACACTTCAGCGCGACGCCTTTTTTCCAAAAAATTCAATGTTTTCGGTACCAGTCGAGATTTGACGCGCTTGAGGCCCAAAACATCCTTCAGAAATTGGCTGAGCCTTTCGATATGCCAACTTCATTAACAAGGTCTCTAATTGCACTGGTCTACATCAAAATTGCCTTCTACATGAAAATATACTATATTACTTGTATTTCACTCGTTGAACATAAATATACAAGTTAAAATTCATGATTAGCTCTTATTTTGCATTTATGCCTTATAAGTATAATAGAGGATAGCGCGACAGATTTATCTCGTTTATGATGATAACTCAAAATATTTTGTGATTACCCGCGGAAATTTTATTATTTCACATTTGTTTGTTGTGTTTAACGTTGACTGTGTTTTGTTTAACAGTTAAAACGTGAAATTGTTACCGTTTTTTTGTCATTTTTAGTGAAAAATCTACAATTTTCGTTATGTCGCGTAAATGTGTTAATAGTGTAGTGACCCTTACTAACCAAAGTTGCTCAATAACACAACGTTTAGAAATTGCTTACTTCCATTATTTTGGAATTAAAATTAAAAACCAAGACAAATCGTGGGTACCACATTTTAGTTGCACAACTTGCTCCACAAATCTGATTAAGTGGCTAAACAAAAAGAAACGTTCCTTGCCTTTTGGTGTACCAATGATGTGGAGGGAACCTACTAATCATGCGAATGACTGTTACTTTTGCTTGACTCCACCCATCCAGCACGGTATATCACGAAAAAAGAAACGAAGTATATACCCTGACGTAGCCTCTGTATCGCGACCTGTACTACATGGAATCGACTTACCTGTTCCTCGACCTCCCAAAGAATACCAGCAAGATTCTGAAGAAGCGATTAATTCAATGGAAGTTGGCTACAATGAGCCTACAACCTCACAATCGCCACAGTTTGTGGGTGACATTATTTTTTGTGACGAACCTCATAGAATTTCGAAAGATGAACTCAGCGACCAAATACGAGATTTAAATTTGCCAAAAGATAAAGCGGAATTACTAGGATCGAGACTTAAGCAATGGAATTTGCTTCAACTTAATGTCGAAATCAGTTTATACAGATATCTTCAAAAGAACTAGATGCTCTATTTCAAATCCGAAACCAGCTTGCATTCTGCATCAATAACGTAAATGGCTTGATGAACGCTTTGAACATTGAATACCATCCACAGGAATGGCGGCTGTTCATAGACTCCTCAAAATAAAGTTTAAAAGCTGTTCTTCTCCGTAATGGTAACACACTGCCATCGATTCCGTTATGCCACGCTGTGCATACTAAAGAAACATACGAAAATATGAAACTAATTTTAGATGCTATATCATACTCAGAGCACGAATGGCAGATTTGTGGTGATCTAAAAGTCATAGCAATGGTGTTGGGCTTACAAATGGACTATACCAAGTACTGTTGTTTTTTGTGCGAGTGGGATAGTCGGGCTAGATCTTTACATTACATAAAAAAGATTGGAATACTTGAGTAAGCCTGAATCCTGGAGAAAATAACGTCCAGCACCTTCCTCTAGTTAATTCCCAAAAAACTCTTCTACCACCTTTGCATATCAAATTGGGACTAATGAAAAACTTTGTGAAGGCTCTCAGCAAGGATGGACCAGCATTCAAATACCGGCGAAGTAAATTTCCACGTATAAGTGACGCCAAAATTAAAGAGTGAATCTTTATCGGACCTCAAGTAAGAGAGATTCTAAAGGACCAAAACTTTGATTCAGTTTTACAGGGCTTTGAAAAAGAAGCATGGAAATCTTTTAGAGCAGTCGTTCATAGTTTTTTGGGCAATAAGAGAAATGAAAATTATGTTGAACTTGTGAACAATCTCCTTCAAAAGTATCAACAGTTGGGTTGCAATATGTCCCTAAAAATTCATTTTCTTTACTTTCATCTTGATTTTTTCCCTTCTAACTGCGGTATTGTAAGTGATGAACATGGTGAACGATTCCACCCAGATATCTCGACAATGGAAAAGAGATACCCCTAACAGTGATTACAAAAGACAAACGAAAAAGAAGAGAAAATCTTAATCAAATACGTTATTTTTTTTAATTGTAGTATTTCCAATTTTATATTAGTAAAAAGCAAAAAATAATAGTAAATAATTATTATAGTTTTTTGTATAAAATGTTTTATACTTTAACGTGTTGCTAAAAGCCAAATTTTTATATTAGGTATATTTCCAAAATAAGAGCTAATTCAAAAAACATATTCTTGTTTTCCTATTCAGTAACCTCAAAGCAATATAAAAATAAAGTATTCAATTCAAAGGCACACAAAAAGTTACATTTTGTAGACCAGTGTTGTTAATCGACGGGTTTTCAACACCAAATCTTTGATTTGTTGAACGTGAGCTTCGTCGGTTGAGGTTGATGGTCGCCCTGGACGCTCTTCGACACGTTCATGGCCGGCTTGGAACTCACTATACCACTTGTAAACATTTTTTTTAGACATAGGCACCAAAGGCTTTCTGCTCCATCCTCAACGTATCCGCAGCAGAAAATTGATTCCGTAAACGAAATTTAATGCAAATTCTTTACTCAACAAATTTCGACATCGCAAAAAACGAAAACCTCAGTTTTAGGAGCTCACAAAACGACACGTATCTCAAACACTAATGAATATTTTGATATGAAATTATACGTAAATGTGACTGACAGTACTACCAACCTAAATAAAAAATAATTTTCCAAATCCTTCGACGCGCTCAGTTTACATTCAAATTAATTATATAACATATTCAGCAAATTCTTGACGCAATTTTGAATATTTTGAATAGTCAGCCACTATACCAGTTTTTTTTTAAGTGTAAAACCTTTAGTAAAATTTTAAATTTTTTAAAAGAACTTGTTCACTTAATTTCATTATAATATAACACATTTTAACCATCCAAAGATTTAAAGTCAGATTGAGAGTTGAAAATCGCTATACAGGGAATATTGGGGTCTTGTCACATTAATTCTTGACACTTCTCAGGTATATTCGAGAACTTATTTTCAAGCATTTTTATAGATATACATACATACATATAACTTTCCATTCAGCATAATGTTTGGTAGAATAACGAAGTTCATTATACTACTATGCGCAAACAGTAGTAAGATTTTGTTCATAATTTTAAAACTCTTAATTTATTCTTCAAAGTCTATGTCGTCCTCCTTTTTTTCAATCTTCGAAAAAGATGTTAAAGCCAATTTCCGGAATAGCCTTCAATGCGAGTAGCGATTCTCGTTTAATATCTTCAATTGAATAACTGTTTCCCCGGAGTGGTCGTTTGATTTTCTGAATAGTCAGATGTCATAGAGTTAAATTAGGCGAATACGGTGATTTCGGCACGATACTGTTTGAAAATTTGGTGAAAAATCTCTAAGAATCAAAACAGTACGCGGCGGTGCATTATCGTGGTGCAAAAACCAAGAGGAGTCGGCCCATAAATCCGGTCTCCTTTTACGAATAGTTTCGCGAAAGCGACGAATAATACTCGAACTGTATTCCTTGTTGACAGTTTGGCCGGTCGGAGGAATTCGGAGTGCACCACACCTCGATAACCGAAGAAAGCTGTCAACATAAGCGTAGTTTTCGGCTTCGGCTTGCTTATGTACCATATTCGGCCGATTGATCATCTGTTTGTGGGTTGTAGGCAAATATCCATCCCTTGTAATAATAAATTTCATAGTATGCATTGTTTCACAAACGTTAACGCTACGCTATTTTTCGAAAATATTGAGTGATTTTGAAACCAATCGTGCTTTCACTTTTCTTCGGCTATTTCAACGATACCGATAAGATCTATGACTGTTATCGTCGATTATCAAACACCAATTAATATTTATTGACGTGCTGATCATCAGTTGATGTTGATGGCCGTCCTGAACGTTGTTCTTCGTCAACGAGTTATCGACCTTCTTTGAATAATTTGTACAAATCAAAAGTACTTCCTCGCGACAGACAATCATCACCAAGGACCTTTTCCAACTTTTCGGCATCAGAAATTTGATGAATAATTTCACTTGTCGTAAAAATACTTTATGTACTCAACACTAATGATTATTTTGATATGACATGTGGCACAAATAGTCATACCAACCTAGGAACCTAGAATTTCGACGAGTGGGTGAGTTATCGCTAAGAGGAAAGGATTTCCTCCGAATTTTAAAACACATTCACCGATCTGTTTGGTAAAAAGTCAGTCATAGGCACTGTAGTTCACATTTTCAAAAATGGGGCCCTTAATGGTTTTAGTTCGATGGAGAAATGGCATATTTTAAGGGTACTATTTCTTCGAAGTACATATATGTATACTGGAAAGTGAAATAATCGGATGGAATGTAAATGTGTGGTATATGGGAAGGGGGCGTAATTGAAATCGATTTTGCCCATTTTCTCAATGTAGCACATTATCTATATACTGGAAAGTGAAAGAATCAGATGGAAAGTAAATTTGTTAGATGGGGTGCCGTGATTGAAATTCGATTTCGTCCATTTTCTCACTGTAGCACTGTAATGTCATAATAACGGTATGCACGTAATGTTATTGAAATTGGCCCCATACATCCTGAGATAGGGAATTTCACCTAAAAGTGGGTGGTGCCGCTCCCAATGTCCAATTTTGACATCGGCTCTTGTTCCAACCTGTATGTAAAATTTAGTGACTTTGTCTTATTTAGTTACTGTAACAACATGTTGCAGGAGTATAAATATATGAAAATATATCTGAGTAATTTATGTGGAAAAAATCATTTACCACTTCTTTTTCTTCATTTCGGACGGTAGTTTTACAGTATCCAATGAAAAAAAATTTACATTTGTGGGTTTGGTCCACTCTAAAATTAGTATATACTTGTATATTTTATATAAATATAAGGTATTATTTTTTATATTTTTATACACAAATTTTTACGTTAATGGTATGTCGTATTTTTCTTAAAAAAAACATTAAGGAGATGACACAAACATCTCAGAAACCAACACGTGTTGTTGCTCCCGTGTTTATTCCCAGTAATCATCTGGAACCATCTTTTAATAAAACTCGCTCCCCACCTGCTGACAATGTGCCATTGAAAACTTCAACACTATCCAACGACAAGACTGATATAGAAATTATAGTAACGAATCCTAACTATCAACCAACGGCATATGTAACTTCACGACCAAATACAACTCGTCACAAACTGCTTCGGGATTTAAGTCATACAGCGTTATCGTCTAATGAAGAGATTTACACCGACCGTAGTGAATATATAGAGGTATGTATGTTTTTTAGTTTCTGAAATATTCTTAATTTTGAATGTAGAAATAATCGAAATAAAGT
This sequence comes from Bactrocera correcta, assembly GCA_027475135.1. Classification (NCBI taxonomy): domain Eukaryota; kingdom Metazoa; phylum Arthropoda; class Insecta; order Diptera; family Tephritidae; genus Bactrocera; species Bactrocera correcta. Next base: position 26,078,292 of record CM050327.1, read on the forward strand.
TCAGTGATATTAAAGTATTTAGCCCTTTAATTCCATCGGATTACGACACCTTTCAGTCCATTTCCGTATATCCTATGAAACCATATTCTAAATATTTTCTGTAAAAAATGTATCATCTTAAATAATAATTTATCTATTAAAAACCCAGTATGTGTCTTTGTTTAGTTGAGTCTACTGTCCTTTGTTTTCTTCTTTTCTGTTCTTGAATAATTAATTATAATAATATTTGATCATATTTATTTTATAGCTTCAAACAAAACGGAAAAAAGAGTATCAAAGGGAATTAATGGAACAAATCGTAGAAAAAAGGCGTACTGTTCAACTTTTACGAGAAAAGGAACGTATAGAGGATGAAGCTTTAACAAGGTTATAGTAATTCTGCTATTTTAACACGCACCATATGTAGAATTTGATATCTATGACAATTACAAAACAAAAAATATATGTAAAAACACACAATTTTTTTAAATCATGTATTTTAGTTGCTATCCTTGTTTTGCTAAGTATGTCTAAGTATACTTAGGTGTCCAAGTTTATTTTTTACTGTGTGGTAGTAGTACACAGAATTTATAAGACACTTGTTTAAAAGCTCAATATATTTGATATATAACTTTAACTATGCATAACTTTTAAGGGAATGTTTTCGAGAAAAAAAAATTTTGGTTGAGCGCTAAAATTTTAATGTTTTCGAAATCGTAGGCTTATTTGCTTTAACGCAAAATATCAAAAAATCCCATGTTAAATTCATGCGAAAAGTAAAATGTTTATAGTACGGTTAAAATTGACAAAAAAGATTTCTTTCGTGGAATATATTTTTCAAGACCAAAACTGAATCTTCGGTGACCTTCTGAAAAACATCAATTTGGGAAAAAACGGACATCCTTATGTATACTTTCATTGACGAAGGTATTTTGTCAACTAATATTTACAGTATATTCATGCGCTATTTATAATTGGGGTATTCTCTTGCACGGTGCAAGAATTGCATATATTTCCTCTTGGTGCACCGGCACTACAACAAACACATGCAGAAAATTATTTGCAACCCTGTTTTAGCTGCCATTTTACATAAAGACATATTACGTCGTTAAATTGTTGAGTAAGTTTTAAATAGATTTTATATTTTTTTATTTACATTATAAAGATTTGTTACAGTTTTTTCGTTAAAAATGTATGCAGAAGGTACGCCAATTCACAATAGCCATGCATAATAGTCATTCACAATAAATTGACCGAATCAGCCGTTCTTATATCACTAGATTCTGCAATGGGTGCTCTTGTGCCCTTGTATATTTCAGTATAGTATTTTTGCAATCTGCAATCTTGCAAGAGCAAGAGAATACCCGTAATGTTTTGTCGACTGATATTTGCATAGCATTCATGCACTATTTATAATTACATATAATTTATAGGCGTTTACAATTGCAACTAAAATCAATTAATTTGGAGGAACAATTGGCGAAGGAAAACATTTTCTCTGAAAAGGTATACAAATGATTAATTATTCGATTTGGCATTGCATCAGTTTTTATTATTTTTTATTCTGTGCTCAACAAAATTCGAAAGGATACGAAGCAAAATCGGCTGATGAGATCTCAACTTCTTGCTAAGTTAGAAAATGATGCTAATATGCTATTTGACAACAAAAGTTTCGAAAAAGGGGAAATCCCAGCGGACACTGGCGATGGAAGTTTTAAAAATAGCAAATGCTATGAGAGGGGGGATGTAAATAAAAATAAAGTTTATAAATACTTTAGTAATTCAACTCGCCAAGACAGCCACCATTATAACAGTATGAGCTCGTATACAAATACAATTCCTGCCGATAAACATTTGATTGAAAAAGAATGTTTTTACTTGAGTGAAAAAATTTGCTCGAAATGTGATGAACCGTTAAAGAGCTATGAAAGGTGTTGTCTGTATTGCCAAGAACGACTTTATACAAACCAACTAGAACGTGGAGAAGTTCAATCAAATGTTAAAGACAATGTCATTTATTGTGATAAACACAGTTCAAGAATTGACAGTTTGACATATGAAAGTGAAAATTTTCAGGTTGATGAAAGTAACAGTTTTATATTAGTTTGTCATAAATGTGAACGAATATACATAGCTTGCGAAAGTTGCGTAGCAAAAAAAGCCGTTTACCGCGCTTGTCATCGTAAACTTAACATTTGCATGAGTTGTAGACGTTATTTATGTAATATATGCATGAATGAAATCGCTACGGGCCAGAACACGGACCGAATACATACGAATGATACGCAGGCTAATAAAGAGGTCAGAATGAATTATTTAGGTTTTGTAAATAAGCAAAGGACTTGCTGCTATTCTTTAACCCTTTAAATAGTTATTATTTGTTAAATTCTTCATTATTGCAGGTTGAAGAGAACCATTTAAAGCAAGGCGTGGATTCATTTCGCATACTTAATTTAAATACTATTGCCCCAAACATTGCTAAAGATACACCATGTCATCAAATTAAACATAATTTGGGGGATGAGAAGCCACAAGTTCCTTATATGGATAGTATTGAAGTAAAGGATTTTTATTTAGATGAAAACGAAAATTCGTGCATTGACATTGTCCGCCAAGAAACGGATAAGCATCTGTCTCGGTACATGAAAAATTATGGTGATGTCGCCCGATTGCGGATAGACAAAGAATGTAGCAAAAGCGAATTTCGCCATTGTGGCACACAAACAATCAATTCCAACTTGAAGCGGCGTGATATTATGCTGAAAGAGGAGCATAATTTGTCGATGCCATTGCTACGAGAAATGCCAAAAATGACGAGAAATCAATTATTAAATTGCCCCGAAATGGACACACCACATAGAAGACGGAAACTCAATTGCATCAAGGAGAAGTGGGAGGTATGGCAGCTTTAGACATATCCATATTGTTTTAATTATATACGAGTAGAACAGGCAGCTTCTGTATTTCATTTCCGAATGAATTTCAAGCAAATCCACTTTTAACATAACATTCTCTGTTCTATATTCACTTTTAAATTTCAACATTTTTTTTTTATTTTTTTTTTTTTCAAATGAATATCTAGTAGAATATTGTGGTGTTATTCACTTAAAATTAATTGTATGAATTTGGTGCGCCCAAACATGTCAGTAAATGTAAATGCTTGCACGAGTTAGATTTTATAACCTCGTTCCGCGCGATGGTCAGTGGACATTCATTCGGGTCTTCTTCGCCTCAAAGTAGTAATAGCGTCTTCGATGCGCTCTATACAGCGTCCTTGAAAATGCTAGTCTCCACAAGATTGTCAAACCGATCCATGGTTTTTCCAACTACCGACTTTGTTGGACGATTATGTCGACCGAACCGATATTTTATAAATGTGCGCAATTTGCATACATTGCTTCGAAGTATGTCTGTTCGTTATAAAAAGGTAAATCAGCTGAGGATATATCAAGTAACAGCTGTTAAAAATATCAACTCCAAAAAAGTATTGCAACATTGAAACCCACACATCTAAAAATAACTTCCGTAACATGATCTACTAGAAAAAAATATTTCTGGTTGGAATAAGGTTTTTACCAGTAATTTAACTATTCCAAAGAAGTTTTCTTTAGCTTATTTTTAATCAGGTTTGTACGATCTATAAAGCTTTCATTAGGAAATTTTCTGATGCTACTGGTGAGGTCATCTAATAAATTCACATTAACCGCAACCAATAGTTCTTTCTGTATTCAGCTGTTCTTCAATCGTTGCACATATACTATATACGCACTAATTTTCTGTTATTATATTGATGTATGCATTTTAGTTTTTGAATAATTTGAAAACGTTCATTCATTTATATAACAATAAAAATGAGAACGAAATTAACAATTATTTCGTTTTTTATAATAACAAACCCAAACACACTCGTTTGTGTATATATTTTAATTTAAACTTTCGGGTCGGCTTTAGTATACCGTCCTAGAATTTAGGGAATAAAATGGGTATGGTCGGATAGAGGAGATTCTCCAAATCAAGAGTATATATAGTTATAGCGGCAGGAAGCTTATAGTTTTCGAAAGTTGAAAATTACCACTATTTGAAGTACGTATTTTCTCGACATAAAATTTATTTTGCATTTATATTTTGCACTTTTATATCCTTTAACACATCACTAATTCGTTTGTACACATTTATTTTATATAATATAGTGCAAAATAGCTTTTATTATACATTTAACCTATTTGTTGAATTTTGATTATTTAAAAATAACAAATGAGACGAAGGCCGCCCACGCAAAAAAATTTGATACACCCCGGTTTTTTTACCGACCAGGGTTATTTTTTTTTAAACGCGGCCGAAGACCGCTCACGCAAAAAGAAGTTCAACGCGAAAAAAATTTGATACTCCGGTGTTCTACCGACCAGGGTTATTTTTTTTTGAAGCCCGCCGAAGGCTGCCTATGCAAGAAAGAGCCATACGCGAAGAAGTGGCAATGTCATAGAGGGTATAACAACCTCTCTAACATCTGATCATATTTGACCGTTTGTAGCTCTTTCGTTATTGTTCGGTAAATAAATTTTAACAATAAGTTAAATATTGAATTAAAACTGTTTTTGTACTATATAATGTACTATATAAGTGCTAGTGGATATAAAAGTGCAAAACTAATTTTATACCGAGAAAATACGTACTTCAAACAGTGGTAATTTTCAACTTTAAACGCGAATATATCGAAAACTATAAGTTTCCTGCGGCTATAACATATGTAACTCATTTTTTAATATTCTTGATCTGGAGAATCTCTTCTATCCGACCACACCCATTTTATTCCCGAAATCTGGGACGGTATACTAAATCCTTCCCAATTTTTATGAATTGTAATATTCTAGGTGCCAGCCGTACAGAAGTGTATTATTACTGAGAATTCTCATATCCTAACTCAAGTGGGCGCTATAAGAAAGCAACTACAAGCTGAATGTCTGAGTGATGCGGATATTTATTAGGTTTTATTTATCTAAGTGGTAATTTCTATAAATATTTTGGATAATAATTCAAATTGGTATTGACTGTATGAGTTTAGGATATACATATATCATTTATTTTCTACCACAAATTTGTGTAACAACTTATATAAATTACGATTTTACTTATCAAATTTTATTGTTTATATTATTTTGTACCGTACATTTATTTTCACATATGTAAAGGGTAACCCATTGCTTTTTAAAGAAAAAACACACAAACTTTAAATATAATGGACAATGTCTATTATCATTCGAAAGATCATCTTCTGTATGAATCGAAGCAGGATTGTCCGCATAAACTTTAGACTTAACATATCTCCATTAGAAAGAGTCAACGTTGTGAAATTATTTGCTCACCGAAATGTTCTCTCAATAAATCAATTGATGTATGCGATGTGAGAGAAGTGGCGCTGTCTTGTTAAAATCAAACGTTGCCAAATCACGGACTTCAATTTCAGTTACCAAATAGTCGATTGTCATGACGCTATAACGCTCGTTATTGATAACCGTCATCATTTACAAAGAAATATGAACCGATGATTCCACTGGCCCACAAACCACACCAAACCCTTGTTTATTCTGGATAAAATGGCAGCTCTTGAATCTCTTCAAGTTGCTCTTAAACCCAAATGCGGCATTTTTGCTGGTTTACATACTCAATTAGTAAGAAATGGGCCTCACCGCTAAACAAATTTTGGCTCGAAAACGTCGAATTTTTATGGAACTTTTCAAAACCCATAGATCGAAACGATGTCGCTTAGGAAGATCAGGGTTTTTACAAGCTGTATTTGGTTCGCAGTTCCTCCATGTTGCTATATTTTCTTCACTGCGTGCTGGTCGTTGTCGAATATTATCCAATAATGAATGCTGAGTCTATAAGTTCAGCGAAGCGCTCGAAACACATTGTTTACAGAAGGTGAATTTTCGTAATAAAGTTGAAAGATTTGTAAACGGTAATAAAAATGCAGAAAAAACCAAGCAAATTTTAAAAATCGGAAAGTAGAACAAACAGAGAGAAGAAAAACTCGAATGCTGACTTTTAAGTGCTAGTCCAAAATATATTAAAAACGTTAATAACAACATCGAGAGTATAAAAAATTACTTCAAAATCAACTGTATTTGCTAGAGGATAACTAAAACCCCTAGCGTCAGTAAAGAAGATAGAGACAGCAGAAGCAGCAGATATTTTAAAGTTATTTTAATTAAACGTTTTTGTTATCCATATTATTATAAATACAGAATAGCCCATCTATTAAATATAAACGATTACTATATTACGACTATTGTAAGAGCGCCTCATGTCCAAAAATAAAAAAAAGTATATTATTTAGATAAATATATATTGTACTCATGATATCAGTAATATATGTAAAATATAGGGGCATTACTAATAGATTTGGACTTTTACAAATAAGAAAAAATAGTTTAAAACTTATGGAAAAGCTTGTATTAAAAAATTTATTTAAGGATGACCCATTTAAAAAAGATTAAATCAAATATGTGAGAGCGGTTTTTAAATATATGGGAAAAACAAAGTAGCAATTGTTGAAGACTTCGATAATAGGGATGGAATAGTATCTCAGACGATGGCTATGGTTACGGCATGTAAAGAAAAGGCGATACAAATGCTATGTGTTACGAAGTACAATATTAAAACATACAAGGTGTGTTCCAAAGTAGATAGGACTTTTTGCATCTAGCGCCCCCTGGTGGCGCCATCTATATGTCGACTAGTGCGTTAGAATCTGCTATTTTGGTTCATTGTCCAGTAAGAATTTCATGGCATTTCATTGATTGGAAGTGAAGCTATTACGTTTTAAGTGTCAGTATGTTTGTGTTATCGGTTCGAAAATGGTCTTTGAGCAAAGAGCCAACATTAAATTTTATTTTAAAATTGGTAAAACTTTACCGAAACGTTTCAATGGATGAAACAAGTTTATGGCGATGATTACCTATCCCACATCAGAGTGTACGAGTGGTTTCAACGTTTTCAAAGTGGTCGTGAGGACATAAATGACGATCGTGATCGCCGAAAATTCCATCGAAACTGTGCGTGAATTCATTAAAAACCAGCCGAAATCATCATTGAAATTCATGAAAATGGAATTGAACATATCCAAAACGATCACAAAGAATTCGTGTGTTAATATAGCATTGCTTTTTGAGGAAATAAGAGAAAACACTTTTGGACCGTTTTTATGCAGTAAAGCTTTAAATTAAAAAAAACGGCGGAAGCAAAGTTGTAGACCAATACTTTAGAACGCACCTCGTAAGTAAAGGGTCGACAAACCATATAACAAAACCGTATTGATCTGCGATCTGAACACCAGACCTTCCAGAAAAATAAACATCCTATAAATAAATTAAAATAAAAAAAATCTATAATTTAAGCTTCATTCTGCGATACTGAACTCTAGGCCCTCCAGATAGAAGAGTATCCTTTCCTAAGGATGACAAATGGCAAGCATGACAAATAAAAATAATTTATCTCAAATTATTGCGGTAGTGGAAAACCGACTATATTAACAATAACTCGTTTTAAAATAATTTGATGAAATGGCTAACAGTGATGCTTTGACCGTAGATTTAATAACTCGTCTTATCGTAGATAGTAATATAGCTATTATGTGGGTATGAAGAGCAATTACGTTCACAAACAGTAATATATACTAGTAGTGCTACTGACTTGCAAAAACAGACAATAGACGATAATATAGTATGTCAAGAATCATTACACGTTATTAAGTCTTTACCTGAATTAGCTGGTAAGGTGAATTCATATGTTGGTAGTAGAGAGGTAGCCCATAACGTTATGAGCCTATGCGTAATCTTCTTGGAATTTGCATGCGCCGACAAACGTCCTATCCACATAATTGAAAGGAAACTAAGTATCCTAATGCAGGGAAGAATGTCGATTTTAGAGTACTACTACTTAGTAAATAAAAAATTTACCCTGCTAATAAATAAAACAATTCTGACATAATCAGGGGTGTTGTGGAACCTGATAGTTGTCGGAATCAGAATTGAAACCGATCAAAAAAAGCAGTAGGTGTCATGAATTTAGATATTATTGGTTTGATATTCGAACAGAATTTGTTTTGGGTGTCACGGAAACCAATTTTATCGATTTTGCTGTCAGAAACAAATCAAGAAGATAGTAGCACACAGATTTGAAATGCAAGCTAAGAAATCAAGTTATTTTATTGTTACGAATTAACTTATCTTTATTTCTATAGGAGAAAACATAAGAATAAAACACGAAATGTCTTAATTATTGAGTTTTTGAAAAAAAATTCCGATATTTAAGAGGGGAACCGTTTTTAGAGGCTTAAAAAAATCGTTTTTTTTTTTGGAAGGAAAGAAATAATTGATTGAAGCGAAATTTCTAGGACTTATAGTTATATATTTAAACATCATCCGTAATTTTTTTTTGATACGAAATCGTTTACATTTGCCTTTGAAAAGCAATTGCCAGATGCTTATCGCATGTGCATAAGCCAGACGGCGGGCAGGATGCAGGTCGCGATTTCTAACGGAAACAAAAATTCAAAGCGATTCATATTTTCTAATAACTTATGTTCAAGTTAAACTGGGAAAATATAAAATAAAAAGTATAAAATTTTAAAAATTTGAAAAGAACAGATTTTGGTCTAAAAAAAATTTACTTTAAATATATCGCTCATTTGCTGTAAGACCGGAATAAGTCAAAAAAATCGATTTTCCAGAAAACGCGTTTAAAGTTTTCAACTGACTACAACCTTACACCTCTTCTCATGCGGAGCATATAAGAGGTATTCATATGAATTTTTCACTCAACATGAAGTATGATATAACGAATAACTCTGCAGCATTAACTCAAAAATCACGTTTTTTGATTTATGCCGGTCTTGCAGCAAATGAGCGATATGTTCAAACTTAACTTTTAACTTTTAACTTAGTTATTTAGCTTAAATAGAAGATAATTTAATGCCACAGATAATAAACTTTGTCCCAATTCCATATGACGTTCAGTTTTTTTTTCTGTCCTGCCTGCCAATTAAGAAAAATCGTAGAAACGAAATTTAACACGCAAATACGTCTTTATTCATTCAATAAATGTTATCTCTTAAAATCTTTCTTTAATTCGGAACTCATTAAAAACTTTGATAGGATTGCTTGTATGTATTCATTTGCAGATTTTGTCACATTAGTAAACAGCTGATTCGAATATTGGTTTTGCGTATGTTCGAAAAGACGAAAATCCAATCAGATTCTGTGACACCATTTAAAATCAGAATTGGTTTGCAATTCTGTCAGCTAAGCAATTCTGTCTTGGATTCCACAACACCCCTGAATAAAGTTGTTTGGCAGATTTTCTGCGAAATATAATCTGACCTCCTCCTAGGGTACAATTTCTTAACAAATTTTGCTATGAACAAAAAATAGTAAAACTTTGTTCATAATCTATAACAAATCATATGTTCATTATCATAAAATCTAGGTCGTTCCCCTCAAAGTAATCTCTTGGCCGCAATACACCTGTTCCAACGTTTTCTGAAATCCACGAAAAAGTTAAAGTCAATTTCCGGAACAGCCTTCAATGCGCATAGCGATTCACGTCTAATATTTTCCATTGACTTGAAGCGGTTTTCCCGCAGCGATCGTCTGAGTTTGCTAAATAGGTAGAAGTCACACGAAGCTAAATCGGAAATACGGTGGTTGATGTCGGTTGAAAATTGGAACAAATCCCAAAAAAAGTCGGCCTTTTTTTACGAATAGCTACGCGAACGACGCATAACACTCAATTAGTAAACCTGGTTGAAAATTGGCTGATCGGAAGAAATTCGGAGTGCACCACACCTCTATAGCAGCAGTAAGATCTCCGACTATTAATCGTCGATTCTAAAGCATCAATTTCTTTATTTTATTGTCGTGTGGATCATCAGTTGATGTTGATGGCCGTCCTGAACGCGGTTCTTCGTCAACGAGTTATCGGCCCTCTTTTAATAATTTGTACCAATCAAAAAACTTGCTCGCAACAAACAATTAACGCCGACGGTCTTTTTGGACGTGTCGGCATTAGAATTTGATTCCGCATTGTTGAATAATTTCACGTATCGCAAAATCGCCGAATGCACTTTATTAAATTTAAATTTATTAAAAGTAAGACGCAAAACTTTTTCAAATCGAGCAAACAAGGAGCCTAGAGTAACAACGGCAAAATGTTTAAACTCAAGGACGAAAAGGTCATAAAACATTAACCACTGATTTTATTGGTAATGTAGATGATGACTACATTAGCGATAAAAGCTCGGATTTGTCAAATACTAAGTTTTAAAGATAATAAAAGGATGCACATCTATCTGAATATAAATCATATATAAAGGAAAAGAAAATTGCTCAGACGAAATCAGGTATTAATACGAGCTTCCCATTTACGACGAATGTTAAAGCAGAAATAAGAATGTATATCCTCACCATACAGCACACATTATCCATAATCTTTATCTGTACATTCTTTATTTAATGAGGAAATTAATTAACAGCAGGTACCAGGCTCATGGCTCACCAAAACTTGAAATAGTAATAGATCACAAAAGGATAAAAGGAAATATACCGTGCGATTCTGTAACGTGATACAGTCTCAAGTCTCTAAATTTGAGATTTTAAGTTAAAGACAACTTTTGAGACTTGAGACGATTTTGCTATTCTATAAGTGATAGTCTCAAAATCTTTTACATTTCATCATTCAGAGATGATTTTACACTTGAATAAAAATAAATATGTCGATAACAAATATTTAAATTTCTATAACATAGTCAAAAACCATAATTATCCATAAAACTAAAAATATTTGTTGGCTTTATTTGTTTCATAATATTTAAAAAATTTATGTAAAATTAATTTATTTTTAATCTTTTCGTGTTTGAGTTGCTTACAAAATATAAAAAAATGACAAATCGATTAATATCTATTATGATCCCTATTCAGTATATTCAAAATGGCAGCAAGACTTCTTTTTAGTTTGTGACCTGCTAACTATCAGCTAATAATCTCAGATCGTTATCCCATTCCAGATACTAATATTATCCTTTCTAAACTAGACAAACAAAAATTTTTTTTAAGTATTGATCTAAAATCAGGTGTTCATCAAATATTAATGTCAAGACAGCTGTTTCCGTTAATTACGGAAAGTATAAATTCTGGAGAATGCCCTTTTGGCTTGAAAAATGCGCCTGGGAACCAATGGATGGTATACTTTTCGAACGTATTGGGAAAATATGTCAGTTTATCTGGGTCGGATCCAGAAATAGTTTTTTTTTGGGAAAATAAACACTTGAAACAAGATGACTATTATGTATGTATATATATTATTAGAAGTTTTTATACAGTTTAATATCATAGTGAAAATTTTTTAAATTGACGTTTTAATAAAAAATCCTACTAAATTGAAAAAACTACATTACATACGTATGTACATTATAGCAATGTATAATACTGTAGTCAGTTTATGGATTGAATAGAAAATTTTCTCAAAACAAAACAATGTGGGCCAAGTTTTGAGAATCTTTCGAGAACTTCTTCTGCAGATACTTCAATGTCATGATCCATTAATATTAATCAGCTCATCATCCGCTGATATTACAAACTATAGACGATAAATAACAATAAACAATTAACAACAAGTTCAGAAATGTATAAAATAATAACAGAATCGACTGATACTGTAATTAATATTAACGATGATACCTCTATTAAATCAATAAAAATAAATCGATTTATTATAAATGAACTGCAAGTTTGATAAATACAGTAACATCTGATAAAATTATTACTACACGTAAGATATCCAAAAATTGTATGTATTATGAAGAGATATTGCTCAATTAAATGGTAAGATTATAATAGCTTTACATAAAAATAATGAAAAAGTGTGAAAAAAGTAAAGAAATTATCAATCCAAAATAACAAAACCGTGAGCAATATTGCTTCCTAGAAAAAACACTGTTTGCAACTTACATACTTAGTAACATTTGAAAATATTTAGGAGTGTTGTGGAATCCAAGACAGAATTGCTTAGCTGTCAAAATGAAAACCAATTCTGATTTTCAATGGTGTCACAGAATCTGATTGGATTTTCGTTTTTTGAACATACGCAAAACCAATATTGGAACCAGCTGTTTACTAATGTGACAGAGTTGCAAATGAATACATTTGGAAGCAGTCCTATTATAGTTTTTCAAAAGCTCCGAATTAAAGGAAGATTTTATAAGACAACATTTATCGAATGAATAAAGACGCATGTTGGTGGTTAAATTACTTTTATTACGTTTTTTAAATTCAATATTTTTAAATATCAGGATATTTTTTTCCAAAAACTGAATAATTAAAACATTTCGGGTTTTATACTAATGTTTTCCCCTATAGAAAGAAAGATAAATCAATTCGAATAAATAAAATAACTTGATTTCGTAACTTACATTTAAAATTTGTGAGCGACTACTTTCTTGATTTGTTTCTAATAGCAAAACCGATAAAATTGGTTTCCGTGACACCCAAAACCGATACAAATTCTGTTTCGAATATCAACCCAATAATATCTGAATTCATGACATCTACTACTTTTTTGACCGGTTTCAATTCTGATTCCGACAACTATCAGATTCCACAACGCCCCTGAATATTGTAATAAATACAAAGTACGTTCCAAAGTAAACAGGACTTAAAAAAAAAAGAAAAAATAGTTTTTCGGCGAAATCAATTTATTTTATTCTCCTTCTGCTTCAATACACCAGTTTGCACGGTCCAAAAGCATGAAAGAGTGTTTTAGCTCCGGTGATCACCATCGTCAATTATGTCCTCACGACCACTTTGAAAACGTTGAAACAACTCGTGCACTCTGATGTGGGATAGGCAATCATCGCCATAAACTTGTTTCATCAATTGAAACGTTTCGGTAAATGTTTATCAATTTTAAAACAAAATTTAATGTTAGCTCTTTGTTCGAAGCTCATTTTCGAACCGATAACACAAACATACTGACACTTGAAACGCAATAACTTCACTTCCAATCAATGAAGTGTCATGAAGTTCTCATTGGACAATCACCAGGGGGCGCTAGATTCAAAAAGTCTTGTTTACTTTCGAACCCACCTTGTAATAAAACTTATATCAATATTGATATCTGGAAATATTTGAGTCATAATCTTAATAACAATTTTGATGTATTACAATATATAGGAACAAATAATAAATAATTGAGACTTGAAAATATAAACATTTTGGGTGAAAGAATTAAAAACCATTCGTTTTTCTTGTACATAATTGTACTTTTGCTAATAATTTATATGATTTTAAAATATAATAAGTAAGAAAGGGCTAAGTTCATGTTCCACCAAACATTTATACTCTTCTGTATAAGATTTCTTAGAAAAACCAAAATCATTACCTGTAGTTTGTGGGAGTTTGGGTAGTATCGACCCGATTTTATACAGTAATTATTATTATCTTCATATTGTCGAAGTTAGAACGGAAATAGTGGTCGAGCGTCTAGCATATAAATGAGCGCTTGCGCAGAAGCGAAAACTTTGACGCGCGATTTCTCGGTTTTTTATTTTTACGATTTTTTTTTAAGTAGCGGGCTGGATGGAAAAAAACTAAACGTCGTACGGAATTAGGGCTTTGGCATTAAACTATCTTCTATTGGAACTAAAATACTAAGAAAAGTCAAGTTTGAACAAATTTTTAAACAACATGAAGTAAAATTTTTTGTCAAAAACCATTTTTCTTCAATTTTGAAAAAAGTTTAGAATTTTAACCTAATTTTGGAATTTTCTTAGTTTAAGCTTAGTATCCAGCTGTCAAGAAATGTAAAAACTGTAAAAAAAATGCTTAAGAAATGGTCAAGAAACTTTCCTGCGATAAATTTACTTATGCTAGTATGCAGCTCTAAAGAAATCTAGTACTAATTTTTAATACTTTTTTTTCAATAAAATTTTCGGATGATGTTTAAATATATAACTATGAAACCTAGAAATGTCGTTTTAATCAATTATTTCTTTCCTTCCCAAAACAAAAAAAAAAATCCTCCAAAAACTCTTTTTTTTAAGCTTATAAAGTAAGCTTCCCCCCTTTAAATACATTGTATGTAACAATCACCAATCATATAGAGCAAAGTCAGCAGGATGTTAGAAAAATCCTGGTATGGTTATATGGGGCTAGGTCAAGTTTTCGCCCAATTGTACCTATTTTAGGGACAATAATAAAAACTGTTATGAGTAAAATATATTCTTTAATTTTCATTGAGGTAACTCAAATATTGGACGATATATCCCGCATAAAGCCACTGGAAGTGCGAAAATCTCTATATTAGGTATATGGGGGTTGGTACTATACCTAGGTTAATGAATAGTTTTGGTTGTATCTATACAATTTTTGGTAAAAAGGTGGCATAATTTTAGGGAATTTTTACTACAAAATTTTATTCCGTTATATTAATTATATCTTGATTTGTGTACTGGAAAGTGAAAGAATCAAATATAATTTTAAAGTGTGTTATATGGGAAGTAGTCGAGGTTGTAGTGCGATTTAGCCCACAACACAGGAACGTAGCATTCCTTCAAACTGCGGATGTAAAATTAAATGACTCTGGCGTAATCCATTACTAATTAATTGCTCTTTTAGTAGATTTGAACAGTACCGTTATATTGGAAATGAGTGAGGTTGTCTTTCGATTTCATCCATTTTTACAGTGTCGGTAGGTTTTCTTATAATATTCGAGCTTTTCAAATCCGGTCGTTGTAAATTTAGTGCAGATTTGCGCATACAACGCATTAGAGGGTGGGGCCATACCTACATTTTCAAAATTTTTCATCCCCTTGCTACTGCGATACCCTGAGCCAAAATAAATTTTTACATCTTAATTTATTGCTTAGTTATGGCACTTTATATTATGAGGCTTTCGGTTAATGGCGATTTGTGGGCGTGGTCCGATTACAGCCATCTACGAACTCATAATTTTTTACTGAGAAGCCTGCAAACCAAGTTTCGTCAAGATATCACAATTTTTACTCAAGTTAGAACTTGCACGGACGGACGGACAGACCTACAGACCCCCGGATTTCAACTTTTCTTGTCATCCTGATCATTTATATATATACATATACATACGTATATTATTTATATGTATATATATACCGTTACCGTTAAGTGAACAAAACTGAAATACTCTGTTGCATGACTATCAAAAATTGCAAATTTAGAATTAAAGGATATCTCCTATAATGAAATTTTGAACAAAATTCCTGGGCTAACAGAAAAAAATATTGAATCGGGTAAAATTAATTTTAGGCCAGAAGGAGTTAATAAAATTTAGATTTAAACAAAATTACTTCTTCTGGATTGCCATCGCCCTTCTGCATACTTGCATTTGAATCCATTCTAAGTCAATATTTTCATAAGAAGTTTAGTAAGAAATCGATAGCTTCTTTCTTCTTTGTTTTGATTGATGAGTTGGTGGATGTGGCTCCATATATTAGTTCCGTTCGAGGTACGTAGTGATTCCAGTAGTAGTAATTTTGTTGTATATTTCCTGATAAGAAAAAATTTTGTGTGTAATAATTTGTATAAATTTCGCACAAAAAGTGACAGTGAAACGTGATGCTGTCGAAAGTTTTGACAGAAATTCATGCAGAACGTTATACTCTGACAAATTTGCAACACTGTTTTCGTGACTTCCATATCGAACGCACACAATCTCACTTGCGTAAATACCGACCAAACGCACATTTACATAAAATATGACCACTTTAAGGATACTTAGAATCATGTTTGGGCCATTATCTATTCATTTAAAACAGTGGTAAAATGTAAAATGCTCAACTCTAAGTATTCTTGCTAAGCCAGCTATTTGTGACTGCTTTTGTCTGCTATTCTATATTTAATAAAATACATATGTCCATTTTGAAAACTTTGCTATAATCTTCTTCCTTACTGGTGTAGACACCGATACGGCCGCTGTCTGTTAATGAACTGTCAATGTCGTCATATAGCTCGTACAGCTCATCGCTTCACCGAATACGATATTCGTCAATGCCATCGCCCAAAAGTCCATAAATCTTCCCCAGAATCTTTCTCTAAAAAACTCGTAAAGTCAGATGTTGTCATCGTTCTTGCCTCTGCATCATATATCAGGACAGGAATAATGAGTGACTTATAGAATTTGGTCTCTGTTCGTCGAGAGGAGACCTAACTTCTCAATTGCTACTCAGTCCAAAGTAGCACCTGTTGGCAAGAGCTTTTCTGCGTTGGATCGAGTCTGGCATTGTTGTTGCTATTGATGATGGTTCCAAGATAGACGAAATCATCTACGTTTTCGAAGTTATTACTATCAGCGTGTCGTGCAAGCCAAGTCGCGAATGCGATGACTTTTTTTTTGATGACAGGAGATATTTTGTCTTGCCCTCGTTCACAACCACTCTAACTGTAACTTTTAATTTCGTTTTCTTTACATTTTAAATTTTGTATTAGTTCTTTTTATGTCAAGCCGACTGATCAAGTGCTTAAATAATAAATGCAGTAGGGTGTTCATGCGTTTTTTCTTTTAACTGCTAATTTAACAGTGCGCTATGTACAAAAACATATAGTATGAATCGATCCAATTCACTAAATTCGCTTCCAAAACAGCCAGCTTAATTAGATAAAAAGTGATTAAGGATTCTACTGTACTTGTCTAGCGAAGTTGTGAGTTGGGTTTGGGACTCGCAACGTAAGAACCACTCCCACGATATAAAGCACAACAGCCCCGGATGGAAGACCCCACTTTTGATGACGACCACAACAAGCTTTATAAAGATTATGATGTAAGAGTATGCACCTAGAAATTCCGATCCATAAATCCAGCTGGTTGATGTCCTCGTAAAAGAAAAGGTTGACATCGCCAACTTCCACGTATAGGTCCTTGTGACTTTTAATACAGCGGCCTGATAAAGGAGCACAAATTCCGTGTTGGATTCGTGGTAGGAGAAGTTTCAGTCGTCGAACCCTGCCATTCACTCCAGTGAATGAGCATCTAGTTCACTCCAAATCAGATCGAAATTGTTCAACACAACACTGAATTTCCCCCATGGTCCGATGAAACAGAAGGACGATATGACCAAAATTGCCTTTTATGAGCGGCTGGAGCGCGCTTATGACGCTAGCCCCGGTAATAAAAAAGATATTAATAGAACCACATAAGGAATATTTTTTTTATCACAGTCCCGTCGGTCGTGACATAAAACGTGGAAGTGGTCCCATTACGCCCATCTACGAACCCAATTTCTTTTGTGTACTAAGGAACCTACATACCAGGTTTCAAAAGATTTCTCAAGTTACAGCTTGCACGGACAGGCAGACATTCAAATGGATCTTAACTTTTCTTGTACTCCTTATAATTTATGTATATATATAACCATATATCTATCCCCATCAA
The DNA here is from genome assembly GCA_027475135.1 of Bactrocera correcta. Lineage (NCBI taxonomy): Eukaryota > Metazoa > Arthropoda > Insecta > Diptera > Tephritidae > Bactrocera > Bactrocera correcta. Next base: position 26,095,728 of record CM050327.1, read on the forward strand.
TTTTAGGTGATAGGTACAGCTGTTAGGTGGACAAAACTATAATACTTTGTAGCAAGAGTATAAAAAGGTAGGTACAATTTTGAAGTTGACCGGTTGATGTGTTTCTTTCAAATCTTTATTAGCTTATTGTACCGATTTTTATCACAGTCCCGTCGGACGTGAACCAAAAGCAATTTATCAGAAAAATGGTAGGTAAAATTTTGAAAGTGTTGTTAGCTTATTGTATCGATGTAGTCATTAAGAAAGGCATGATACGACCAACAGGATCAAAACCAGCCAATAATGCAATAAGAATTAAAAACTTAGTGAATGAAAGGAATTGTACGTGAAGAGCGTCTCCTCTATTATGGCTTGACTTCGCGCATCTCACTCACACTTGCAAAGCGAGACAGCCAGTGAGACACCTCGGTTGACAATGCGAAATCGTCGAGCAACCCGCTGAGATTTTTATGTCGTACAAGAAGAAATACATCAAGTACGACTATGAATCGAGCCGCGTTTCGATAAGACAGCAGCACTGATTACGGCGTGCATACCAGCGTTCGCATTGGGCCGATGGACGTGGTTTGCGAGCAATGTGGTGAATTGAAATTTTCCGGGGAAATGCCAGGATTATGCTTCTTTAGTGGCAAAGTCAAATTGCCATCATTGACTCCACCACCAGAGCCATTGTATTCATTCCTTCGCGGTGAAACACCCGATCATTTGGGACAGACATTATATAAGACCAAAGATTTAATCCGACATTCAAGGTATTTATTCATTTATTTTTGTACATATCAGAGATCTGCTATTGGTACCAATAAAATTAGTGCCTTAAGTCATAAGCCATAAAAATTGATGCAAATGAGTAGTCATAAGTTTCTAAATTTGAGATTTTAAGTTAGAGACTATTTAGGGATTTGTGACGATTTTGCTTTTCTGTGAGTGACGTCACATTCATTATTCATTTTATTATTCGATTAATATCTTGATGATCTCTTTTCAGTATATTCAAAATGGCAAACAAGAGTTCTTTTTAGTTTTGTGAGCTGCTAACTATCAGGTCTCAAATTTGAGACAATATTTTGAGATCAACGCTAGAGACTGTTAAGTGAATAGTAACTAGAATAGAAAAAAAACCTCAGTTTCTATACTCAAAGTGACAACAATTTATGACTCTCTCAATAGTAGACAAACGATGTGATTTTACTTACTTTTTTGAATGCAAAAAATTTGAATAAGATAAAGAGTAAAAGTGTAAATTTCGTGTCTTGCGCTGAGAAACTGTTTTCTTATCGTTTTGTTTTGTGGTTTAGTATTAATGTTTTTTTGTAAAGGTACATATACTGATATTTATATATGTATGTAATATAATTTATTTCAAATTGCTATTACACAATGGAACCTAACGAAGACTTGGTGGGAAAAATTGCTAAGGGTACTTATATTTCAGCGGAAAACGGAAAAGCAGAAGTGCAATTTGGGATATGTCTGCAGAAATAGTTAAAGATGAAGGAAGTACATTACTTGACGTGGTATTTTGTCGTAATTGTAAAAAAGTGTATAAATGCCATGGCATGCAGACTTTCAATTTCAATAGACACAAATGCTAAAAGAACTGCCCAGACAGAAAGGAAGTGAAAAGGATAAGAAATTAGCTTTAGAACAGATGGGCAAATGAAATGTATGGATGTATTGGTAACCGCGAGCGTAAAGTGCCTACCATGGGACAAAGAACATTTGCAGTCAGTTGATTAACAAACAACATCGTGCGCCGCTTGATTGTTTTTTGATACTATTTATGCGTGTACCTATATGTGTTTGTTCAAAATGAATGACAAATATTGCTTTATGATTTCCCATGCCTTTGGTAATATGCAATGTCTATTGTGTAATTTGTGTGTAAAGGGGAATGGGCATATAATTTTAGGAGGCACTATAATATCTTCCATAAATACTTTGAGAAATATGAGGTTATTGAGAGATATAATATGTTTTTTGAAAAAAAAATACCCTTTTGCAGAAGTATAAGTATTGAGTTTTCCAAGTTGAAAACGATGGTCAAAAAAATTATACTGGTACGGAAACCACACTAAAAAAAGATATCTCGAGCATAATTAGTTCAAGCATTGCTATGCATGGAAGACCTTTTTCAGACGGTACTTTTATGAAAGAAGTGGCTGGAAAAGTTTTACAAATACTCAGCAGCCCATTAGCAGCTTTTTTTGAAAAAGTTTCTCTATCACGTAGAACTTTAAAACGAAATGTAGACGGAAAAGGGACGTTTGTTGAAAAAAAGATTTGATGACTGCCAATTTTTCTCCATATGCTTGGATGAAAGCACTGATTTAAATGACATATGTGAAATGGTCATTTGTGTTCGATGCGTAGATTCAAACTTTGAAGTTTTTGAATTAATGCTCTCGTTAGAAAGCTTCCCCGGAAATGTAAAAGGTAAGTTAATTTTCGAAACTATTCACCAAAAATTACTTTCTGAAGTGGACTTAAGGAAATTTGCTGGGGTTTGTACGGATGGGGCCAACGTAATGATTGCTAAACTGGAAAGCTTCGTTGGGCAGTTGGAAAAGCATAATATTATGGTTTATTCTTTTCATTGCATAATACACCATCTGTCTCTTGCCTCCAAATTCCTGAGCGCGCTTCCATATATGAAAACTGCAGAGAAAATAATTAACAAAATAAGAGGAGGTCATCATTCACTTACGCACCGGAAATTTAAGGATCTCTTAAAAACTTCAAATAATGAATATAGTGACCTAAAGATGTTCACCGATGTACGGTGGTTAAGCCGGGGTGATTGCCTGAAGAGATTATTTGCATTAAGGAATGAAGTGCTAAGGTTTTTAAAATTGGAGAGTTTAGCTGGGGAAAAATTCAACCATTAATCGATATATTTGTAAACCCGTTTAAATGTGATGTAAACCCATATGAATTAAAAATCCAGTCAGAATTAATAATTCTTAGAAGTGAAATGTCGTTCAATGTTTAAAAGGTTATTACCGATTTCTGGAGGAACTTAGAAAGCTCATTTTATCCTCAACATTCTTTTGTGAACACATTTTTTCTGATATGAAATTTATCTGTTCCAAGCAAAGAAGCAGGTTAACTACAAGAAATTTATCGAATGCAATTTTAATAAGAAGCTGTTACAAAAGTATAGAATTAATGTAGGCATTTAAAATAATTAAAATAAAAAAAAATTTAATTTTTTGGGGCGCCCAGAAACAACCCCGTTTTGACGAAAAGCTTTATGTAAGTGAATATATTTCAAAGCGAAGGTGTTTTTGGACGCCGAGGCAAGTCTTATTTTTAAGCATGATTTCTCGAGAACTTCACAATTTTAACTTTACCTTAAAATTTCCGCTAACTAGTTTGCTAGTAAAAGTAGTCAACTCCCAATTTAACCCACCAAAGGTATCTGAAAGTATAACATTTTGTTTATGTTATACATTTCAAATGGGGCAAAAATAAACTAGGGCATAAAAAAACATCAACATACCGACTACCTATGTTACCTCGTTGCTGTCTGCAGCGCAACTGGCAGGAAAATCAATTCATTATCCCACAGTGCAAAACTGGTTTTTTCGCTCTCAATAGCGACTGAAATAAGAGCGTAAGAATACGTGTGCTGAGAGTAACTGCTCATGTGAGTCACAACGCCCATGTATGCTTTAGAAGCTTGCCGGATAAAGGAAATGTGCAAATTCGATGAAAATGATATTCAGACATTTTCCGCGTTAAAATTAAAGATTTTGGAAGGTATAGAAGGAACTTGGATTTCAAATTTGAATGTATGGCACAAATTGGCTTTTTATTTTTATCCTCCAGCTTTGCGTCTCCAAGCAAGCTAAATAGTTAAATGAAATTGAGATGTTTTGCACTGAATACTTCTTTAACAGAAGTTGAAAATGTGTCGTCAGAAGAACTACTTCTAGAAAAAATGTGGAATTTTTTGAAAATTTTTATGTTATGCAGTGGCAGCAAAATAATAGCAAACGATATCCGAGGTTGTCTAAGTTAGCACTTAAAGTTCTTGCCATTTCTGCTAGCAGTGCAGCATCAGAGCGAGTGTGTTCGCTTGCCGGTAATATTATTACAGAAAAGCGCAACAGAATAACGCCAAAGACAACAAAAAATTATAAATTTTTATAACAAAAATTATTTGCCTTTTCATGTACCTGTGAATGAATATTTGTAGTCCTTTTTTTCAAGTGCATTAATTTTAATATAAAGACTTATGAATTTTGTTAACTTAGGTTAGTTTTAAAATATGGATGATCTCATTTTGTTATTTGCAAATAAAAACTATTAACATAATAAAATCGAGCTCCTGGTTTCTTAGTAGTAACTTTTAAAGTCATACGAAAAATCTTCATTATTGCGTCTAAATCTGTATGAAAACATTATAAATAATTAGTGAAATAAGTTACCAACATATAAATTAAAAAATAAAAGCAACAAACACGATATAGCTAAACTGAAAATACTCAAGTCACTTAAGTCATTCACAAAATTGGTGCTTTGACGTGATAGAATTATTGACTCATGAGTGAATGAGCACAATAAAGCGTCGTATGAAAACAAACGTACTCATTGTTCTATGTGTGCCTAGCGTAAATGTGATTTTGTGGATATTTGTGTATGTTGAATTTTGATTTATATTCACAAAAACTCTCTTTTGTGTTACTTAACCAATAACTTAAAAAAGGGAACATATTATTATGTATGCTAATTCTAAAAAAGGGTTTATAAACCAGTAATACTCGTACAGAGTTTGCTTTTGATTTTGTAGATATACGGACAGATTCACCATAGAATTTACATACAAATTAATAATTCTATTACTGTAATTTAAGGTGAAGAAATTACCAAGAAGGTTGGTTTGATGAATTATTACGCATATCGTTTAATGATTCGACAAAATGCTGAGAACTCTTTGCTGCGGTTTCGACAATTGCAGCAGCAGTACTGTGTTAACATGTACCTCAAATAGAAAAGGAGCGCTTAAATTTCTTTCGGTTGAACCAAGCAAAACTGCGTGGTGAGGTCGATTAACTATTCTGCAGACGACGTACATCTTTTTTTATGGATGGCGTCATGTGTAGAAGTTCACGCAAGTGAGGAAAGTTCTCTGATCGCCATTCATTTGGGAGTGGCCAGAAACGATTCTTCTACATATGACTCAAGCAGCTCACGACTTCCGGTCTTTGACCAAGTATGCTCTGGGTAGCCTAAGAACATCCGTTTGAAGGCGAGCTAAAGTAAGAAGGCGAAACAAACCCTGCATAGGGTTGTACGCTGGGTTTGGGACCCGCCAGGTAAGCAATCATAGCAATAAAAAGGAACAACAAGCCTCGGATGAGTGACCCCCTTTTTGATGACGACCATGGTAATGCTCGAAAATTCTACGAAAAAATGCGGCGGCTTACAGAAGGTTTCAAGACCGGAGCATACTCTTGTAGAACCCCCAAGGGTGATCTAGTCACCGATGACCAAAGCATACTTAAATAATGGAGGGAACACTTCTCCAGCCTGCTGAATAGCAGTGAACGCACAACGCCAGGAGCAGGCGAACCCGATTCCCCAATCGTTGGCGATGGAGCAGACCTTCCATTGCCCGTCCATGAAGAGGTTCGAATAGCAATTGCCCGCCTGAAGAACAACAAAGCGGCAGAGGCCGATGGATTGCCGGCCGACCTATTCAAACACGGCGGGGAAGAACTGATAAGGAGCATGCATCAGCTTCTTTGCAAAATATGGTCGGACGAAAGCATGCCCAACGATTGGAATTTAAGTGTGCTATGCCCAATCCATAAAAAAGGAGACCCCACAATCTGCGCCAACTACCGTGGGATTAGCCTCCCAAACATCGCATATAAGGTTTTATCGAGCGTATTGTGTGAAAGATTAAAGCCCACCGTCAGCAAACTGATTGGACCTTATCAGTTTACTTTACCTCCTCTTTGTCGATTTCAAAGCTTCTTTCGACAGCACGAAAAGGAGCTGCCTTTATGCCGCGATGTCTGAATTTGGTATCCCCGCAAAACTAATACGGCTGTGTAAACTGACGTTGAGCAGCACCAAAAGCTTCATCAGGATAGGGAAGGACCTCTACGAGCCGTTCGAATCCAAACGAGGTTTCAGACAAGTCGACTCCTTATCGTGTGACTTTTTCAATCTGCTGTTGGAGAAAATAGTTCGAGCTGCAGAACTTAATCGAGCATTCAGCATTTTTTATAAGAGTGTACAGCTGCTGGCGTAAACACCACCAACAATGTCAGCCTAGAAATCCAATGCAGGATTACTCTTGCCAACAGGTGATACTTCGTCCTGAGTAGACAATTGAGAAGCAAAGTCCTCTCTCGGCGAACAAAAACCATACCCTATAAGTCACTTATAATTCCCGTCCTGCTATATGGTGCAGAGGCCTTGACGACGACAACAACTGATGTTTCGACGTTGCGAGTTTTCGAGAGAAAAGTTCTGCGAAAGGTTTATGGTCCTTTGCGCGTTGGCCACGGCAAATATCGTATTCGATGGAACGATGAGCTGTACGAGATATACGACGACGTTGACATAGATCAGCAAATTAAAAGACAGCGGCTACGCTGGCTAGGTCATGTTGTCCGGATGGACGTAAACACTCCAGCTCTGTAAGTATTCGACACTAAACCCGCCGGGGGAAGCAGAAGAAGAGGAAGACCTACACTCCGTTGGAAGGGCCAGGTGGAGAAGGACCTGGCTACGCTAGGGATATTCCATTGGCGTCACGTAGCGAAAAGAAGAAACGACTGGCGCTGTTGTTAACTCGGCTATAATCGCGTAAGCGGTGACTTCGCGAATTAAGAAGAAGAAGATCTTTTTATTACATTAACATGTAATCCAAAATGGATAGAGATTGTTCAATTGCTGCTCACCGGACAAACATAAAGTGATTGACATGAAATCACAGCAAGTGTATTTGACAAAAAATGTGATCATTGATGAAATTCATTGTTAAACAACGCATCTTTGGAGAAACTCGATGTTGGATATATTCAATCGAAAGGCAAAAACGAGGCCTGCCGAACGCACACATTCTTATTTAGTTGGTGGAAAGAATTAATATAGACTAAATCGATGATGTCATATTTACCGAGATTCCCGATCACGAAACCGATCCATACCTGCATGATCGTGTAATTAGAAATATGATTCATGGACCATGTGGCCCCATCAATCCTCACCTGTAAACACGTCACGAAAGGCAGCGATATTGCGGCTTTTGGCATCAAAAGCTCTAATAGTAAGGATGAGTTTGTGAACTGCAATAAAGCGATTTGGCATATATTCGCATTTCTTAATCATGAACGTCATCCTACTGTTGTGCATTTGGCTATGCATCTGGAGAGTAGTTAAAGTGTATATTTTACGGACTCCAATGTTGTTCAACGTGTTTAAACACCTCCAACGACAACATTGACCAGTTTCTTTTAGATCTGCCAAAGCGATGCGTTTGTACGAACTTTACTTTACTCGGAGATTATACTTGGAATGCTGCATCGAAGCATTTTCAAAGACGCAAGGTTATCCGCATGAGCGTACTGCTGATGTTCATCTAACCTGTGACACAAATACAAGGATAAAATGTCAGAAGCCATTTTATACCGAATTCGTGTCAGAAATCCCGACCTTCAGAATCAAAGGCATGCGTTACCTCATGTTCGGTAGTTTATTAGTCAGATTATAAATGAAAGCTCCAAGTCGTGAAATGAATGACCCATTAATCGAGAATTTGAATAGGAAAGTGAATATGATCACCAGGAATTATATAATACTTAATAGTTCGAACGAATGTACCTTTGTGGACTCACCAACAAAAGGAAGTATATAATACATTGATGACGGCCATTGATAATGAAAATGTTGGTTTATATTTCTTGGATGCTCCTGGTGATACTGGCAAGACATTTCTCATGTCAGTAGTTCAGCTATTATTCGCGCGAGATCCAAAATTGCAACTGCAGTTACTTCTTCTGGAATAGAAGGCACGTTGTTAGAAGGATGCCGTACGGCTCATTAAGCATTAAAATTGCCATTAAATCTTTAAAATATTTTTTGGGACGAATGCACAATGGCACATAAACCAGAATTGGGCAATTACTGACTGACGGTGATGGTCGAGTACCCGTTGACGAATCTAGCGGATTGATTTCATTTCCACAGAATTTCTGTAACTTTGTTTAATCAAAAGACGAACTGATCAACAAAGTATTCTCAAACATCATTACTAACTACAAAAATAATGAATGGTTGAGTTAGAGAAGCAATTTTGGCGGCTAAGAATAAAAGTGTAGATGATTTGAACTTCGTAATTCAGAATGAGATCATTAGTACACTACACTCTTTCAAAGCAATTGATTGTGTAACAAATGAAGGTGAAACTACTAACTATCCAATTGACCGCAGCGAGCAACTGAAAGGGCAATTAAGCAAGCGCAATCAACAGAATCAGCAGAGAACCGCAAAAGAGCAACAACAAATGCGCTGACAGCAACCAATATGCAGGTACCAGCAAGCACCCGAGCAACGAAGGAAAACAAAATTTAAAGTGGGAGTGTACCAATTAAAAAAGGGTTATCTGTATTGACCGCTATATTAAAGTAAAAAGGAGTTAAATCAGCGGTCAGCACCAAAAAATTTTAACCAGGCACTCCAAATGGTAAAAAGCCAAAAATCCTAAATGACAACAGATACTAAGCAAAGGTTCAATATAGGTGAAACAAAAATTCATTCATTCAACCAACTAAAGAAAAATTAAATACACCCGATTTACAATTCAAAATATCTGCTCCATCGCAGAATCACCGATGAGGAACAACATAAGAAGAATGGTCCAGCAGTGTGTACAAACTGACAAGAGTATGGACACACGAAAGCATATTGCACTCTACGCAGTGTCTGCGTGGTGTGTGGTGATCTACATCCTACGTCAAAAAATACTCTGAAAAAAGAGGATTTAAATAAAAAATGCAGCATTTGTGGAGGAAATCACACTGCTAACTACAGGGGTTGCCCTATACTTAAAGATTTGTAATCGAAGTTGTCACAGGGCATTCAAGCACGTCGTAACCAAATGTTGACTATTCCTCTAATGAAAATATTGAAATCCCCGTCTATATTTCAAAACCAGTTACTCCTAAAGACAATGCTACACAAGGGAGCTATGCAAACGTGGATAAAGGCAATACTGCACAAATGCAATTACCCCAAAACCAACCAAATGGAGGTGCTGAAGCTATGATTTTCAACATTACCCAATCTATGACAAAATTTATGGCTTCAATGCAAAATATGATTCAAGGATACTCAAATCACAAAGCCAAATGTTGCAAACTTGTTTAAGAAAAAAATGAGTGTTGTTGGAAAAGTGCACTCACCTTTTGTATAGTTTATTTCACTTCACCAAAAAATTAAAAAAGCGCACTTAATAATGGTTACATTAAAAAGGAAAACACGTTCTTAATAAGTAACTATATAAACGCGGTTGGTTTCGCAAACGAGATGGCGGCGGATAGAGTTGACCGATCGCTGATAATGTCGTAGAACGAACTGAACTGCATTGGTTAATCGGTCCTTCTTTATCCCCGTTGGTGCTGAATAGGATGGTGTGACTTGATGCACATGTGTATAGGTGTGGGTGTCGGTGTATGCTGCTCTCGTGTAGAATGTGGGTTTAAGTGTGGGGTTGTGTGGTGAAGTTTGCGTGTTAGTGATGTAAGTTTGAGTCGATGAAGTGATAATGTGGTGTGTGTGTTGTGGTCGGGGGAGGATGCTCATTTGTACATCCTGGCCCCCCTAGGCGAGTATCTAGCCTAGTAGCCTCTGCAGCCGTTGTAACGTGGCTACCACGTTGCTGAGGCCTGTGGAACGGCGCGATTGCGGCCTTGGCTGGCGCCTCCGGTTCGGTGTAGGGTTGCGGTGACGCCAGGAACGTGAGTCCTCCGTCGGGTATGCCAGCCTGCATGATTGCTATCGCTTGGGTCTTCTTATGGCATTACGGCTGCGAGGGGCATCATGACGCCCGCCATCGAGTACGGCAGTGCGGTGTAGCAGAGTATGGTGGTGACGCATGCATACTTGGCACTGGTAGCCCGTTGTGCACTCTTGCGTAACATGGGTGGGCGCCAGACAATTCAGGCAATGTCCATGTGCCCGAGCGACCTGTTGGCGTTGCTGAGGAGTCATCCCTTTGAAGATGCCACAGCATGGCAACCGATGACGACGGCGACATAGAGCGCATTCGAGTTGTCGTGGTTCTGGAGCCGTTGAAACTGCTCGGGGAGCTGCGGGGGTTATTGTTGTTCACGGCGCTGCTACTGGAGTAGCCTTCGAGTGCGGAACCGTTACGGCCGAACGTACTGTGGGCGTAGGGGCAGTTGACATCTCAGCATCCATATTTATCGGTTAAAAGGCGTCATTTTAATTAACATATACATAGATATTCGTATGGGCATTGGTGCCACGTAATGAGGCACGAGTGAGTCGTCATGTGGATCGACTAATTTTTCTTGGTTTTTGCGGTTGCTTATGGCTAATGGAGGCTTTTATTGTTATTTTTTTTTGTTTCTTTGTCTATTAATTACGGTTACGTTATTATCGGTTTACTTTTCGGTTTTATAAGCGGTTGGCAAAAAGCATTGCTTAACGAGCGGCCTGGTTAGCGTTCCCTTTTGTGTACGGAAATCGACTACGAGAATATGACCGTCGGAGCCGTAGTAGAGCTTCTCTAGGCGGCCAAGCCGCCATTCGGGTGGGGGGGAGACAATCGTCATTGATCAAGACACAATCTCCAAGCTTAGGCGCATTTTCTGTTGTTTTTCATCGGTACCTTCTGTGGAGGTCCTTTAAATAATCCTCTTTCCATCGGCGACTGAAGTCATGATGGAGAATGTTAATTCTTTCCCAACGATTTAATAAGAAAAGCGACTCCACGCCTGGCTCAGGTGTGGCCAGAATGGGCGCTCCTTTAAGAAAATGCCCTGGTGTGAGGGCAGTAAAGTCTGAGGGATCTTGCGAGAGGGCAGCGAGAGGCCATGAATTTAGAACGGCTTCGATTCTAATTAAGAGGGTCGTGAATTCTTCGAAATTAAATTTGTGGTTGCCAGCAATCTTTTTAAAATGAGATTTGAAGCTTTTTACGGCAGATTCCCATAAGCCACCCATATGTGGAGCGCTTGGGGGGATAAACTACCAATTGATACCTTGGGGCGCATATTTTTGTACAACGTCAGGTGAGACTTGTTTCATGAAATCCACAAATTGTTTTTCTGTAGCTCTTTGAGCTCCGATAAATGTTTTACCACTATCGCTCATGATTTTTGATGGAAAGCCTCGTCGTCCGACGAAACGAGCAAAAGCCGCAAGAAAAGCCTCCGTCGTCAGACTCGTACATAGCTCAAGGTGTACTGGCTCTGTCGTGAAACATACAAAGACAGCCAGCAAAATCGACACCTGTGGTCGTGAAAGGCAGGACGAAATTTCAGCGTTCAGGTGGAAGTGCTGCCAAAATCTGAGTTCGCATTTTTGCTAATGCATAGTGCAGATCTTGCACATGAAAATGAATTTTTTAATCTGGGGCTTAAGACGGGGAATATAATACTCTTGGCGTACCATATGTTGCATGAGGCGCTGTTCGGCGTGCAACATTAATATATGGATGTAATTCAGGAGTAATGTGGCAAAAGGAGACTTCTCAGGTATTATGATGGGGTGGCGTTCGTTGTAAGACAGACTTGAACTAGCGAGCCAACCATTGGCACGAAGCAGACCTTTCGTGTCGAAAAATGGGTTAAGTACTAAGAGTGAGCTCTTTTTGTCAATTGGCTTCGATTCTCTTAGTAACGATATGTCGCGACTTAAGTAGCGCGTTTGGGTTGAGGCGATAAGCGCGACCTTTGCTTTTTGTTAGTCTTGGTGCGTCAATGTATCGCATTGGGTGTAAGTTACGCCTTTAACTTTAAGTTTAAGTTGCTCTATGAATTTGAGCATATATGCGACTACTCTGAGGGCTCGAGGGAACGATGAAAATCGTTCAAGGATTTCATTATCATCCACTATTGTATGATATGTGTCGATTTTTCGACTTTCTGGGGCGATTATGTTGTGCATTGTCGATTGTGGTCAAGAATCTGTGGATTCGATTAACCATCGGGGACCATTCCACCAGAGCGTAGAGGTGGCAAGATCCAGGGGTATGCACCCTCTTGTACCTAGATCAGCAGGATTGTCGGCACTGGCTACGTGTCGCCATGTGGCTGCTCCTACTAGGTCAAGTATTTGAGAGGTTCGATTAGAAATATATGTTTTCCACGAGTGTGGTGGCTTTTCTAACCAGACTAGAACGATTTCGGAATCGGACCATAAATATAATTTACATTTGATCATGTTCATGTGGGTCTGCACTATGGAAACCAGCTTTGCTAGTAGCAGAGCGCCACAGAGTTCAAGTCGTGGTAGACTTATCGTTTTTAGAGGTGCTACTTTTGCTTTTGCAGCTAGTAGGTGGCTTGTGGTTGCGGTGTCGCTTTGTGGGCGCACATAGATCGTGGCACAATATGTCTTTTCATAGGCATCGCAGAAGCCGTGTAGTTCCACTTTGTATTCGGGGGAATAATTTACCCACCGTGGAATTTGTATCTGCGAGATATATTTTAGATTATTAGCAAACTGGGACCACTTTTCTAAGCGAAGAGGTTTCACTTGTTCGTCCCAGTATGTTCCGTCTAGCCATAATTCTTGAACCAGGATTTTCGCTTGTATCATAATTGGCGAAAGCCATCCTGCGGGGTCAAAAAGTTTTGCCACAGAGGAGAGAATCTGGCGTTTTGTAATGGCGTATAATGCGGATATGGACTCAGTCGTGTATGAAAACAGATCCGATATCGCATTCCATTGGATGCCTAGTTTTTTTGTTGTACTTTCCCTTTCAAATAAAAGGAAATTAGTGTCCAACAAATGGTCTTTAGGAATATTTTTTAAAATGTTTGGGTGATTGGCTGTAATATTTTTTAAAGGAAACCCTGCGGTAATGAGGGCATTTATTACCTGTGATAAGGTCTCGAATGCTTGTGAAAGACTGTGGCTTCCAGACAGGATATCGTCTACATACGTTTGCGTTTTTAAGACTTGTGTTGCCAGTGGAAATTCTGGCTTTGTGTCTTCTGCCAGTTCGTGTAGTGTACGAATGGCTAGAAAAGGGACCCAGTTTACGCCAAAAGTAACTGTTTTCAATTTAAAGTCGCGTAGTGGACTATTGGCAGATTTTCGGAAAATTATCCGCTGAAAATCTTGATCATCTTTATGTACGAGTATTTGTCGATACATTTTTTCCACATCCCCATACGCCAATTTAATATGAGAAGCATTAAATCTGGTTGGAGTGTAGGTCCCGTAAATAGAATATCATTTAGGGAATTCCCCGAACTAGTGGATCTTGAGGCATTGAAGACAACTCTAACCTCTGTGGTTTTTTTATCAGGCTTTACTACTGCATGATGTTGCAAGTAGAATGAGTAATATTTGCCTTTTATGATCTTTTCGCATGGGCTCACTTCCTCCATGTGATCTAAATGGAGATATTCTTCTAAGACACCATCATAATCTTGTTTAAGCTCAACTTTTCCAAGTAGGTTTTTTTCCATACTTAAAAACTGCTGTATTGCAGAGGTGCGAGAGTGACCTAAGGCGATTTTGTCTGGAACTTGTCGTTTTAGTGGTAGTCGTACGACATGCCGACCATTAACTGATCGAGTAGTTGTGGCTTTGTAAAAGTCTTCACAATACTGATCTTCTGGTGTTGTAATTGAAATGGGGGGGGGGGGGGGTTTTTCTAACTCCCAAAACTTTCTCAATTGTGAATTGAGGTACCCGTTTGAGATTTCCTCAACTTGAGTTGTCATTGCTGTGACTGTAGTGTTTTCGAAATTTTTTCAACATAGAATATAATAGAAGGTCTATTTGAGCGGAGGTGTTGCAGTTGGGATCTGCTAGAGTCAGATGTGAAATCTTATCCCAATGCTTGCTATTTATTTGATAACTTGGAATCATGTTTGTTAGTTGCGATAAGACAATATCATTTGCTTGAATGCGCTTATCCGCTTGGGGGGAAATTAGGGTAATGGGGCAGATTTTATGTGAGTTTTGTACTACTCGTCCGCCCATTCCCGTAATTTCATAGTTGGCTTGTTTTGTTGGCAGTTTTAGCTGATTTTGTACCCTAGACGCTATGAATGATCGTTGCGATCCTTGGTCTATTAGGGCTCTTAGTTTGAACAGTTCTCCTCGATGCTCGATGGAGACAACTGCTGTGGGAAGTAGTACTCTGCTATGATTTTCGCTGTGTAGCGTTTGAGTTTTTAATGCCTTTGAACAGCATGGTGTCTCTTGGCAATTTTCTTGAGGTTTCGGGGGTTAATGTTTCAACTAAACCCGTGGCTTTTTTTGAAAAAGCGCTCCTTTGAGATGTGTTGGGAAGTTATTGTTGTTCCTTTCATTGACATTCAATTTTCTAAATTTATCGCAAGCTTTTAGCTTATGCCCTCCCGTACATAGTTCGCATGACGTGTATTTATTTTGTTCAGATGTGAACGCTTGTGTTTTAAAAAAACTTCCGTTTAAATGATTGTTGCTTCCGGCTTGGGGTCTATTGAAACTTCGATTTAAGTCTTGTTGATCGTTTTTATTCTGACTACTTTTTTGTCTATCCTTTCCGCAATTTCGTATTGGGTAGTTAAGAAATCTTTCATCTGCTGCCACGTTGGGCATTTTCTTCTTGATAAGAGCGATTGCTCCCACAAAAGTAACGCTTTTTCTGGTAATGCGGCGATACATATGTTTACCAGAATAGGATCCCAATTGTTAGTGGGAATATTTTGTGTCGATAGAACCGACAAACAATTTGAAACAATGGATTCTAGTTTGATGAATTCTTCGCTAGTTTCTCTTTGAATTTTAGGCAAGTTCATAAGTATCGTTACTTGCTTGTCAACTAATATTCTCTCATTTCCATATCTTGATCTTAGAGCTTCCCAAGCTAAATTGAAATTATCGTCATTTAATGCGAACTGCTTGACTATTACGCCTGCTTGACCTTTAGTTTTGTATCGGTGGTGATACAATTTTTGCGCTTGTTATAATTTTGGATGGTTTATGTACACGGCTGTAAACATGTCCCGGAAGGACGGCCATTGTTCATAACCTCCATGAAATATCTCTGTATCACACGCTGGCACTTTGAGATGAATGCCTGAACTTGCCTCTTGGGCTTGCAATTGTGGTAGCTCTACTCTACTGTGAGGGGTAGGTGAAATTGACTTAATAAGTTTTAATTGATCTGATATCATTGCTTTTGTGTCTTCATAGCGGTCTAAGCAGTTTTCGTATTTGGCGTAAGCCGAGGATTTGGAATTTTCAGGTAGATCTGAACCATCAGTTTCTACTATTGCGTCATATGCAGCTTGGAGGCGTGTCCAAAAATTGTCAATCGATTAATTTTTAATTTCTAGTACCGATTCAGAGTTGTCTTGAATCGGTGAAGATGCAAATCGAGTGCAGTATTTAATTAAGCTGTCACTTTCCCCCTTTTTTGCTTTGTAGCACCTTGCTTCGAGCGTGTAGCTGCTGCAGGTGTACATGGATTTTTATCATCGGTAATCATTTTTGGAATTCTTAAGAATTCTGCTTTAGGTTCTTTTGAATCTGTGCTCATTCAGAAAATTTGAATTAATAAAATATGTGCATATTTTATTATAATAGATAAATGTGGTACCGATAACTCTTTTCAATAAATAAGAGTTATTATAATATTTCCGAAAATTGGATTATTAAATATTAATATATATATTAATATAAATAAGAGCTGTTATTTCCGAAAAAGAATTTAAGAATTCGTTATCACTTTTATTGCTCGCGTATTTACTAGCGTTTTTTTTTGTTTTTGTTTTTTTTTTTATCGGAAAAATATTTTTTGTGGTTTTATCAGTATGCCCTTGTATCAGCGCGCACTGAAAACTAGGTCAATACCCTTTGTACATACGTGTGGATTTTATGTGCATATAATATGCTTTAAATGAAACATGTGCAATTATGCTTGTTCTTGTTTGACAAGGAACAAGAAATGCTCGAAAATCGCCAAAATTGGACTTTCAATATTTGTATGTATGTATGTACAAAGGTAAGTATTAGTTTGCAATATTTAATTTTTTTAACCAATGTTGATTTTCCGCACCGTTTATTTAATTTCTTTGACTTATTTACTTGTATCCTAATGGTTCAAGGTATACAAAAATTTGAATATTTACGGCAATATATGTATTAAATAGTTCGTGGTTAGAAAGCTGAGCCGAAAGCGCTAATGTATATATTTGTATATATGTATATATACGTATCTCAATTTGGTTAAGTATGTATGTATGCTTACTTCTTTGGATGCAATCCCTCTCACAGCTTAATACGCTGAAGCGGTATTGTCCATATAATTTGCAATTATCCCTCTCACGGCTGAATAATCTGAAGCGGTATTGCATTTGCAAGTATCCCTCTCACAGTTACTAAGCCGTAGCGGTATTGCCAGAATAATTAGCAACTAAATACTTGAATAAATATATTTTATATTTTTTATTGTTTTGCGGATTGTGTGTATTGTATACAAGAAAGTAAGTTTTAATAGCAAAGAATAATAATTTATTGATTATATATATATGTATATGTATATGCGATTATATCGGTACCTGAATTTACCGCCGAGCTTTCACTAACCGTTTTTATTAAACGGATTTAGTAGCTATCGGTTTTATGCTGGTGACCGTTGGCGCAACGATACATACATATATACATATATTATATACAAGTATAATCATAAAAAATGTGGAATGGATACACTCACTTTAATTTTCCTCAAGGGTTTTGGGAGATGTATGTATACATATGTAAGTATGCCAGAATCGGCAGGATCGGTTGAGTGTGTGCTTTCTGTTGTCTTACTGTTGCTGAGTCGCTCGTCGCTCCTGTTCCGCTGTGTTGGTGTTTCTTTTAGTTTAAGTTTTATTATATGTATATTAATTTAAAATGATTTTTTAAGTTTCGCGCCCGTTTTTATTTTGTTGGTAGAGTTAGAAAATTTTGAATTATTGTGTTGTTTTTGACGTGGGGGTTTTATATTAGTTTTCACTGTTTCGTTTTTTTCCTTTTTTTCTTTTGTTTTCGCACTTTAATATGCTTCACTGCACTTTTGTTTGGTTCTTTGGATGGGTGACTGCAATTTTATTTCTGTCTTTTTGTGTCACAGCACTTCACCTTTTAATTTATTATACATATGTATATATTTAACATTGGTATATGGCTCGAAGGACCACGTTAGAAAAGTGCACTCACCTTTTGTATAGTTTATTTCACTTCACCAAAAAATTAAAAAAACGCACTTAATCATGGAAAAAGGTTTTATAGCTTTATTTAAGCCAGTTACATTAATAAGGAAAACGCGTTCTTAATAAGTAACTATATAAACGCGGTTGGTTTCGCAAACGGGATGGCGGCGGATAGAGTTGACCGATCACTGATAATGTCGTAGAACGAACTGAACGCATTGGTTAATCGGTCCTTCTTTATCCCCGTTTTTGCTGAATAGGATGGTGTGACTTGATGTACATGTGTATAGGTGTGGTGTGGTGAAGTTTGCGTGTTAGTGATATATGTTGAGGTCGGGGGAGGATGCTCATTTGTACAAGTGTATTGAACATTTGTTTATGGAATGCTAACGGCGTTAATCAACATAAACTGGAACTTATTAGATTTCTGGATGAAAATAATATTGATGTAATGCTATTGTCTGAAACTCATCTTACGAACAAAAACAATTTCTTTATACCGCGATTTATTTATTTATTTAGTCTATGAAGATTTTGACTCTATGTTACAAACCACACAGATGGAAAGGCACATGGAGGAACAGCAGTGTTGGTTAGAAAACGGTTAAATCACCAGGCATTAGAATTTTATAGGCTAGAATACTTATAGGCTACAACAATAACTATAAAATTGGCAGCGGGGACTTAAATCTGACGGCCATATACTGTCCACCTCGGTTTAATATTACAGACATCCAATTTAAAGACTTCCCTGGATCACTAGGCCATAGATTCGTAGCAGGTGGAGATTACAAAGCCAAACACATATATTGGGGCTTGCGACTAATTAATTCGAACGGACGATAGGTGAATCAAACTGTTATAAATAGGCACAATAACTTTGAAATAATATCTCCTGGTAAGCCGACTTATTGGGCTCGAAGTGACGAGGAAAAGGCTTACTGTTTTTCAAATCACCTAGAAAAGGTATCTCAACCCAATTTGCCAAAGAACAACTGTCAATCTAACCCAACACAACTAATGAGTCGCACGAGTCTTTTAAGACTTCACCTTCTGAAATTATTGGAATAATCACAGAACTTAACCCAAAAATTGCTGGGACATGATAATATTTCCCTAGAAATGCTAATTGAGTTACCAATTATTGCTGTAGAGGTGCTCTCTTTGTTCTTCAATGCAATTCTTAGTTTCGGATACTACCAATTTCATTAAAAAGTCCCAGATTATCTTAATAGATAAACCCAGGAAAGACTTAACACAGTCGTCTTCATACAAACCAATCAGTTTTTTACCCTGTCTGTCTCTTTTTCTCCACGAAAATAATATAATACCAATGCATCAATTCGGGTTTCATGAAAAACATAGCACAACAGAGTAAATAAATAGAATTGCTAACGAAATAAGAAAAGCATTTGAGTACAGAGAGTACTGTTCAGCTATATTTCTAGACGTGGCTCAGGCGTTGGACAAGGTGTGCCATGTAGGCCTTTTATAAAAACATTCTACCTTTGGCATTATAACGGGTGCACCATCTAATGTTTTAAATTTTAATTTTCTATATTTTGACAATGGAAACGTCAAATACCATTCGGAAAAGTTTAAAATTTACGAAATGGGTCGCTATTCACTAGAAAAAAACTAGGAAATATTGAAAACTTTTTCCAAAATTCGTATTTGGCGTAAGCCGAGGATTTGGAAGTTTCAGGTAGATCTGAACCATCAGTTTCTACTATTGCGTCATATGCAGCTTGGAGGCGTGTCCAAAAATTGTCAATCGATTAATTTTTAATTTCTAGTACCGATTCAGAGTTGTCCTGAATCGGTGAAGATGCAAATCGAGTGCAGTATTTAATTAAGCTGTCACTTTCCCCCTTTTTTGCTTTGTAGCACCTTGCTTCGAGCGTGTAGCTGCTGCAGGTGTACATGGATTTTCATCATCAGTAATCATTTTTGGAATTCTTAAGAATTCTGCTTTAGGTTCTTTTGAATCTGTGCTCATTCAGAAAATTTGAATTAATAAAATATGTGCATATTTTATTATAATAGATAAATGTGGTACCGATAACTCTTTTCAATAAATAAGAGTTATTATAATATTTCCGAAAATTGGATTATTAAATATTAATATATATATTAATATAAATAAGAGCTGTTATTTCCGAAAAAGAATTTAAGAATTCGTTATCACTTTTATTGCTCGCGTATTTACTAGCGTTTTTTTTTTGTTTTTGTTTTTTTTTTTATCGGAAAAATATTTTTTGTGGTTTTATCAGTATGCCCTTGTATCAGCGCGCACTGAAAACTAGGTCAATACCCTTTGTACATACGTGTGGATTTTATGTGCATATAATATGCTTTAAATGAAAAATGTGCAATTATGCTTGTTCTTGTTTGACAAGGAACAAGAAACAAGAAATGCTCGAAAATCGCCAAAATTGGACTTTCAATATTTGTATGTATGTATGTACAAAGGTAAGTATTAGTTTGCAATATTTAATTTTTTTAACCAATGTTGATTTTCCGCACCGTTTATTTAATTTCTTTGACTTATTTACTTGTATCCTAATGGTTCAAGGTATACAAAAATTTGAATATTTACGGCAATATATGTATTAAATAGTTCGTGGTTAGAAAGCTGAGCCGAAAGCGCTAATGTATATATTTGTATATATGTATATATACGTATCTCAATTTGGTTAAGTATGTATGTATGCTTACTTCTTTGGATGCAATCCCTCTCACAGCTTAATACGCTGAAGCGGTATTGTCCATATAATTTGCAATTATCCCTCTCACGGCTGAATAATCTGAAGCGGTATTGCATTTGCAAGTATCCCTCCAAGAATGATAGAATACAAGATTACGACAACCGCCATTATGATACGTCATAGTTGCGTGTTGAGAAGAACAAGAGTGAAAAACTGTCAAATGGCCTGCAAATTGTAAACAGAAAAGTGAACACTTTTGTAAATTCGCAAAATATTATTAATTATTTCGATTTTAATGAAAAGTTTTAGTGAAGCGATTGAATATTGTTGAGTGAAAAGATTTGAATCATTTATAAAGAAATATATCGGCCTATAAATAATAAAATTGTCTATTAAGTTGTGATTCAAATGTAGAAGACGTTTCTTGTGTTGTATATAAATATATACATATATTATAAGTTCAGATGTATGAAATTATCATAATATCTTCATCTCTAAAGTGATCTCTGCATATTAAAGAGGATTTAGTATTAAATATATCATTTCTTTTGCAAAATAACACCCATTTTTTGGCAACTTTTAAATCGGCCGGAAAACTGAAAAAACTCGTTTTCGATCCTTTAGTTGCATAATAATTATTACAACAAGCCACTGCACATTTCATTTAAAAAAATTAATATATTTTGCTTAGAAATTTAAATAAATACAACCGTACACTTTCACTGGTTTTCTTCATTTGAACAATTTTCACAAATGCTACTCTATTTATTGTGGATGTGCCTAAAACTACTTATGTATATCTTTTCACGCAACAATATTCTAAACATTCCACTGAAATTTTTCCTGCAAAGACGAATGAATTAATATTATTTTGGGAATTTCCAAAAGTGTTTACTTTTCTGTTTACAATTTGTATGCATTTCTATGCTTGTTCTTCTCTAGGCAGAAGTGTGACGCCACGAAATTGTTGCACAATGTATTTGTTTTTGTAAGAATTGTCAAGAGCTAAACCGAAAAAAACTAACGGTAAACTAGTGTCGTAATCTTGTATTCTATCATTCTTGGTATCCCTCTCACAGTTACTAAGCCGTAGCGGTATTGCCAGAATAATTAGCAACTAAATACTTGAATAAATATATTTTATATTTTTTATTGTTTTGTGGATTGTGTGTATTGTATACAAGAAAGTAAGTTTTAATAGCAAAGAATAATAATTTATTGATTATATATATATGTATATGTATATGCGATTATATCGGTACCTGAATTTACCGCCGAGCTTTCACTAACCGTTTTTATTAAACGGATTTAGTAACTATCGGTTTTATGCTGTTGACCGTTGGCGCAACGATACATACATATATACATATATTATATACAAGTATAATCATAAAAAATGTGGAATGGATACACTCACTTTAATTTTCCTCAAGGGTTTTGGGAGATGTATGTATACATATGTAAGTATGCCAGAATCGGCAGGATCGGTTGAGTGTGTGCTTTCTGTTGTCTTACTGTTGCTGAGTCGCTCGTCGCTCCTGTTCCGCTGTGTTGGTGTTTCTTTTAGTTTTAGTTTTATTATATGTATATTAATTTAAAATGATTTTTTAAGTTTCGCGCCCGTTTTTATTTTGTTGGTAGAGTTAGAAAATTTTGAATTATTGTGTTGTTTTTGACGTGGGGGTTTTATATTAATTTTCACTGTTTCGTTTTTTCCTTTTTTTCTTTTGTTTTCGCACTTTAATATGCTTCACTGCACTTTTGTTTGGTTCTTTGGATGGGTGACTGCAATTTTATTTCTGTCTTTTTGTGTCACTGCACTTCACCTTTTAATTTATTATACATATGTATTTAACATTGGTATATGGCTCGAAGGACCACGTTAGAAAAGTGCACTCACCTTTTGTATAGTTTATTTCACTTCACCAAAAAATTAAAAAAGCGCACTTAATCATGGAAAAATGTTTTATAGCTTTATTTAAGCCAGTTACATTAAAAAGGAAAACGCGTTCTTAATAAGTAACTATATAAACGCGGTTGGTTTCGCAAACGGGATGGCGGCGGATAGAGTTGACCGATCACTGATTATGTCGTAGAACGAACTGAACGCATTGGTTAATCGGTCCTTCTTTATCCCCGTTTTTGCTGAATAGGATGGTGTGACTTGATGTACATGTGTATAGGTGTGGTGTGGTGAAGTTTGCGTGTTAGTGATATATGTTGAGGTCGGGGGAGGATGCTCATTTGTACAAGTGTATTGAACATTTGTTTATGGAATGCTAACGGCGTTAATCAACATAAACTGGAACTTATTAGATTTCTAGATGAAAATAATATTGATGTAATGCTATTGTCTGAAACTCATCTTACGGACAAAAACAATTTCTTTATACCGCGATTTATTTATTTATTTAGTCTATGAAGATTTTGACTCTATGTTACAAACCACACAGATGGAAAGGCACATGGAGGAACAGCAGTGTTGGTTAGAAAACGGTTAAATCACCAGGCATTAGAATTTTATAGGCTAGAATACTTATAGGCTACAACAATAACTATAAAAATGGCAGCGGGGACTTAAATCTGACGGCCATATACTGTCCACCTCGGTTTAATATTACAGACATCCAATTTAAAGACTTCCCTGGATCACTAGGCCATAGATTCGTAGCAGGTGGAGATTACAAAGCCAAACACATATATTGGGGCTTGCGACTAATTAATTCGAACGGACGATAGGTGTATCAAACTGTTATAAATAGGCACAATAACTTTGAAAAAATATCTCCTGGTAAGCCGACTTATTGGGCTCGAAGTGACGAGGAAAAGGCTTACTGTTTTTCAAATCACCTAGAAAAGGTATCTCAACCCAATTTGCCAAAGAACAACTGTCAATCTAACCCAACACAACTAATGAGTCGCACGAGTCTTTTAAGACTTCACCTTCTGAAATTATTGGAATAATCACAGAACTTAACCCAAAAATTGCTGGGACATGATAATATTTCCCCAGAAATGCTAATTGAGTTACAAATTATTGCTGTAGAGGTGCTCTCTTTGTTCTTCAATGCAATTCTTAGTTTCGGATACTACCAATTTCATTAAAAAGTCCCAGATTATCTTAATAGATAAACCCAGGAAAGACTTAACACAGTCGTCTTCATACAAACCAATCAGTTTTTTACCCTGTCTGTCTCTTTTTCTCCACGAAAATAATATAATACCAATGCATCAATTCGGGTTTCATGAAAAACATAGCACAATAGAGTAAATAAATAGAATTGCTAACGAAATAAGAAAAGCATTTGAGTACAGAGAGTACTGTTCAGCTATATTTCTAGACGTGGCTCAGGCGTTTGACAAGGTGTGCCATGTAGGCCTTTTATAAAAACATTCTACCTTTGGCATTATAACGGGTGCGCCATCTAATGTTTTAAATTTTAATTTTCTATATTTTGACAATGGAAACGTCAAATACCATTCGGAAAAGTTTAAAATTTACGAAATGGGTCGCTATTCACTAGAAAAAAACTAGGAAATATTGAAAACTTTTTCCAAAATTCGTATTTGGCGTAAGCCGAGGATTTGGAATTTTCAGGTAGATCTGAACCATCAGTTTCTACTATTGCGTCATATGCAGCTTGGAGGCGTGTCCAAAAATTGTCAATCGATTAATTTTTAATTTCTAGTACGAATCGGTGAAGATGCAAATCGAGTGCAATATTTAATTAAGCTGTCACTTTCCCCCTTTTTTGCTTTGTAGCACCTTGCTTCGAGCGTGTAGCTGCTGCAGGTGTACATGGATTTTTATCATCAGTAATCATTTTTGGAATTCTTAAGAATTCTGCTTTAGGTTCTTTTGAATCTGTGCTCATTCAGAAAATTTGAATTAATAAAATATGTGCATATTTTATTATAATAGATAAATGTGGTACCGATAACTCTTTTCAATAAATAAGAGTTATTATAATATTTCCGAAAATTGGATTATTAAATATTAATATATATATTAATATAAATAAGAGCTGTTATTTCCGAAAAAGAATTTAAGAATTCGTTATCACTTTTATTGCTCGCGTATTTACTAGCGTTTTTTTTTGTTTTTGTTTTTTTTTATCGGAAAAATATTTTTTGTGGTTTTATCAGTATGCCCTTGTATCAGCGCGCACTGAAAACTAGGTCAATACCCTTTGTACATACGTGTGGATTTTATGTGCATATAATATGCTTTAAATGAAAAATGTGCAATTATGCTTGTTCTTGCTCGAAAATCGCCAAAATTGGACTTTCAATATTTGTATGTATGTATGTACAAAGGTAAGTATTAGTTTGCAATATTTAATTTTTTTAACCAATGTTGATTTTCCGCACCGTTTATTTAATTTCTTTGACTTATTTACTTGTATCCTAATGGTTCAAGGTATACAAAAATTTGAATATTTACGGCAATATATGTATTAAATAGTTCGTGGTTAGAAAGCTGAGCCGAAAGCGCTAATGTATATATTTGTATATATGTATATATACGTATCTCAATTTGGTTAAGTATGTATGTATGCTTACTTCTTTGGATGCAATCCCTCTCACAGCTTAATACGCTGAAGCGGTATTGTCCATATAATTTGCAATTATCCCTCTCACGGCTGAATAATCTGAAGCGGTATTGCATTTGCAAGTATCCCTCCAAGAATGATAGAATACAAGATTACGACAACCGCCATTATGATACGTCATAGTTGCGTGTTGAGAAGAACAAGAGTGAAAAACTGTCAAATGGCCTGCAAATTGTAAACAGAAAAGTGAACACTTTTGTAAATTCGCAAAATATTATTAATTATTTCGATTTTAATGAAAAGTTTTAGTGAAGCGATTGAATATTGTTGAGTGAAAAGATTTGAATCATTTATAAAGAAATATATCGGCCTATAAATAATAAAATTGTCTATTAAGTTGTGATTCAAATGTAGAAGACGTTTCTTGTGTTGTATATAAATATATACATATATTATAAGTTCAGATGTATGAAATTATCATAATATCTTCATCTCTAAAGTGATCTCTGCATATTAAAGAGGATTTAGTATTAAATATATCATTTCTTTTGCAAAATAACACCCATTTTTTGGCAACTTTTAAATCGGCCGGAAAACTGAAAAAACTCGTTTTCGATCCTTTAGTTGCATAATAATTATTACAACAAGCCACTGCACATTTCATTTAAAAAAATTAATATATTTTGCTTAGAAATTTAAATAAATACAACCGTACACTTTCACTGGTTTTCTTCATTTGAACAATTTTCACAAATGCTACTCTATTTATTGTGGATGTGCCTAAAACTACTTATGTATATCTTTTCTCGCAACAATATTCTAAACATTCCACTGAAATTTTTCCTGCAAAGACGAATGAATTAATATTATTTTGGGAATTTCCAAAAGTGTTTACTTTTCTGTTTACAATTTGTATGCATTTCTATGCTTGTTCTTCTCTAGGCAGAAGTGTGACGCCACGAAATTGTTGCACAATGTATTTGTTTTTGTAAGAATTGTCAAGAGCTAAACCGGAAAAAACTAACGGTAAACTAGTGTCGTAATCTTGTATTCTATCATTCTTGGTATCCCTCTCACAGTTACTAAGCCGTAGCGGTATTGCCAGAATAATTAGCAACTAAATACTTGAATAAATATATTTTATATTTTTTATTGTTTTGTGGATTGTGTGTATTGTATACAAGAAAGTAAGTTTTAATAGCAAAGAATAATAATTTATTGATTATATATATATGTATATGTATATGCGATTATATCGGTACCTGAATTTACCGCCGAGCTTTCACTAACCGTTTTTATTAAACGGATTTAGTAACTATCGGTTTTATGCTGTTGACCGTTGGCGCAACGATACATACATATATACATATATTATATACAAGTATAATCATAAAAAATGTGGAATGGATACACTCACTTTAATTTTCCTCAAGGGTTTTGGGAGATGTATGTATACATATGTAAGTATGCCAGAATCGGCAGGATCGGTTGAGTGTGTGCTTTCTGTTGTCTTACTGTTGCTGAGTCGCTCGTCGCTCCTGTTCCGCTGTGTTGGTGTTTCTTTTAGTTTTAGTTTTATTATATGTATATTAATTTAAAATGATTTTTTAAGTTTCGCGCCCGTTTTTATTTTGTTGGTAGAGTTAGAAAATTTTGAATTATTGTGTTGTTTTTGACGTGGGGGTTTTATATTAATTTTCACTGTTTCGTTTTTTCCTTTTTTTCTTTTGTTTTCGCACTTTAATATGCTTCACTGCACTTTTGTTTGGTTCTTTGGATGGGTGACTGCAATTTTATTTCTGTCTTTTTGTGTCACTGCACTTCACCTTTTAATTTATTATACATATGTATTTAACATTGGTATATGGCTCGAAGGACCACGTTAGAAAAGTGCACTCACCTTTTGTATAGTTTATTTCACTTCACCAAAAAATTAAAAAAGCGCACTTAATCATGGAAAAATGTTTTATAGCTTTATTTAAGCCAGTTACATTAAAAAGGAAAACGCGTTCTTAATAAGTAACTATATAAACGCGGTTGGTTTCGCAAACGGGATGGCGGCGGATAGAGTTGACCGATCACTGATTATGTCGTAGAACGAACTGAACGCATTGGTTAATAGGTGTGGTGTGGTGAAGTTTGCGTGTTAGTGATATATGTTGAGGTCGGGGGAGGATGCTCATTTGTACAAGTGTATTGAACATTTGTTTATGGAATGCTAACGGCGTTAATCAACATAAACTGGAACTTATTAGATTTCTGGATGAAAATAATATTGATGTAATGCTATTGTCTGAAACTCATCTTACGAACAAAAACAATTTCTTTATACCGCGATTTATTTATTTATTTAGTCTATGAAGATTTTGACTCTATGTTACAAACCACACAGATGGAAAGGCACATGGAGGAACAGCAGTGTTGGTTAGAAAACGGTTAAATCACCAGGCATTAGAATTTTATAGGCTAGAATACTTATAGGCTACAACAATAACTATAAAAATGGCAGCGGGGACTTAAATCTGACGGCCATATACTGTCCACCTCGGTTTAATATTACAGACATCCAATTTAAAGACTTCCCTTGATCACTAGGCCATAGATTCGTAGCAGGTGGAGATTACAAAGCCAAACACATATATTGGGGCTTGCGACTAATTAATTCGAACGGACGATAGGTGTATCAAACTGTTATAAATAGGCACAATAACTTTGAAAAAATATCTCCTGGTAAGCCGACTTATTGGGCTCGAAGTGACGAGGAAAAGGCTTACTGTTTTTCAAATCACCTAGAAAAGGTATCTCAACCCAATTTGCCAAAGAACAACTGTCAATCTAACCCAACACAACTAATGAGTCGCACGAGTCTTTTAAGACTTCACCTTCTGAAATTATTGGAATAATCACAGAACTTAACCCAAAAATTGCTGGGACATGATAATATTTCCCCAGAAATGCTAATTGAGTTACAAATTATTGCTGTAGAGGTGCTCTCTTTGTTCTTCAATGCAATTCTTAGTTTCGGATACTACCAATTTCATTAAAAAGTCCCAGATTATCTTAATAGATAAACCCAGGAAAGACTTAACACAGTCGTCTTCATACAAACCAATCAATTTTTTACCCTGTCTGTCTCTTTTTCTCCACGAAAATAATATAATACCAATGCATCAATTCGGGTTTCATGAAAAACATAGCACAATAGAGTAAATAAATAGAATTGCTAACGAAATAAGAAAAGCATTTGAGTACAGAGAGTACTGTTCAGCTATATTTCTAGACGTGGCTCAGGCGTTGGACAAGGTGTGCCATGTAGGCCTTTTATAAAAACATTCTACCTTTGGCATTATAACGGGTGGGCCATCTAATGTTTTAAATTTTAAT
Source organism: Bactrocera correcta (assembly GCA_027475135.1). Lineage (NCBI taxonomy): Eukaryota > Metazoa > Arthropoda > Insecta > Diptera > Tephritidae > Bactrocera > Bactrocera correcta. Next base: position 26,123,781 of record CM050327.1, read on the forward strand.
TTTCTATATTTTGACAATGGAAACGTCAAATACCATTCGGAAAAGTTTAAAATTTACGAAATGGGTCGCTATTCACTAGAAAAAAACTAGGAAATATTGAAAACTTTTTCCAAAATTCGTATTTGGCGTAAGCCGAGGATTTGGAATTTTCAGGTAGATCTGAACCATCAGTTTCTACTATTGCGTCATATGCAGCTTGGAGGCGTGTCCAAAAATTGTCAATCGATTAATTTTTAATTTCTAGTACGAATCGGTGAAGATGCAAATCGAGTGCAATATTTAATTAAGCTGTCACTTTCCCCCTTTTTTGCTTTGTAGCACCTTGCTTCGAGCGTGTAGCTGCTGCAGGTGTACATGGATTTTTATCATCAGTAATCATTTTTGGAATTCTTAAGAATTCTGCTTTAGGTTCTTTTGAATCTGTGCTCATTCAGAAAATTTGAATTAATAAAATATGTGCATATTTTATTATAATAGATAAATGTGGTACCGATAACTCTTTTCAATAAATAAGAGTTATTATAATATTTCCGAAAATTGGATTATTAAATATTAATATATATATTAATATAAATAAGAGCTGTTATTTCCGAAAAAGAATTTAAGAATTCGTTATCACTTTTATTGCTCGCGTATTTACTAGCGTTTTTTTTTTTGTTTTTGTTTTTTTTTATCGGAAAAATATTTTTTGTGGTTTTATCAGTATGCCCTTGTATCAGCGCGCACTGAAAACTAGGTCAATACCCTTTGTACATACGTGTGGATTTTATGTGCATATAATATGCTTTAAATGAAAAATGTGCAATTATGCTTGTTCTTGTTTGACAAGGAACAAGAAGTGCTCGAAAATCGCCAAAATTGGACTTTCAATATTTGTATGTATGTATGTACAAAGGTAAGTATTAGTTTGCAATATTTAATTTTTTTAACCAATGTTGATTTTCCGCACCGTTTATTTAATTTCTTTGACTTATTTACTTGTATCCTAATGGTTCAAGGTATACAAAAATTTGAATATTTACGGCAATATATGTATTAAATAGTTCGTGGTTAGAAAGCTGAGCCGAAAGCGCTAATGTATATATTTGTATATATGTATATATACGTATCTCAATTTGGTTAAGTATGTATGTATGCTTACTTCTTTGGATGCAATCCCTCTCACAGCTTAATACGCTGAAGCGGTATTGTCCATATAATTTGCAATTATCCCTCTCACGGCTGAATAATCTGAAGCGGTATTGCATTTGCAAGTATCCCTCCAAGAATGATAGAATACAAGATTACGACAACCGCCATTATGATACGTCATAGTTGCGTGTTGAGAAGAACAAGAGTGAAAAACTGTCAAATGGCCTGCAAATTGTAAACAGAAAAGTGAACACTTTTGTAAATTCGCAAAATATTATTAATTATTTCGATTTTAATGAAAAGTTTTAGTGAAGCGATTGAATATTGTTGAGTGAAAAGATTTGAATCATTTATAAAGAAATATATCGGCCTATAAATAATAAAATTGTCTATTAAGTTGTGATTCAAATGTAGAAGACGTTTCTTGTGTTGTATATAAATATATACATATATTATAAGTTCAGATGTATGAAATTATCATAATATCTTCATCTCTAAAGTGATCTCTGCATATTAAAGAGGATTTAGTATTAAATATATCATTTCTTTTGCAAAATAACACCCATTTTTTGGCAACTTTTAAATCGGCCGGAAAACTGAAAAAACTCGTTTTCGATCCTTTAGTTGCATAATAATTATTACAACAAGCCACTGCACATTTCATTTAAAAAAATTAATATATTTTGCTTAGAAATTTAAATAAATACAACCGTACACTTTCACTGGTTTTCTTCATTTGAACAATTTTCACAAATGCTACTCTATTTATTGTGGATGTGCCTAAAACTACTTATGTATATCTTTTCACGCAACAATATTCTAAACATTCCACTGAAATTTTTCCTGCAAAGACGAATGAATTAATATTATTTTGGGAATTTCCAAAAGTGTTTACTTTTCTGTTTACAATTTGTATGCATTTCTATGCTTGTTCTTCTCTAGGCAGAAGTGTGACGCCACGAAATTGTTGCACAATGTATTTGTTTTTGTAAGAATTGTCAAGAGCTAAACCGAAAAAAACTAACGGTAAACTAGTGTCGTAATCTTGTATTCTATCATTCTTGGTATCCCTCTCACAGTTACTAAGCCGTAGCGGTATTGCCAGAATAATTAGCAACTAAATACTTGAATAAATATATTTTATATTTTTTATTGTTTTGTGGATTGTGTGTATTGTATACAAGAAAGTAAGTTTTAATAGCAAAGAATAATAATTTATTGATTATATATATATGTATATGTATATGCGATTATATCGGTACCTGAATTTACCGCCGAGCTTTCACTAACCGTTTTTATTAAACGGATTTAGTAGCTATCGGTTTTATGCTGTTGACCGTTGGCGCAACGATACGTACATATATACATATATTATATACAAGTATAATCATAAAAAATGTGGAATGGAAACACTCACTTTAATTTTCCTCAAGGGTTTTGGGAGATGTATGTATACATATGTAAGTATGCCAGAATCGGCAGGATCGGTTGAGTGTGTGCTTTCTGTTGTCTTACTGTTGCTGAGTCGCTCGTCGCTCCTGTTCCGCTGTGTTGGTGTTTCTTTTAGTTTTAGTTTTATTATATGTATATTAATTTAAAATGATTTTTTAAGTTTCGCGCCCGTTTTTATTTTGTTGGTAGAGTTAGAAAATTTTGAATTATTGTGTTGTTTTTGACGTGGGGGTTTTATATTAGTTTTCACTGTTTCGTTTTTTCCTTTTTTTCTTTTGTTTTCGCACTTTAATATGCTTCACTGCACTTTTGTTTGGTTCTTTGGATGGGTGACTGCAATTTTATTTCTGTCTTTTTGTGTCACTGCACTTCACCTTTTAATTTATTATACATATGTATTTAACATTGGTATATGGCTCGAAGGACCACGTTAGAAAAGTGCACTCACCTTTTGTATAGTTTATTTCACTTCACCAAAAAATTAAAAAAGCGCACTTAATCATGGAAAAATGTTTTATAGCTTTATTTAAGCCAGTTACATTAAAAAGGAAAACGCGTTCTTAATAAGTAACTATATAAACGCGGTTGGTTTCGCAAACGGGATGGCGGCGGATAGAGTTGACCGATCACTGATAATGTCGTAGAACGAACTGAATGCATTGGTTAATCGGTCCTTCTTTATCCCCGTTTTTGCTGAATAGGATGATGTGACTTGATGTACATGTGTATAGGTGTGGTGTGGTGAAGTTTGCGTGTTAGTGATATATGTTGAGGTCGGGGGAGGATGCTCATTTGTACAAGTGTATTGAACATTTGTTTATGGAATGCTAACGGCGTTAATCAACATAAACTGGAACTTATTAGATTTCTGGATGAAAATAATATTGATGTAATACTATTGTCTCAAACTCATCTTACGAACAAAAACAATTTCTTTATACCGCGATTTATTTATTTATTTAGTCAATGAAGATTTTGACTCTATGTTACAAACCACACAGATGGAAAGGCACATGGAGGAACAGCAGTGTTGGTTAGAAAACGGTTAAATCACCAGGCATTAGAATTTTATAGGCTAGAATACTTATAGGCTACAACAATAACTATAAAAATGGCAGCGGGGACTTAAATCTGACGGCCATATACTGTCCACCTCGGTTTAATATTACAGACATCCAATTTAAAGACTTCCCTGGATCACTAGGCCATAGATTCGTAGCAGGTGGAGATTACAAAGCCAAACACATATATTGGGGCTTGCGACTAATTAATTCGAACGGACGATAGGTGAATCAAACTGTTATAAATAGGCACAATAACTTTGAAATAATATCTCCTGGTAAGCCGACTTATTGGGCTCGAAGTGACGAGGAAAAGGCTTACTGTTTTTCAAATCACCTAGAAAAGGTATCTCAACCCAATTTGCCAAAGAACAACTGTCAATCTAACCCAACACAACTAATGAGTCGCACGAGTCTTTTAAGACTTCACCTTCTGAAATTATTGGAATAATCACAGAACTTAACCCAAAAATTGCTGGGACATGATAATATTTCCCCAGAAATGCTAATTGAGTTACCAATTATTGCTGTAGAGGTGCTCTCTTTGTTCTTCAATGCAATTCTTAGTTTCGGATACTACCAATTTCATTAAAAAATCCCAGATTATCTTAATAGATAAACCCAGGAAAGACTTAACACAGTCGTCTTCATACAAACCAATTAGTTTTTTACCCTGTCTGTCTCTTTTTCTCCACGAAAATAATATAATACCAATGCATCAATTCGGGTTTCATGAAAAACATAGCACAATAGAGTAAATAAATAGAATTGCTAACGAAATAAGAAAAGCATTTGAGTACAGAGAGTACTGTTCAGCTATATTTCTAGACGTGGCTCAGGCGTTGGACAAGGTGTGCCATGTAGGCCTTTTATAAAAACATTCTACCTTTGGCATTATAACGGGTGGGCCATCTAATGTTTTAAATTTTAATTTTCTATATTTTGACAATGGAAACGTCAAATACCATTCGGAAAAGTTTAAAATTTACGAAATGGGTCGCTATTCACTAGAAAAAAACTAGGAAATATTGAAAACTTTTTCCAAAATGGTGAGTCAAAGTCTTACCGAAAAATCATCTTTTCGGACGAGGCTTATTTCCACCTCGATAGTTACGTTAGCAAGCAGAATTGTCGCATCTGAGGCACAGAAAACCCGCACGTAATCGTGGAGAAGCCAATGCACCCAGCAGGAATCACTGTATAGTATGTTGCGGATTTTGGTCTGGTGGAATCATCGGCCCATTTTTCTGTGAAAATGGAGAAGGAACCGCCGTAACCATCAATGGTGGGCGATATCGTGAAATGTTAACCGAATTTTTCTTCAAGCAAATTAAAGAGGAAGACTTGGACAACATTTGGTTCCAGTAGGACTGCACTACGTGCCATATAGCAAACGCTACACTTAATCTTTTACGCCCTATCTTCGAAAATCGCATAATCAGCAATAGAGGTGATGTGAATTGGCCTCCCAAAAGCTGCGATTTAACTCCGTTGGACTATTTTCTGTGGGGAGCTGTTACGCCAACCATCCAGAAACAATTCAAGATCTAAAGTACGAGATTCAAGCTGCTGTAGCTGCCATCAGGCCTGAAACCATTGAGAAAGTACTCCAAAATTGGGTGGATCGGATAAGCCTGCTGTAAACTCAGCCGTATTGGTCATTTGTCCGAAATTGTTTCCCACAAATAAATTTCATAAAACAACCTTTTAAATGAATGTTAGACCTTTGAAAAATATCAAGCTGTTTTTTTTTATTGACTTTTTAAATTTAAAGTTTTTTATGGCCCACCTAAACATTGGAGTCTTATTTAAAAAATAGGCAATTTATGGTGAAAGTAGGAGATTTCATATCGGATGAAAGACAGATAAGGGCTAGAGTACCACAGGGCAGCATTTTAAGCCCAACTCTATACATCATATAATATATACAGCAGATCTTCCAACAGCTAACAATGTTTTAAATTCAACTTTTGCGGATGACACAGCTATAGTGAGCCGTAACAATTGCCACATTTTGGCATCAAGAATATTAGCGGAGCATTTAAGTTCTATCCAAGAATGGCTAGCGAACTATCGTTTAAATGTGAATGAACAAAAGTATAATTTAAGCATGTTACGATTTTGCTAATAGGGCCCATACACGGGCACACATGTGCGTTCGATCTGTGTGGATTCGTTTGCCCATACACGACACATACATAAATCCATTTTGCGTTCGTTCTTCACACAGTGAACATGTGCGACAAGCAAGCGGAACATTTCTTCGAATTTATTTCTAATGTAGCACTTTTATCGATTTCTTTGTTTTCTTTAATAAGTTATTCCAACTGCTATTTTTCTCAATTTTATTTTTATATTTATAACTTTTCTTTTGCCAAATTGCCAACTCATTTTTTATATGATCAATAAATTCTGATACGAAATCTTTATTAAGGGGGGAGCCTGCTTTAGAAGTTTCAAACAATCTCCTTTTTAATTTGTGTTTGCTTAAATCTCTTTAGAAATTATCTAAGAATATTTCCCCAAAGTTATAGATTGAAATTCGAAATATTGTCGAAGCTAAAAAGGAAATAGTGACCGAGCGTCTAACAGATATATGAGCGCTTGGCCAAAAAGCGAAAACTTTGAAACGCGATTTCTCGGTTTTTCATTTTTACGATTGTACGTTGTATGGAATTGTGGCAAAGTTTATTATCTTCTAATTAAATTAAAAAAAAAAATAAGAAAAGTCAAGTTTGAACATATTTTCAAACAACATAAGGTAAAATTTTTTTGATCAAAGACCACTTTTTTTCAATTTTTAAAAATTTGTAAAATTTTACACTTTTTGTGGAAATTTCTTAGTTTAATTAGAAGATAAATTATTGAAAAATACGAATCTCTTCGTAGTTTTTGTTTCCGATAGAAATTGCGACCTGCATCCTGCTCGCCGTCCAAAAAATACACATGCGAGATGCATCGGGCAATTGCTTCCCAAAGCCAGAATATCAAAGATTTCGTATCCAAAAAATTGGTGAAAGATGTTCTAATATATAACTATAAAACCTCGAATTTAAGTTTCGATTGAATCAATTATTTCTTTCCCTCCCAAAAAAATTCTCAAAAAAAAAATTGATTTTTTGAAGCCTCTAAAGCAGGCTCGCCCCTTAACACTTGCAATTTTCCGCGATCTTCACTGTTCGGCGATACGAGAGAAATGAGATTTTGTGCTCAGACAACGCCATACACGACACACATGTTCGCGCACCGATCGTAAAAAATCAAACGTTTTCGCGAACATGGATCGGTACGCGCACAAGTCCAGCCTTGTATGTGCTCTATAAGACCAAAAATGTCTCCGGCAGTAAAAATTATCAATATTTTAGTACCCCAAGCGAACGAAGTAACATATCTTGGTATTCACCTAGATAGAAGGCTCACGTGAAAATAACACATCTCTAGTAAAATAACATGTAGCAAGACTAGAGCTATAAATTTCAATTGTTTTTTAAATAAAAACTCTATACTTAGCCTAGACAATAAAGTGCTTTTATATTATGCGGTCATAAAGCCGATTTTGATGTATGGCATTCAACTGTGGACCTGTGCAACTAATGTTAATATAATACAAAAGTTCCGATCAAAAATGCTTACAACAATTATGTGTTCACCATGGTACATGCGTAATGAAAATATCCATAAAGACCTTGGTATTTCTATGGTAAAGAAAGAAGTAGAAGATATCAAAATTAAATATATGTATATCTAAACTCCTACGATCAAACAGGCCTTAAAAGAAGAGATATGCGTATTAAAGGGCAACGTATCACCAAAACAGCTCAATCACTTTCTTGAGCTTGTCTAGTTTTTAAATAGATTTAAGATTTTATAACTTATTGTTAGGCTTAAAACAAAGGTCCCATAAATAAAATAACATTGAAAAAATATTTTTCAAAATGGTTTTAATCTGGAATATCCATGCTTTTCTCGTGTTATATGTGGCATGTTCAAGGAACTGAAGACCATCTGCGTTCTTTGTTATTACGCCTGATAATTAAACAGAAAATGTCGTGTATGACAAAGTAGATACTCGACTGTAGAGTACGACATCTGCACTAGAATACATGAACAATAAAGAATCATTAAAATACTTAAATAATTTACATTTTATTTCCTTAAAAAAGGACTTAATAAAATCCAAAACCTGCTTATTTCTTGTATAATAAATCATAAATCATAATCATAAAAATACCTAAAATAAATTAGATGAAAAAAGTTTCCATCACTCAGTATTATTAATATTTAAAATGTTGTATATACATACATACTCAATTTAATGATTATGATTATTTATGAATATATAAAAAAGATAAGGTACATTTTTAGTACACTATTTGACTAGCATAGAAAACAGAAATTTTGGTAATTTAAAAACAATAATTAAGTTTTTTTCTTCTTCTTTACCGGCGTAGGTGGTGTCTAACGCGGTTTTAGAAGAATTTACAACAGCGCAACAATTGTTCCTTTTTCCCGCTGTTGCGCGGGTCCTTCGTGACATAGACTTTCCAACGGAGTTGAAGTCTTCCTCTTCCTCTACCTCCCCCGGCGGGGAGATCTGGAGTGTTCGTCGAGAGAAGGCTTTACTTCTCAATTGCCTACTCAGTCCGAAATGTTACCTCTTGGAAAGAGCTATTCTGCGTTGGATTTCGAGGCTGATGTTGTTGTTGGTAGACGAAATTATCTACGACCTCGAAGTTATTACTGTAAACAGTGACTGCTATTCGAACTTTTTCATGGTCGCGTAATGGAACGTCTGTCCTGGAAAAACAGTTATTCACATAGGAAACAAATAGTAATATGTTTTTAAAAATTGGTATACATATTTGTATGTATATAATCACATTTATTTGTTTTAAGTGGTATTAACTTCAAGACGCAAAGTCGTACCTTGTCCTCCTTTTGAGTAACTTTTACGATTAAAGGCGGCCTGGAATAAATATTTGTAAAATAATTCTTTGTGTACTATTTCGCCAGAACTCGAGAAGAGCAGCGAAGACTGTTCCATTTGACTGCCACTTGCGATCGCAGCATACTCACGCACGAGCTTGATTGACACGCGCGTAAAAACAATAGGTTAGGTACCTAAGAACCTATTCTTCCTACATACTTTATATGTACAATCTACGAATTTATTTATACTTTGATACGCAAAAATAGTGATTTAGGAAGATTATATAAGCATACGGTTAAGATACTTTGCATTTGAGTTATATCTTGCAAATCTTGTTGTTATCAGTGATTTTTTTGGCACGATTTGCCGCTCTTAATATCTGGCCGCCCTAGACCTCGGCCTACTGGGTCTTAGGGCAAATCCGCCACTGAGTATGGACATCACTCTGCAACTAAAAGCAGCAAATTTTTTACATATTCAATGTGATGGATGGAGTAACATTCGTAATGAAGGTGTTGTAAACTTTCTCATATCAAAGCCAGAAACTGTATTTGTGAAAAGTCTGTCAACATCATTATCACAGGAAATTATTAAAATCATGAAGGAGTACGGTGAACAAAATTTTTTTGTTAATTGGTGACAATGCTGCAAATATGAGAAAGGCGTTCACAATAGTAAAAGAAGCCGTCCCGAATGTTGTACCTATGGGTTGCGTAGCGCATAGCCTTCATTTAGTTTGTCAGGATTTTTTAAAATGCGATACCTTACAGAAGAATTACTCAAATATTGTAAATATAATCAAAACAATTAAAAACCACCAAGTTTTAACTGCAACTTTAGCTAAAATTGTGAAAGAAAAAGGAATCGGTAAACAATTAAAACTGTCAGCCAAAACAAGGTGGGGAAGTTTCTTCTATTCAATGCAGAGTGTAATAAAAACTAAAGCATCCCTTCAGACCTTAGCAGTTCATAAAGAAATTAATCTACAAGCCGATATAAATTCACAGTTACTTAGCGAAATATTTTGGGAGCAATTAAATTTAAGCTCGAACATATTTGGTTGTATTACAAGATGGATTCGTAAGCTAGAGTCAAATGAATTTAATATACACATGGTATATTTCGTGTTTTATGAAACAAAAAGCAAGCTTGAATTAGAGTTGCTTCAACTATGATACTGAATGTTGCCGAAAAAACTTAGCTATCAACCATATTCAACACACGATTTAAAAAAAAAACCGTAAAACCGATACATTTAGCTGCGAATTTGCTAGATCCTAAGGCACAAGGATGTGATCTTGATCCGTCTGAGGAGGTAGATGCATTGGAGTTCATTCACACAATGTCACAGGCGCTAAACATAAATGTAATAGCAGATTTTGCCAACTACAAGGCCGGGAATGATTTCTGGGAAAAACTTTTGTCTGGAGCCGGTTGTATGAAATTTCTCCAGTAACTTGGTGGAAAGGAGTTTGTGGAAGCACGCAATTAAGCAAATTAGCTGTTCGAATTTTAACGGCTCCCTGTACTTCAGCTGCTACTGAACGTTCTTTTAGCGCTGAGGGGGCTTCATTCATTCCAAAAAAAGGAACTTTTTAACAACCAAAGAGCAGGAAAAACAACATATATATCGTGTAACTGGAACTTGCTTTTTAAAAACAGTTTACCACCTTCAGCAGAAAGCACACACTCCACTCGATTTTTAAATTCCATGAATTCTTCACTAGAATGTACACAAGACGATATACCTTCAACTTCAGCCGGGATCACGCACTATACTCGATATGAATTTTTATCAGATACGGAAAGCGACAGCGATTACGATTAAATTTGAAAAATATTTAATTTGTTTTTAAAAAATATAATTATAATTCATAATAAAAAATTGAATTCCTTTAATTTATTTAAGTTTTTCTTTGTTCTGATTTATACCCACATTTTGGGTAAATACCCAAGCGCTTGGGTAAATACCTTGGTATTTACATTTAAATACCCAATTTACCCTTTGGGTATTTACCCTTGTCCCATCACTAGGCATACCCGTTACAATTTAGTGGACACAGGATCCACTAATAATTATATTAGCAATTTATTTGATTATAGTTTAAAGTAACAGAAGGAAGTGATCCATGACGTAGAACCAAAAATAAATCTCACTCAATAATACTCAATACGAAGATCCAGTATGGACAAAACATTACCTATATCCCTTTGCGGGCATTGATTTTATGAATGAAGAAATTAGTTAGTTGTTAAAAATAGGAACTAAAAAGGATGATCTCAACAATCTTGATACCATTCTTCCATAACTTTTAAATTTTTGTTGAACTGTTCTCTCTGTTCCTTACTATAACTTCCAAATTATCCGAAAATCTATCCAGATGATTACGGAGATAGTCTAACTCAATATTCAAATTTGTTCACAGAGTTTGACTGTTTGCCAACATACATATTTTCCATTTTTTTCATAATTTGGTACTTAATGGAAATTTTCGATTATCAACACAAAACTTTTCCAGAACAGTGATAATTTTGATAAAATCTGTAATTGATTAATTGTTATTTTTGAGCACTATCATGTTATTAAACCAATATCCTTCCACGTCAAACGCTTTGATGACTTGCCTTATCATTCCTAATTTGATCATGTATTAAATCGTTGCGTTTATACTGAGAAAATAACTTTGATGTGAATGTTTTACCCTCTTATTCACATCCATTGGTTGACTATGCCGAAACTGGGTATTTGGTGCCCTCATTGTTTATAAGTGGTCGAGTGGTGAATCGTATTCATTATTATTTTTGAAACGAAAGCGAAATTTCCATTCAGTAAAACAGGAAAATCTGCCCTTTTATTTTAGTAAAACCATAAAGCTTTCTGCATAATATTTCTAATTTTTTCAGTAAGGAGCTTAAGAAGAAAGATCACGAGATTTTTGCATTCGTGAAAAAGGAGCGCAGAATCCTAACCACAAGTAGAAAACTGAATTTATTTTACTAACAAGCCGATATTTATTTAATGTTAGTTATGCCATTAACTTAAGAACAAGAGCACATTTAATATATCATGAATGGTTTGAACTCTAGAAAGCCTGGAAATTTGCTAAGATATCCAGCACAACCAAAAATATTGGTTTTGTAATTTGATTTATCAAAACTTTAATACAGGCGGACAAATACCCTTTTCCGTATTTGTATAACTATTGTACTTACATACTGTGTATGCCATGGTTTAGTAATGTTAAAATAAAATAATTATTCTCAACTAAGCGAAACGATAAAAAAGCAGCCAAGCGTTACGGTAAGATTGACAATACACTTTTGGAATTTAAAACAATTATACAAGACTAAAAATCGGGAATCAATATAGCGTGAGCAGGAAACTTGTAGAAGCGCATGTTTACTTCTGATAATACTTGAATAAAAACTCAAATTTAATTATTAGTAGCTTCCTTGGAAGAAAAGCAAACGCGCCCAATAAAGCTTATGACTAAAAATCTCCACCATTCGTGTAGCATTAGTTATATCATCGCTGATTTAAAACAACAATTATGGTTACCTTATCAATTACTGCTATATGTTATACAAAATCATCGTTGAAGAATATAAAGAACTTCTTAATATGTACCCACACAAATTTATTTTCGGAGGTGACTTTAACGCTAAGCATGCTTACTGAGGACCGCGACTAACGACAGTCAAAGGGTGAGACTATTCCATGCAGCTCAAGAAACCGGGTGTGAGCTTTTATGGACCGGAACACCAAATTACTGGCCAACGGACACCAACAAAATACCAGATGTAATGGACTTTTTTATAACCAGGAAGATATCTCGAAATTTCATAGAAATAGAAGGTGGGTTAAATCTAAGTTCTGATCACTCCCCATTATAAGTATTTAACAGTAAGTGGAATAGTCATTAAAAGAGATCTTAGTCAGAAACTATACAACAAAAATACGGACTGGAATTCGTTCAAACAAATACTTCAGACTAAAATAAAGTGTCCGAAAATCACAACAATTGAACAACTACAGTCAGAAGTTAACACATTTGCGAAATAAATTCAACAAGCAGCTTGGGATAATACTCCGGAGATAAAGCGGAAAATTATAGGTTCAAATTATAATAAAGAAATAAAAGTCCTCCTAATTAAGAAAAGAAAGTTACGACGGAAATGGCAAAAAACCCGCTCACCTCTTGACAAAGCAAACCTAAATAGGGCAACAGCGGAATTAAAACGAGAAATCCGTCATATTAAGAATGAGTCAATTAATAAATATTTATTTCAACTATTCGCTGACAAAAAAGATGATTACTCCCTCTGGAAAAGTACAAAGTATCTGAAACGTCCAATAAGCCACGTTGCACCACTAAAAAATGCTTACAATACATGGGTTAGAAGTGATGGTAATAAAGCTAATGCATTTGCAAAACACCTAGCTGAAACCTTTCGTCCAAACGAGGAAAGTGAAATCGCGTTCCTTAGTAGTTGTTTAGGATTGCACTAAACACTCAAATTAACTCGTACCACGTATATGTCTGCACTGTAATAGTAATAAAACCACGATTCAATTTCAATCTAAATTTATTTTCTGTATTTGGTACTCTCCAAGTACTATCTAATTCATTTGACAACTGAGCCCAATTCTATGCTTAACTCAAGCTTATATAGAAAAATAACATGTAAGCGAACTGGTGAAAATAATAAGGTTGTTATTGCATACGGAACAATGGTCTGACCAGAGAACAGTATAATCGTATGATGTGCCAAGCTAAAACGCATCACCTGATAATCGTGCGTCTAGTTGTTGTTGTATACTGCACAATGGTCTGTCCCAAATAACGGTAGAAATGCTAAAACGAAAATGAGTCACTTGATCATGGTGATGTCAGATAGGGCAGTGTGTACCTGGGTAATGGTGAGCCAAATCGCACAGTATAAATCATACATTAAAATTACTGAACTTATTATTAATCGTTAACAATGCTCCCCGGCTGAACCGTTAGGGTTCAGGAATTCGCGATTTGGATCAATAAGACGACAAATCTTTTGCACTGGACGTTGACAATGGTGTTTAACAAAAAGTCCTTCAGGTGTACGTTTTCACTGTTATATTTCACAGTGACTATTCGCACCAATCCGTCGCTGCCAGGGTGAACTTCAGTGATGCGACCAATGCGCCAATGAGTGGGGGGTAGATTCTCATTCTGAATCAGTACTACATCTCCTGGCTGGAGATTCTCTCGTCGACCTTCCCACTTGCGACGCAACTGTAAGCTGGATAAATATTCACGGTTCCACCGTTTCCAAAAATGCTCGAACATTTTCTGCAATTGTTGAGAATATAAAAGACGATTTTGTGGAATATCATCAATAGGTGGTTCCGGTCTCGAATTGAGCGGTCGACCAATGATGAATGAGGAAGTCGCCAGGTGTGAGTGCGTAGCTACCATTGGGGTCATCGCGAAGAGGAACGAGTGGTCGGGAATTCAAACAAGCCTCAATCCTCCCAAGTAGTGTACTCAGATGATTGAAGCGTAGGATTTGGTGACCAATTGTGCGATAGAGATGTTTTTTTGCTGAACGCACAGCTGCCTCCCAAAGACCTCCATGATGGGGTGCGGCTGGAGTGATGAATTTCCACTGCGTGCCGGAAGATGCAATATGTTGAGTTGCATATAAATTTCTTTGAAGGTCTTGATATAGAACTCGACTAGCACCTACAAATTGCGTTCCGTTGTCGCTATAAAAGATCGAACATATTCCACGGCGGCTTATGAAGCGATCAAACACATCGATAAATGCCTCAGTTGACAAATTTTCCGCAAGTTCGATATGTACGGCCTTCGTAGCCATACAAATGAAAATCGCTCCGTAAGTTTTGCTCATTATAGAGGCTCGCTTTCCTTCATGGCGAACGTTGAATGGCCCGCAGTAGTCCAACCCGGTATGGGTAAAGGATGGGTGATGACATCTATTGCTGCTGAGTTGCTCGGGAGTGTCGACGGCATATAACGCACTGATGAAGATGTGACTTTACAATTCGACGTGCATGTATGATCGAAAACCGCATGCAGCATGCATGTATGAGCGTAAGTACTGCAGCATTTCCTGTATTCCACCATGGAGACAGCACCTATGAGCATCACTTACGAGAAGTTTTGCCAATGGACACGTATTGGCAAGAATGATTGGATATTTTTGCTCATTCGGCAATTCCGAATTTGTTAACCAACCGCCTTCCCGCAGTATGCCTTCTTCGTCCAAAATCAGGTTCAGTAGAAGCAGTTTACTTGACAAATCGATGCTGGAACGGGATTTAAGTTCCCTAATTTCAGAATCATACATATTACCTTGGCTTTGACGAATATGCGTGATTAGTGCCCATTCTTTTTCTTCAGCAGTAATCAACTACTGTGATCTCTGACTTCTGAACGTGGGCATGACACGACGAATTCGAGCAGTTGTAACGGGTGATTTTTTAAGAGCTTGATAACTTTTTTAAAAAAAAAAACGCATAAAATTTGCAAAATCTCATCGGTTCTTTATTTGAAACGTTAGATTGGTTCATGACATTTACTTTTTGAAGATAATTTCATTTAAATGTTGACCGCGGCTGCGTCTTAGGTGGTCCATTCGGAAAGTCCAATTTTGGGCAACTTTTTCGAGCATTTCGGCCGGAATAGCCCGAATTTCTTCGGAAATGTTGTCTTCCAAAGCTGGAATAGTTGCTGGCTTATTTCTGTAGACTTTAGACTTGACGTAGCCCCACAAAAAATAGTCTAAAGGCGTTAAATCGCATGATCTTGGTGGCCAACTTACGGGTCCATTTCTTGAGATGAATTGTTGTCCGAAGTTTTCCCTCAAAATGGCCATAGAATCGCGAGCTGTGTGGCATGTAGCGCCATCTTGTTGAAACCACATGTCAACCAAGTTCAGTTCTTCCATTTTTGGCAACAAAAAGTTTGTTAGCATCGAACGATAGCGATCGCCATTCACCGTAACGTTGCGTCCAACAGCATCTTTGAAAAAATACGGTCCAATGATTCCACCAGCGTACAAACCACACCAAACAGTGCATTTTTCGGGATGCATGGGCAGTTCTTGAACGGCTTCTGGTTGCTCTTCACCCCAAATGCGGCAATTTTGCTTATTTACGTAGCCATTCAACCAGAAATGAGCCTCATCGCTCATCGGACACGGACGCGAAACACATTTCGAACCGAACACTGATTTTGGTAATAAAATTCAATGATTTGCAAGCGTTGCTCGTTAGTAAGTCTATTCATGATGAAATGTCAAAGCATACTGAGCATCTTTCTCTTTGACACCATGTCTGACATCCCACGTGATCTGTCAAATACTACTGCATGAAAATCCTAACCTCAAAAAAATCACCCGTTATTCAGTAAGGCACTCAAACGGCTAAACCTTGCTACCAGAGGTATTCGTTGTGCTCGAAAGGCTGTCATCAGTAAATCATCCCCGGTGTTAACGCCAAGATGTACAGTTAACGGACGGCTTTTCCCGTTAAAAATTTTATTTTCCTCCGCTGTGAGACTTGGTAAAGCTGATGATGATTCATTAACCGCATGAATAAGAAGAGGTCCCTTCCACCAAAGTTCGTTATCCCTGATTGCTATCGGTGTAATTCCTCGGCTGGCGCAGTCAGCGGGGTTGTTTTCTGAACGAATGTGTCGCCACGCGTTTATATCCGATTTTGGTTGTATAGAAGCTATCCTATTTGCCATGTACTGTTTCAAGGAAGAAGGTTGGCGCCGAATCCAATGGAGAACAATTGTTGAGTCACTCCATAAAGTGTAAGCCGTGTCTTCCAATTGCAAGACGCGACGTATGTTGTTCATAGTTGTAACCAATAGCTGAGCTGCTGAAAGCTCGAGGCGGGGGATAGTCATTTCCTTCAATGGGGCAAATCTTGTTTTTGCGACAATCAGAGATGTATGGGATCCTCCGTTAGCACTGGTGTTTCGTAAGTAAGTGACTGCGGCGTAAGCTTTGGTGCTTGCATCGCAGAACCCATGTAGTGTCGATACAGAATCTTCTCTGATCCCCAACCATCGTGGTATTTTGATCCTTTCGAGAGCCTGTAGACTGTTCCGGTATTTCATCCAAGTCTCTCGAAGATTAGGTGGTAGAGGCGTATCCCAACTCAGTTTCGCCAACCATAGATTTTGGACAAACGTCTTGGCCGTCACGACAACTGGTGCCAGCATACCCAGAGGATCATACAACCTTGCAATATCACTCAAAACAATCCGCTTAGTAGGAATTGTGTCAAAGTTACATACCTTTACCTTGAAGAATAACATATCAGAAATGGGATTCCAGTGAAGGCCCAATACCGTTGTGCTGGAATCGCTAAAATTTATCTCCGATGCTGACGCCTTAGAGCCACTGATTCCTTCCAGGGTCTGAACGCAGTTGGAGTTGCAATTGTCTAACTCAAATTTACCTTATTGAAGAATGGCATCAACGTCTCGTGCACGGTTGATGGCCAGTTCTAGTGTGTGGACACTTTCCAAATAATCATCAACATAAAAGCTATGAAGGATGCTGTCCCGTGCTGCGGCAGCCCGACTGACGATCACTTTCCAATTATCGTATGCACACTGTCTCAATGACCTAATAGCATTAAAAGGACTGCTTGCCATACCGTACGTCACTGTCTTAAGTTGATAGGTACGCAAGAGTTCATTAGGACACTCCCTCCAAGGGATCTGTTGCCATTTTCGATGCCTCGAATCCACCATTACCTGTCGGAACATCTTTTTGATATCGGCTGTGAGAGCTACCGAATACCGCCGAGATCGATGAAGTATGTCAACCAGGTTGTCCTGTAGCTGTGGTCCACTTATTTGTGTATCGTTAAGAGATACACCCCGTTCGTTGTTTTAGACGATGCGTTAAACACTACTCTGAATTTAGTCAAAACAGCATGGTGAGGGATGTAATAACAGCTTTCCATGTCAACTGGAGAAGCATCGATTGCCTCCATATAACCCAAATTAATGTATTCCCTCATGAATTCCACGTATTTTTCCCTCTGTAAATAGTCGTGTGCCAATGTCCGCTCTAGTTTCAAAAATTGCCGAAGTGCCGCCGAATGTGAATTTCCAAGTAGAGGGGCATCAGATCGAAATGGTATCTGTACTATATATTGACCATTCGGATGTCGCGTAACCGTACTTGCAAAAAACTCTTCACATTCGTCCACCTCCGCCTTGATGTTATTAGGAGGCTTCTCCACTTCCCAAAATTTTCTTAGAAGTTTATCGGAAACGTCAATGAGTGATGGAAAAAGGGTTAACTTCGACTCGATCGATGCTACTGGACATAGTACTACCCATCCCAGACGGGTGTGTAATGCACATTGTTCGTTATGAGAACCGACACCGACGTCGTTTAATACGAGAGCAGGCCAAATATCTGCGCTAATCAGTAGTTCTATGGGACCTGGTATACCGAATGCCGGATCAGCCAAACAAAGATCCCTTAAATGATAACTGGTTCCGATGTCTATATTAGTAGAAGGAGTCATGATGTGATTGAATCAATGATGTACGCATCAAAGCTGATCTGGAGCTGAACTCTGACAACACCTTTGGTACGGGTTGAAAGGCTTTGATCAATACCCTCGACTTGAAACTCGCAGATACTTCTGGGAAGATTCAAAATAGTTACTAATGATTCGCAAACGAAGCTCACCTGGGAAACAATATCGCAAAGTGCTCGACATTCCTTTAAGCAACCCTTATAGTCGGCAAGAAGCACGTTTGCCGTTGCTAAGAGAGTAGTCCGGTCACTCTGTACGAGAAATGACTGGATGTGGCTCCTTGGTCATTTTTGTCGAGGAAGTACCTTTGGAGCCACCATTGGTGCTGTAGCCGACGCTCCAGGAGTAAGTCTGGCGGAAGTACCTTCAACGTTCCTCTGCTGAGGCCTTCTACATAGAAGAGTATTGTGCTTCTGTTGGCAGTTGAGACATAAACCAGAGGGACAGTCGCGATTACGATGGCCGGCCTTGAGGCAATTGAAACATAATGATGCCTGCTTCACCAAGTCCCAGCGTCCGTCAAGTTGAAGGTTACGAAACTTTGAACATTTCGTAATGCGATGAAACTCATTACAAGATGGGCAATTCGTTGCCTTATCACAAGCGACCAACGGATTAAGAATTTTCCCGGAGTTCATAGTCAGATGTGTCTTCACGACCCGACTGGATGTGCGTCCGCTTGAAATGTTTGGAGCAATTGGGGAAAATGTCGGCATGTTAGCTGCACACCGTTCCACGAACATTAACACTTCTTCCATTTTCGGAATTTCTTTGGATTTTAGGCTCATTCCCCCCTCGGTCCGAGTAACAATCGGTAGTTTCGGTAGTAGCAGTGGTACGGCTATAGCATCCCACTGTTTTACTGGCACATTCATCAATTCAAGCGCTCTGAAGGAATTACGTACACTATCCACAAAATTAAGTAGCGTAGATCGAGATTTTGATGGGTGGGTTGGTAAGTCTAGAAGATGCTGAACATGATGTTCCGAAAGAGTACGGGGATTGTCGTAACGTTGCTTCAGTTCAGCCCAGACTTCTTCATAACCACCTGTGTACAAACCACCGACTAAAGGAACATTTTCCACCTTCACATATTGTCTCAATTTTCCCAGTTTATAGGTGGGCTGCAAGTCATTTCTGTTGTGAACCAGCGTCTCAAACATATCCTTAAACGCTAACCAATTGGACGGCTGTCCGTCAAAGCTCGGAATGGAGACGGGATCCAAACGCATGTCTGGTGCATAGCTGCATTCCTGGTTGGGAAGTTCGCTAAATGCTGACATTTTACGTTTTAATTTGATGCAAATGTTGTTGAAAATCTCCTCCGTTGAAGCGAGCAAATCATCATGCTCTGCCATCTCGCCTCCATGTGCGCTGGATACGAGGGCAAAGTGGTCGTCCATAAAACGAGAGAAATGTTGTCTGGCACTGCCCAAGAGTTGTTCACTTTCAACACAGTCTGGATGGTAGTTCTCTGCTTGAACTTGCGTCCAGATGCGCAAAATAGATGTGCGCGCTGATGTACGCAAGTTTAATGCTGACATATTATAAGTAATTTAAACGATATACACACTCCTCACAGGAGGCACCAAAAATGTTTAGGGTTGCACTAAACACTCAAATTAACTCGTACAACGTATATGTAATAAAACCACGATTCAATTTCAATCTAAATTTATTTTCTGTATTTGGTACTCTCCAAGTACCATCTAATTCATTTGACAACTGAGCCCAATTCTATGCTTAACTCAAGCTTATATAGAAAAATAACATGTAAGCGAACTGGTGAAAATAATAATGTTGTTATTGCATACGGAACAATGGTCTGACCAGAGAACAGTATAATCGTATGATGTGTCAAGCTAAAACGCATCACCTGATAATCGTGCGTCTAGTTGTTGTTGTATACTGCTCAATGGTCTATCCCAAACAACGGTAGAAATGCTAAAACGAAAATGAGTCACCTGATCATGGTGATGACAGATAGCGCAGTGTGTACCTGGATAATGGTGATGCCAAATCGCACAGTATAAATCATACATTAAAATTACTGAACTTATTATTAATCGTTTACAGTAGTATTCAATAGGATCATGTAACAATTCCAGCAATCATTGAACTAAAAAGTGAAATTAAAAAGCTTAAAGTTAAGAAAGCAGCTTGCTTCGATTTAAGCAGTTACTATACAAAAGCTTACGGAAGCTCACCTATCTTTTCAATACAGAAATCCGTCTGACACATTTTTCAAGCTTTTGGAAAGTTGCCGAAGTTGTTATGGTTCCTAAGCCAGGAAAAGATCCTCACTTAGTCTCGTCATATAAACCAATTTCACTACTTCCACAAATCTCAAAATTTTATGAAAAATTAATTTATCTAAAATTAAAATCTATAATCTACGAAAAGCATTCAACGATAGAACGAATTCACAGAATAACATCAGAAATAGAAAAATCTCTGGAAGAGGAAAACGTATACGTTGTACAAGCATTTGATAAGGTATGGCACGAAAGACTTATGCAAAAACTAAAATCATGTCTTCCGATTGAGTATTGTGTTCTTTTAGAAACGGTGATATACCCGTGAGATTTTTCCGTGTAAAACAAGGAAATGAATTCTCCAAACTAAAAGAAATTGAAGCAGGAGTTCCTCAGAGAAGTATCTTAGGTCCACTTTTATATATTCTGTATACAAGCGACTTACCGTTAGCACCAAACAATATGACTGCTGATGACACCGCAATACTATGCGTCGAAAAAACATCAGAAAAAACTGCGCTAAATTTTACAAACAAAAGGATCACTTATCAACCTATAAGTATTCTAGATGTCTGCATATATGGTATGCAGCAAATACAGCTTATTATATTGGCATCACGCTCAATGCTAGATTTACGTTGGAAAAAGCATATTAAAAAAAAAGGATTGAACTTAATCTGAAATTGTCGAAAATGAAATGACTAATTGGGCGAAGGTCAAACTTGTCCATCCACAACAAATTACTTATTTATAAACAAATAATCAAGCCGGTATGGTCATATGGTGCGCAACTGTGGGGATGTGCCAATTATAGCAGTATTAGTATCTTTTAACGTTTTCAAAACAAGGTGCTAGGAGGCATTGTAAATGTTCCTTGGTACTGGAGAAATGCTGATATTCATCGAGACCTAAGGATGAATACAGTCGCCGAAGAAATAAGGAGTCAGGCAGATGCAAACTACAAAAAGCTTAATGCACATGTGAACGAGGAGGCGAGAAATTTTCTTTTAGACAAATGCCGCTCTAGTCGATTATGTCGAAAAAACTACATAGGAATTAATAGGAATCAACTTAAAATATAAAGGAATTAATTACATATCTTATATGTATAAATATTACTAATTTGTTTTTAAGTTATTCAAATCAAACTGCTCGTTAGTTTTTGAAACTAGTTGTAGTGATATCAAACATGGTTAAAATTAAAAAAAAGGTAGTGTTACAAGTTGTCAGATTTCACCAGGTTTTATTACTAATAATATTTTAAAAACTATTATATTTTATTTTGTTTTACAATACCTGATTAGAAACACGAAAAATAATTGGTAGTACCATTCCCAACAGTCGACCTTATATAATACAAAATTTTATGCTCAAAAACACCATACTTAAGCATTTAAACATTCTCAACAAATAGAGGTGCTCCAGTATAGCCAAATGCTTTGGTCATAATATTAGTGAAGTCTATTTATCATTTATTGTTTAGTTGACATTTATACTCTCACAACATGTTGCTACAGAATATATTATAATAATTTTGCTCACCCAACGATTGTTTGTATTACCTGAAATTAATCGTGTAGATTTAAGAATGATAAAAAAGTTGAAATCCGGGTAACTGTCTGTCCGCCCTTGCAAGCTGTAACTTGAGTAAAAATTCCGAAATCTTAGTACAAAGAAAATTCGTAGATGGGCATAATCGGATTACTGCCACATAACTAAGCACTTAATTATCCCCAGTAACGATAGTTGACTTTTGACCGAAAATATCGGTAAATGTGTGAGACATATAATTGAAATTCAGACAAATCCTATCCTGGCAATAGTAATTTTGTGTATCAGAAATGGCTTGAATCGGATCAATACTTCCCTGATCCCCCATATACTTAATACACAGATTTTCGAACATTCGGGTGACTTCATGCTGGATATATCGGTTATATTGAGTTATCTCTTCGAAAATTTCAGAACAAAAAATACTTGTTTCTATTCATAACAGTGTATCATTGTGGCTAAAATGGATATAACTGAGCAACCACTAGACCTAGCACTCATATATCCATGAGTAGGATGTTCGAACATCCGGCTGACTATGTAAGTTAACTTATTTTAAGTTTTGTATTAAGTTTTTATTTAAACATTTTGTTACAACTGTACAAAAAATACTTGTTTAACTTTAATTGCTAAGTTATTGAAGCGATGTCCAACCAACTTAAAGAACAGCCGAATTAAAATAAAAAGTTAAATCTAAGCTTATGCTATCACCAACTTAATATTCTAAGCGCCGGCAGTCATTAAAATCCATAATATGTATTAGTTTGGCGCTCTTTTAGTGGGTAGCGGTACAGTGGCGTGATGCGTTTTCCAAATTGTGTACCTGCATACCTGAGCATTCTTATGAGTAGAAGTTATAATTGGTGTATGTATATATGTATAAAATTGCATAGATTCTGATCCTCTCGTTGACGTTTTACATCCTAAGGTACATCCCTGGCTTTTATTCCTGCACGTTGCAAAAGTATAAATGTGAGGTTGCACCCGAACTTAGCCCTTTCGAATTTGTTATTCACTCAATTTACCCCGCTTTCTGATTGTGATCATACTAAGCTAATGTTTGTTTAAATATATTTGTATACTCACTTGTTCTTCTTCTTCTTCTTCTTCTTCTTCTTCTTCTTCTTTACTGGTAGGCCAGGTCCTTCTCCACTTGGTCCTTCCAACGGAGAGGAGGTCTTCCTCTTCCTCTGCTTCCCGCGGCGGGTACTGCGTCGAATACTTTCAGAGCTGGAGTGTTTTCATCCATCCGGACAACATGACTTAGCCAGCGTAGCCGCTGTCTTTTAATTCGCTGACCTATGTCAATGTCGTTGTATATCTCGTACAGCTCATCGTTCCATCGAATGCGATATTCGCCGTGGCCAATGCGCAAAGAAGCATAAATCTTTCGCAGAACCTTTCTCTCGAAAACTCGTAACGTCGACTCATCGGTTGTTGTCATCGCCCAACCCTCTGCACCATACAGCAGGACGGGTTTTATGAGCCACTTATAGAGTTTGGTTTTTGTTTGTCGAGAGAGGACTTTGCTTCTTAATTGCCTACTCAGTCCAAAGAAGCACCTGTTGGCAAGAGTTATCCTGCGTTGGATTTTTAGGCTGACATTGTTGGTGGTGTTTACGCTGGTTCCACGATAGACGAAATTATCTACAACTTCAAAGTTATGACTGTCAACAGTGACGTGAGAGCCAAGTCGCGAGTGCGACGACTGTTTGTATGATGACAGGAGATATTTCGTCTTGCTCTCGTTCACTGCCAGACCCATTTGCGTTGCTTCCTTGTTCAGTCTGGAGAAAGCAGAACTAACGGCGCGGGTGTTGAGGCTGACGATATCAATATCATCGGCATACGCCAGCAGCTGTACACTCTTATAAAAGATTGTACCTGCTCGATTAAGTTCTGCAGCTCGAATATTTTTCTCCAGCAGCAGATTGAAGAAGTCGCACGATAGGGAGTCGCCTACTCTAAAACCTCGTTTGATATCGAACCGCTCGGAGAAGTCCTTCCCGATCCTGACGGAGCTTTTGGTGCTGCTCAACGTCAGTTTACACAGCCGTATTAGTTTTGCGGAGATACCAAATTCAGACTTCGCGGCATAGAGACAGCTCCTTTTCGTGCTGTCGAAAGCAGCTTGAAATGGCGAATAGGTGGTGCGTGTCGATTCACCTTTCACGGGTCTTTTCCAAGTTTGGCGCATAGTGAATATCTGGTCGGTTGTTGATTTGCTAGGTCTAAAGCCACACTGATAAGGTCCAATCAGTTTGTTGACGGTGGGCTTTAATCTTTCACACAATACGCTTGATAGAACCTTGTACGCGATGTTGAGGAGGCTTATCCCACGGTAGTTGGCGCAGATTGTGGGGTCTCGTTTTTTATGGATTGGGCATATCACACTTAAATTCCAATCGTTGGGCATACTTTCGTCCGACCATATTTTGCAAAGAAGCTGATGCATGCACCTTATCAGCTCTTCGCCGCCGTGTTTGAATAGCTCGGCCGGCAATCCATCAGCCCCTGCCGCTGTTGTTTTTCAGACGGGCAATTGCTATTCGAACTTCCTCATGGTCGGGCAATGGAACGTCTCCTCCATCGTCATCGATTGGGGAATCGAGTTCGCCTTCTTCTGGCGATGTACGTTCACTGCCATTCAGCAGGCTGGAGAAGTGTTCCCTCCATAATTTAAGTATGCTTTTGGTATCGGTGACTAGATCACCTTTGGGGGTTCTACAAGAGTATGCTCCGGTCTTGAAACCTTCTGTAAGTCGGCCAGCTTATCAAGCTCTTCGTACTCACACATTCCGGCCTCTTTCTTTTGCTGTCTAGAAATGCGTCTCGCTTCCCTCTTCAACTCTCGGTATCTATCCCATCCCGCAGGTGTTGTGGTTGATCGTAACGTTGCGAGGTAGGCAACCTGTTTTCTCTCCGCTGCGACACGGCACTCCTCGTCGTACCAGCTGTTCTCTTGCACTTTCCGAAAACCAATGGTTTCGGTTGCAGCTGTACGTATGGAGTTTGAAATGCCGTCCCACAGTTCCCTTATACCGAGTTGTTGACGAGTGCTCTTAAAGAGCAGGAGTGCAAGCCGAGTAGAAAATCATTCGGCTGTCTGTTGTGATTGCAGCTTCTCGACGTTGAACCTTCCTTGTGTTTGTTGGCGTGCGTTTTTTGCTGCACATAGGCGGGTGCGAATCTTGGCTGCAACAATATAGTGGTCCGAGTCGATGTTAGGACCTCGGAGCGCTCGCACTTCTAAAACACTGGAGATGTGTCTTCCATCTTTCACAACATGATCGATCTGGGTGGTGGTTTTTCGATCCGGAGACTGCCAGGTAGCTTGATGAATCTTCTTATGCTGGAATCTAGTACTACAGATAACCATATTTCGGGCCCCGGCGAAGTCGATCAGCCTCAACCCATTTGGAAATGCTTGGTAGTGGAGGCTGAATTTACCGACTGTAAAGCCAATGATACCTTCTTTGCGCACCCTGGCGTTAAAGTCGCCAAGCGCGATTTTGACATCATCCGAGGCTTGTTGTTGCCTTTCATTGAGGGTGTTTTTTTACGTGGCGGGTCCCAAACCCAGCGCACAACCCTAAGTTGGGAATTTTTCGCCTTCTCACGTTAGCTCGCCTTCAAACGAATGTTCTTAAGCTACCCAGAGGATACTTGGTCAAAGACCGAAAACCGTGAGCTGCTTGAGTCTTATGTAAAAGAATCGTTTCTGGCCACTCCCAAGTGAATGGCGATCAGTGAACTTTCTTCACTTGCGTGAACTTCTACACATAACTCCATCCTATTCTTCTTCCACGACACTTTATACGGTTGGGTGTCTCAAATGTGACTTTTTGCAAATTTTCGAAGGAAATGTTTAATTTTAATTGATGATGGGATTTTCCACAATTTATTGCACTTTTTCAAAGGAAACGTTTATTTTTATTTGGGTTACAGATTACAATGATAATTTCACTTTTTTTTTGGGAATGTTTTCAAAAACTTTAATTTTATTTCATTAAAGCACTTTAAATTTATTAAATTTAAATACTTCAGCAAATTTCACTATCAGCAACTATTTTAGCAACTCGTTTTCGGAACAGGAATCGAAAAAATGCCGTTTTCCGTTCTTGTTGATCTTTTTAAGGTCTGCTGTATGGTGTTGTCATGTGTGATGTCTTCGTGTGTGGTTTCTTCATGTGTGGATCGCGTTGAGGAGGTGTGTTACCGTCCAGTGACATCTAGTCACCCCGCCCCCCCTAGCCGATTACTAGCCCAGCAGTCACTGTGGTTGCTGCATCGTTTCAACAAATTTGCTGAGGCCAGTGGAGCGGCGGTATGACGTCCGAGGCTGCCCACGCCGTGATGATGCCCCATTTCGCCTTGACATAGTTGGAGGAGGGGCTATTAGCCTGATACAGGAGACATCGGCTAGGCGGAGGTTTCGCTGCTGGTGCTGAGGAGGGTGGTAGCGGTCGCGTACGCGTACCATGTTTTGGCACTTGTTCAGGAGACTTCCAACGGTACCTTTTGTAGAGATTCCTCATGTATTCTTCTTTCAACCGACGGCTGAAATTATGATGAAGAATTTTAATTATTTCCCAGCGATTTAATAGCGATAGCAACTCCACGCCTGGCTCAGAAATGGTCAGAATGGGTGCTTCTTTTAGAAAATGCACTGGAGCTAAGGCGGTGAGATTTGAGGAATCTTGCGAGAATACCGTGAATGGCCGTGAATTGAGAACGGCTTCAATTCGATTTAATAAAGTCGTGAATTGTTCATAATAGCATTTGTAATTTCGCGTTTGAAGTGGGAATTGAAGCTTTCTACAGCTGATTCTTATAAACCGCTAATATGAGGTGCGCTTGGGAGTATAAATTGTCTTTTGTCTACTTTTGTCCTATGTCAGGCGGCACTTGCTTACGAAATTCACAAACTGCTTTTCTGTGGCTCGTTGAGCTCAAATGAATATTTTGCCATTATCGAAGCGAGCGAATGCAGCGAAAAAAGCCTCCGTCGTCAGATACTACATAGCTCGAGGTGTACTGCCTTTGTCGTGAAACATACAAACACAGACATATAGCTTTTCATGATATAGTACTCTTGGCAGTGATAATCAACGTGAAGCATAACTAAATGGATATAAGTGAGAAGTAATGTGGCTGTTTAAATGAGTTAAGCATCCAGCCACTCTACTCGAGAAAAACTGGCCCATCCTAGTAAGACACAGCTAATACCACAGGGATAAATATTTACGACCACCATCCGCGAGAACTCGATCGCCAGCTCCAGCAACTCGGAACAGGACCCCGTTTGTCGCCACTTATTTTTAATATCATTAAATTGTCTAATTATAAAAATTATAATTTCGTTGTTAATATTGTGACAATACAGACAAAATTTATTTCTTATCAAACATAAATTTCGTATACTTTTATTCATGGTCCTTCGAGCCTTAACGAAAGGCACCTTTGGTTTACAAATAAACAGACATATTTAAATCAAAAATCATTTTGGTGGCAAAATCCGAAGGAAGTGCTATAATGAAAGTGAACATACATAAAGTGCCGTGTGGAAAACCAAAATACAAAGTGCAGTGACTCAAATAGAACAAAAAAAAATAATAATAATAATAATATAAAAAAAGCAAACTAAAAAATACTTATACTTATGTAATACTAAAATAACAAAAAAATGTGAAGTGACAAACAACCAAACAAACTACAAAGAAAATCACAGCAAATACAAATTACAACACAGAAATACATCATACATACACATGTGTGCTGTGACAAAAAAAAACAAAATAAATAAATAAAGTGGAACGGCTCCCAAAAGATATGCATACACAAATGTATATGAAACTCTAAATCTGCAAAAACCAAAACAGAGGAGACAATTAGTTACCATAACAAAAATATAAGAGGAAAATTAATTTCGTTCCAAAAACAAAAACAAACGGTGCCCGAAACTCCCAAACTAAAAATACAAAACATAAATCAAAAACAAACACTATTGGGCGCGAAACCTCAAATCAAACAAAAATGAACAAAAACTAAGCGGGCTAAACTTACCTAAATGCAACAACACGCACAAGGAGCAGCAAACAGATGGATATATAAGTACAGGAATTGGAACAAAACGAAGAGGCATACTATACATAACGTTTTACCCTACAAAACTAAAGTGTATTCTGTTCATCTACTATATCTTTATTATGCATATATGTATGTAAAATTGGTAGTTTATATACACAATTAACGATACCATAACTAACGATACCGTTGATTAGCAATACGGTTAACGATCATTTCGGGTTTAATTTTCGGAAAAACGACGGTGTCAGGCATTATATATTGGCGTATATAAATAAATAATAACTTTTTGCCTATTTATGCTTAGCAATAAATCTTCTGTTGAAAAAAAACAGTAAGCAGCTTATTGACACACAATATAAAGTATTATATAGCACATACAAACATTTTCTATTTATATACATAAATTCAAAAGTGCATATGTAACCTTTTAACAAAGGAGAATATCTTTTTTCCATTCCGCTTCTCGCTCTCCCGCCTTTGCGAAAAATTAAGTACAAGTATACTCAAAAAAAAGTCATAAATTCTGCCGACTATGTTACAAAAAAAAAACAAGATAAGTTTATTTACAAAGTGTACAAAGAAGCATACCTGTACATTTCCCACTTCGCTTTCGCGCTCTTTTCCCAGTGCGAACATACATACATATGTAGATATGTATACTATACATTTATTGTACATATAATCATACATTTGGGCAAGGAATAGAAACAGGCTGTGATAGCATACCCTACACTGGGTACGATGCATCAAATTATTAAATTTTACTTAATTTTCAAAAAAAAAAAGTTCTCGTAATTTCTGTAAATAACTAAACGGGACGGTAATTAAATTCACAAAATACGTTAATTGAGACGAATACAAAAAAGAACATCAGTTTCACAAAAAATAAATAAGTTTATGAACACTAAATACACATTGATAATTCGGGTGGTGGAGCACGGTGCTAGCTCGTTCCGATGAATATTAAATAAGAAAACCAAAAGTTTCATATAATAAATATGTTTAATTATAAACAAATTGGAAACACACTTACCACGTCTGCATCGCAGCGTCGTCGCAAAAGGAAGAGAGCGCGCAACTTTTTAGTTAGAGTTTAGTTGCGCGTGAAATAAATTTCGAAAAAACTTCGAAGAAGAGAATAGCTTTGCCGACACAGACGTGGCAAAAGAAATTGGCGGGGGCGGCGTCAACATTTTCCCCGCCTTGCAGTATTACTGCAAATGCAGTTTACAATTAATTACTTAAACTAACTTAACTAACTGGCTCCTGCACTTCCTCCTCCACGTCTTCTTTGCAGATGGGGTGGCCGACGAGACGAATCGAGTCTGGCTCGGTCCGGGAAATGCCGCTGAGATGAATCGAATCTCAGTTCGGTCATTGCCATACCGCCAATTTGCATAGAAGTTACCACCTTCCGAGGTCGGCGAGACGACTCGAGTCTAACTCGATCCTGGGTAGGTGGTGAATGTGAGAGGCGTTGGCAGCCATGCACTTTATCGTGACATGTTATACGGCCGGACATTATATATCCAGCGAC
>CM050327.1:26153864-26308039 GCA_027475135.1 Bactrocera correcta
GCTACATGGTTATCTCTTCCCTTAATGAAATCGATGTTTAAATTGTAGTCGCTTAGTTTTACTAACCATCGGTAAAGTCTTGGATTAGCATCTTTTCCTTGCGTTTTTGTATACAAACCATTTTAGCGGCTGGTGATCGGATGTAATATTAAATTTAACGCCATACAAATATGGGCGAAAATATCCGACAGCCTAGACAATAGCCAAAAGCTCTTTTTCTGTGACCGAATAATTACGCTCATGGTCGTTTAAAGTTCAACAGGCAAAGCAAACAGGATGTTTGTCCTGCTGCAACACTGCTCCGATTGCGAAGGAGCTGGCATCGGTTGCCAACTCAAAACGTTTGCTAAAATCCGGATACTTAAGTACTGGAATTTCTGTAATTATTTTCTTTAGTTTTTCAAACGAATTGATAAAATTTGGATCATTTATATTTATTTTGGCGTCTTTCTTTAGAAACTTTGCCATCGGGTACGCTACATTTGCGAAATCCTTAATAAATTTGCGATAATAGCCGCACATACTGAGAAACGATTTTATTTGTTTAACGGATTTTGGAATCTTTAGTTCTAAAATAGTTTTTATTTTATTTGCATTAGGTTTAACGCCTTCAGGTGTCAAAATGTGACCTAGGTATAGGGTTTCTTTTGAGAAAAATTTACATTTATTGATTCGGATTTTTAGTTTCGCTTCTCTTAACTTCGTCAAAACTTGTTTGATACTTGTAACATGTTCGTCAAAACTGGTGGAAAAAATTAGTATATCGTCCAGATACACAACACAAAATTTGTTAATAAAATCTTTCAAAATACTGTTAATCAGTCTTTGAAACGTTGCTGGAGCATTTTTTAAACCAAACGGCATCCGAACGTATTCATAATGTCCGTAGGGGGTAGAAAAAGCAGTTTTCAACTGGTCTTCTTCTTTGACAAGGATTTGGTGAAATCCTTTTGCTAAATCTATCGTCGAGAAGTACTGTGCTCGTCCAAGTTTGTCTAGTATACTGTCGATGTTCGGTATTGGAAATTTGTCGTGCGTTGTAATTTCGTTTAATTTGCGATAGTCTACTACTATTCTCCATTTCTTCTCGCCTGTTATGTCTGTCTTCTTGGGTACGATCCATAAGGGGCTATTATAAGGAGAGTTACTTTATTTTATAATGCCTTGTTTCAGCATATCTATAATTTGTGCACTGACTTCTTTCTCGTGTATTTGAGGATATCTATAGCTTTTGTGTAAATTGGTCTGTCGGTAGTTGTTTTAATTTCGTGTTTTGTAATGTTAGTGTAACTTAACTGCTGACCATCTGTGTAAATTAAATCGTGATAATTATTGAGTATTTTGTTTAGAGCGCTTTTTTTTCTGTATTTAAGTTCTTATGTAAATTTTGTAAAACTTTAATTAAAATTAATTGTATTTAAATAATGAAACTTTTTTTTTACTATATCGATAATCTTTCACAAATTTAATTTCGATGTTATTTATAGTTCCTTGTCCATGTAAATATTTTGCCCTAGAATCGCATCAAAAGTTTTTCCTTCAAAGCTGGTTAACTTCCATGACATTGTTGCATCTTTTTTGAATTCTTTTGGTAAATTGGTAATAATCTCAAAATTAATTTTAGTTTCACTATTTAAAGATTTAAATTTTAATGGAACTTGAAGTGGAATTCTTTTGTAGTAAGGTAGTATTTTTTCATTTAAAAGTGAAGTAGTTGAGCCAGTGTCTACTAAACATAAAACAGTATTATTTTCTATGTGTAGCTCTATTATGGGTAATGTTCCCTTGAGGCTATAACACGAAAATTTGAAACTTGATTTTTATCAATTTCATCAACTTGTGCGTAATCTGTATTCATTATTTGACTTCTTCTAAAATTTGGACTATTATATTGATTGGAATTTTGCAACCGAAATTTATTATTAATTTGACTTGAATAATTCTGCCTTGGCAAAAACTTTCTATTTTGATCAGGATAGAATTTATGAAAATTTTTATTATAATTTCTCAAATATTGCTGATTTATTTTATATTCTTGTTGATCTCTGTTATAACGGGTGATTTTTTTGAGGTTAGGATTTTCATGCAGTAGTATTTGACAGATCACGTGGGATGTCAGACATGGTGTCAAAGAGAAAGATGCTCAGTATGCTTTGACATTTCATCATGAATAGACTTACTAACGAGCAACGCTTGCAAATCATTGAATTTTATTACCAAAATCAGTGTTCGGTTCGAAATGTGTTTCGCGTCCGTGTCCGATGAGCGATGAGGCTCATTTCTGGTTGAATGGCTACGTAAATAAGCAAAATTGCCGCATTTGGGGTGAAGAGCAACCAGAAGCCGTTCAAGAACTGCCCATGCATCCCGAAAAATGCACTGTTTGGTGTGGTTTGTACGCTGGTGGAATCATTGGACCGTATTTTTTCAAAGATGCTGTTGGACGCAACGTTACGGTGAATGGCGATCGCTATCGTTCGATGCTAACAAACTTTTTGTTGCCAAAAATGGAAGAACTGAACTTGGTTGACATGTGGTTTCAACAAGATGGCGCTACATGCCACACAGCTCGCGATTCTATGGCCATTTTGAGGGAAAACTTCGGACAACAATTCATCTCAAGAAATGGACCCGTAAGTTGGCCACCAAGATCATGCGATTTAACGCCTTTAGACTATTTTTTGTGGGGCTACGTCAAGTCTAAAGTCTACAGAAATAAGCCAGCAACTATTCCAGCTTTGGAAGACAACATTTCCGAAGAAATTCGGGCTATTCCGGCCGAAATGCTCGAAAAAGTTGCCCAAAATTGGACTTTCCGAATGGACCACCTAAGACGCAGCCGCGGTCAACATTTAAATGAAATTATCTTCAAAAAGTAAATGTCATGAACCAATCTAACGTTTCAAATAAAGAACCGATGAGATTTTGCAAATTTTATGCGTTTTTTTTTTTAAAAAAGTTATCAAGCTCTTAAAAAATCACCCTTTAGTTGTAACTTGAATTTGTCTACTTTGTTTTGCATGGTTATAGTAATCATCATTGAAATTTATACTATTACACTTATTCTGATTACGAATTAAACCTTCGCTTTCTAATAAATTATAAGCATCTGATAAGCAATTTATATTTCTATTTATAATTATCGAAGCCAAATTAGCGTCTATATTATTCAAAAATGTTCTTAAAATAATTTTTTCATTATTTAGAGGACTAAATTCTATTGGTTTATTTACATCGTATTCAAATTTTTCGTTTAATTTGTATAATATATTAATTAACATTTCAAAGTAAATTCTAATGCTAGCATGTCGAAGTGCTGGTAAAGTTGATGGTATGTCTCCTTAATGCCGAAAATTCTGATTAGTTTTGTAATGTTAGTGTAACTTAACTGCTGACCATCTGTGTAAATTAAATCGTGATAATTATTGAGTATTTTGTTTAGAGCGCTTTTTTTTCTGTATTTAAGTTCTTATGTAAATTTTGTAAAACTTTAATTAAAATTAATTGTATTTAAATAATGAAACTTTTTTTTTACTATATCGATAATCTTTCACAAATTTAATTTCGATGTTATTTATAGTTCCTTGTCCATGTAAATATTTTGCCCTAGAATCGCATCAAAAGTTTTTCCTTCAAAGCTGGTTAACTTCCATGACATTGTTGCATCTTTTTTGAATTCTTTTGGTAAATTGGTAATAATCTCAAAATTAATTTTAGTTTCACTATTTAAAGATTTAAATTTTAATGGAACTTGAAGTGGAATTCTTTTGTAGTAAGGTAGTATTTTTTCATTTAAAAGTGAAGTAGTTGAGCCAGTGTCTACTAAACATAAAACAGTATTATTTTCTATGTGTAGCTCTATTATGGGTAATGTTCCCTTGAGGCTATAACACGAAAATTTGAAACTTGATTTTTATCAATTTCATCAACTTGTGCGTAATCTGTATTCATTATTTGACTTCTTCTAAAATTTGGACTATTATATTGATTGGAATTTTGCAACCGAAATTTATTATTAATTTGACTTGAATAATTCTGCCTTGGCAAAAACTTTCTATTTTGATCAGGATAGAATTTATGAAAATTTTTATTATAATTTCTCAAATATTGCTGATTTATTTTATATTCTTGTTGATCTCTGTTATAACGGGTGATTTTTTTGAGGTTAGGATTTTCATGCAGTAGTATTTGACAGATCACGTGGGATGTCAGACATGGTGTCAAAGAGAAAGATGCTCAGTATGCTTTGACATTTCATCATGAATAGACTTACTAACGAGCAACGCTTGCAAATCATTGAATTTTATTACCAAAATCAGTGTTCGGTTCGAAATGTGTTTCGCGTCCGTGTCCGATGAGCGATGAGGCTCATTTCTGGTTGAATGGCTACGTAAATAAGCAAAATTGCCGCATTTGGGGTGAAGAGCAACCAGAAGCCGTTCAAGAACTGCCCATGCATCCCGAAAAATGCACTGTTTGGTGTGGTTTGTACGCTGGTGGAATCATTGGACCGTATTTTTTCAAAGATGCTGTTGGACGCAACGTTACGGTGAATGGCGATCGCTATCGTTCGATGCTAACAAACTTTTTGTTGCCAAAAATGGAAGAACTGAACTTGGTTGACATGTGGTTTCAACAAGATGGCGCTACATGCCACACAGCTCGCGATTCTATGGCCATTTTGAGGGAAAACTTCGGACAACAATTCATCTCAAGAAATGGACCC
The DNA here is from genome assembly GCA_027475135.1 of Bactrocera correcta. Classification (NCBI taxonomy): domain Eukaryota; kingdom Metazoa; phylum Arthropoda; class Insecta; order Diptera; family Tephritidae; genus Bactrocera; species Bactrocera correcta. The sequence continues at coordinate 26,158,591 of CM050327.1, forward strand.
GTAAGTTGGCCACCAAGATCATGCGATTTAACGCCTTTAGACTATTTTTTGTGGGGCTACGTCAAGTCTAAAGTCTACAGAAATAAGCCAGCAACTATTCCAGCTTTGGAAGACAACATTTCCGAAGAAATTCGGGCTATTCCGGCCGAAATGCTCGAAAAAGTTGCCCAAAATTGGACTTTCCGAATGGACCACCTAAGACGCAGCCGCGGTCAACATTTAAATGAAATTATCTTCAAAAAGTAAATGTCATGAACCAATCTAACGTTTCAAATAAAGAACCGATGAGATTTTGCAAATTTTATGCGTTTTTTTTTTTTAAAAAGTTATCAAGCTCTTAAAAAATCACCCTTTAGTTGTAACTTGAATTTGTCTACTTTGTTTTGCATGGTTATAGTAATCATCATTGAAATTTATACTATTACACTTATTCTGATTACGAATTAAACCTTCGCTTTCTAATAAATTATAAGCATCTGATAAGCAATTTATATTTCTATTTATAATTATCGAAGCCAAATTAGCGTCTATATTATTCAAAAATGTTCTTAAAATAATTTTTTCATTATTTAGAGGACTAAATTCTATTGGTTTATTTACATCGTATTCAAATTTTTCGTTTAATTTGTATAATATATTAATTAACATTTCAAAGTAAATTCTAATGCTAGCATGTCGAAGTGCTGGTAAAGTTGATGGTATGTCTCCTTAATGCCGAAAATTCTGATTAGGGTTGTTTTGATTTCTATCCAGTTTGCATCTGACGATATAGTACGAATTGCATGTAATGCCTTACCTTGAATTTTATTTAGGATTACCCTTCGGTATACATATTCGCATGCTTTTGGATCTGTATACAGCATTGCCAGTACGGCGTCGACTTCTCTTAAAAATGAAGAGAGGGCATATATGTATGTCGTCTCCGCGGAATTCGTGAACTTTGTGAGCATCTTTCACAATGTCGTTCACTGACAGCTGCAATGCTGGTCGGTTCTCACTGGAACTATTTGGATGAGTTGCCATTGCCGGTTGGTTCTCACTGGAACTATTTGGATTAGTTGACATTGCCAAGTACCGCTTAGTCGAAGTTAGTAATTGAATTGTTGGAGCTGATCATCCGATCATAAAATTGTTGTTATGTGTTATATACTTCTTTTTAAAGGTGACCTTACTGTTTGCTACCATGTGGTGACATGAAGGTTATGTTACATGCACATTAGCGATGATAATTTTTTTTTTACATATTTTTATCTTTTTTATATCGGAAAAGTATTTGTGGTGTATTTTTAATAGTTCACTTTTTAATAGTTCAGAGCATATAGTTTTTGCATACACATGTATATAACTATGGATTGCCGTGATTAATTTGCAGGTTACCGAATTGTCAATTTTGTTGATTTTACCTTATTTAGTTTACAGATTCTGATTTTTGAATTGTAGTATAAAAAAATGTGAATTGCCGAATTATGTCATTTAGAAGCTGCTTTTATTTATTTTATTTTAATTTCTGAAATTTCGAAGTACGGTACTGAACTATGAATATTAAATACAGTTTTTCACTTAAAAAAAAGTTATAATATGTAGATTTCCACCTTATGTAGTTATTGTAGGTTATGTAGTTAAGTTAATAGTTAACAGAGTTCCGATTTAATGAAATTAAGCTTTCCTTTTTATTTTGAATATATTTTTTTGCTTTCGTTCAATTATTTTAGATTTTTATTTAACTTCACAAAAGTATTATTTTTTATAGTTCCACCAATTAACTTATTCACACTTTTGGGTATATGTAGGTTCTCTTTCTTTTTTTTTTTTTTTGTTGGGCCGACTGCGCCAGTTATGTTAGTATAATATATATACAACATTTATTTGTGAAATGAAACTTAAGACTAGTAACAATATTCTTATTATGCTTATAAGAGACCTTAATATCGTACATATGTATTATATATCGTGATGTAGTTAGTGGAGGGATAGTTGCCAGACTGTTATGTTAGGCTACGTAACTCACCAGAAGAAATATCCCTGCAAGACGGGTAGCTGTTAGCACACGTGTAAGCGACTTATTATTGTTCACTTTTGCATTCGCTAAAATATTTGTTACTTTTGTTCAGAGGGTGGGAAAATAATAACACATAGCTATTTGATGTTCAATGGTTATCTCGCTCTAACCAATGCCAAATATCGCATGCTGCCTTGTTCTAACAGAATACATACATTTGTTAGCAAATTTCTTCGCAGTATGTTACGGGTAACAAATTATTTTGTTAGCGCATAGCTTACCTATGTGTTATGGATAACTAAAAGTATTTGTTACCCGAATATCTGTTATTGTTATTATTTTGGTTATCAGTTTGTTACCTTTAACATATAAACATGTTAGCAGGAACAAGAAGTAACCAAAAAGTAACACGATTACCTGTTATCCATTTGTTACTTCTAGCAAATTCAATTCTTTTAAATAAAACTCAGTTTTTTTTATTATTTCGCTTTCTTTAATAATAAAATCAAAATAATCAAATATTTACTTAAACTAATAATTTGCCTATTATTATTACAGAAAAATAATACAAATTAAGTTTATTTAAGCAAAAAATTATAATTCTAAAAATTCAAATTTGTAAAAACAAAATTAGAAACTTCAACTTAAAAGTAATATGTTTAACTTATAACTAATATTTACAACTTAAAACTAATTTATACAACTTAGAACTAATATTTACAACTTAAAACTAATATATAATAAGTAATAATATGAAAACTTATATTAATTTTGCCTTAAGTTTATGCTTTTTTTTTGCTTAAAACGATTGTGGCTTAAGGCCACACATCTCCGGAGCTCCCCACAGATAATGTTTTTATCCTTGTTAGGAAATATATCTAAAATAAAACGTTATAAATTAAGGCATTCAAATATATAACAGTATAAAAACCTACCAAAAACTAACCCTACGCACTTTAGCTTTAGTAGGGATTCCCTCTCCTTGCGTCCCTCTAAATTGTAGAGGTACATTAAATCGTCAGAAAACATACCACTCAGTAGGCCGTCAACTGCCTTTTGCGCCCTTTGATTTCAATATTAACCGCATCTGTAAAAAAATAAATTGCGGTAAATTATATTACAATCGCATAATATTTAAAAACGAAATATTTACCATAACATTCGTGCTTTCCTTTTGTGAAAGTTTGTCTTCCACGAAGCGCACGTGCTCCTCCGATGACATGGGCAGTTTCGAAACCAGCTCCATGTAATGCTCGTCTTCTAAGTCACCGGTGATGCGGCTAATTGAATGGTGCGTCTTTGCCGCTATGACGCGGCATTCGCGCAATAACTTACTTTGCGCCTGCACCTCGGCCTTTTCTGGCATCTAGAAAATTAAAATATAAAAATTAGTCTCTGTTTTATTTTGGTAATGTAATACTGCGTTACTTACTTTGTCTGTTAGGGACTTTTCAATTGCAGTGAGACGGGTCTCAATGGCATCCAGCTTCTAGATTATATCTGAAAAACATAAGTGTACTTTTATTAAGCAAATACTAATATATTTATATATTAATATAATAAAAAAAAAATGAAAAATATTTTTGTTCAATACAACCTCTATGAGGGCTCAACGGTTGTGAGCATTCCACTTCGGAATCCATTTCATCCACGAGGTCATCGAAATTCATTCTATAAAAAGTCATAAAAAAGGTGATGAATGAGTGGAACTAAAAGAACTTTATCATCTATTAGCACGGAAAAATTTAATTTATAAAATGAAATGTTAGTACTTTATGTTAAAAATATTTAGTTTAGTAGTTTATAGCTTCAGATATTAGTTTAATAAAGATTTTTGATTTTTAAATATTTACAAATAGTATATTACAAGATGAAATATATTTGAAAAGTGTCTTTTTAAAAGAGAATATCTACTTCCTAATTTATTATTTTTTTTTTTTTAAATAAGAAAACATTATAAGGAAAATATTTACTGATTTACAAAATAATAGTTTACTGTTTGAAGACTCACAATTTTACCTTTTTTTACTTGCGAAATGTCTTCTTGAGATCAACTTTAAGTAAAGAAGTTGTGTATTTTAGCACTATGCACTGCTTCGGAGCAGAAATGCGTATATATACTATATGTATATTCGAACTATGTTCACTTTTATTCATTATGAAACACTAATGTTGTTTTCATTTTAAACAAGTTTAGATATTTTGTATATGAATACATATATTTGACGAACCAATGAACATTTTTAGTTATAGAGCAGGTTATCCAGTTTAAGAATATATATAATTATACTCGTGAGAATATTCGAGATATTTACGTTTAAAACTGAAAATTATCACTATTTGAAGAATGTATTTTTCGATTTAAAATTAATTTTACACTTATACATATTTCGCATTTTTATGTCCACTAGCACTTCACTAATTCATGCGAATTTTTTTAATATTAAACTAAGGATTGCATTATTGATTGAACATCCTCTAACCGACTATACCAATTTTATTCCCGAAATCCTGGGACGGTATTCTTACTTCTATACAATTATAATTGTAACCGCACAATTCGTCTCAATTTAGATTTTAAATTACCATTTACATATATACATACATATGTAGATATAACAAAATATTTCACAAAAATTCACTATCAATAACAACTATTTGAATTCAATATGCACTATTTAACTTTAATAATTTAAAACTTACTTTCTTATTTGTTTGTTTTACGCAATAGATTTGAATTTTCCAAATGGTCCAAATGATTTCTGTAATATTAAAATTTTTAATTATACACACAACATTCAATGCTTACCTTTTTCTCCTTCTTAAGCTTTTTCATTTTCTCTATAACATATAAAAGAAATTAATAATATATATATAAGAAATTAATTATAAAAATATAAAATTATCAAATAACGAAAATAAACTGCACCTTTCGTTTTCTTCTTCTTGAAAAATTGGGTATTAGTCTTTCCCATTCTAGCAAGTTAACATTACAATATGTTTAGAATGTCGATAGTTTTTCTCTATCTTACTTACGTTATCTCCCATTCAATTGAAAAATCCACAAAATGTAACAGTGTCAGTGAACAGCTGAAAATGTTTCAATGTGTTTGTGCAATCTGTTACCTCCGTCTTGCAGGGATAGCACAACAGAAAAGGAACTCTTTGCCATCGTTTGGGCAGTTAATTATTTTAGACCCTACATTTATGGTAGGCAATCTTTTAACAGATCATGTACCACTTAAGAGGTTACAAACAAAATATTAAGGAAAAGACATAAATCCTCGATTACAAAGTGGCTTCTGAAACTTAGAGAATACGATATATGTATTCAATATATAAAAGGCAAAGAAAATACATTGGCCGACTTTCTTAGCAGATAAGATGTAGATTCTGGAGAAATCTGCCTCATAAATCAAACTTCTGAAGAAGATGATAACATGAGTACAGCAGCTACAATTCCCTCTCAAGTAGAAGAATTAAATGACCATATCCCTACACTTGAATCTGTCATCAATCGTTTTCAGACTCAAATTATTTTATGTGAACATAAAGTAAGAGACACTGAAAAGTTGGTAAAAATCTCAATATTTACATAAGCCAAGATGACATTAATAGCGAATACATGGTAGACATCTTAAGGACACATGTTAAAACTAAAAAAGCGAGAATTTTTTCAGAAAAAGCTGACTCCGAATACAACAAAGTTCAACTAAAATTAATCGAAATATTTGGCAATAGTATCAAATTCTTTAAATGTTTATTTCATGCCAAAGACTTGTCAGATGAAACAGAGGCATATCGGTACATTTCAAAGTACCACAAATATGAAACTGGGCATGCTGGCATAAATGAAAATTATAATGGTTTAAAACACCTTATAAATATTAAAAAACTAAAAGAGTTAATACAAAAATATATAAACAAATGCGATATATGTAATAAACAGGGTGACCCATTTTAAGCTCTAAAAAATCGATTTTAAGCGCTTAAAAAAGCTCCAAAAAAGTTAAAAATATGCTCTTAAAAAAGTAAAATATGACGATAAAAAAATTTATTGTATTACAATTCTTTTTGTGAATTTTATTGATACATATTCAAATTTTACTAGTTTAATTAAGAAAAATAATAAAAGTATATTTTCCTTTGTCCTATTTATTGCAATGCACTACCATGTGCATTTTTAGGCTTTCCAACTTAAAATTACGTCTGTATTCAGATAATATATTTCTATAAATTGAAAAAGATTTTTCCACGTCACAAGATGTGGTTGGACAATATTTAAATTTAGTTATTTCATTTGGAGAGAACTTAGCAATTAAACTTGTTACTTGTTTATTTTCGAAAAGAACATTATTTATGTCCACAAGTACTTTGTAATCTGGGTTACGCAGCATAATTGCTTTAAATTTATTTAAATATTTATCATTTGAGATCGTTTTCAATCTCAAAAAAACTGTGTGAAGTATGTTAATACTTTTTTCAAGGGGAATTCCTTTTTCTTCGAGCTGTTTTATGCTTTCGTTTATAAAAACAAAATTCATTTTAATAAAAGCTAAATCGCTGCTCAATTGCTGATCTTCAAAAAGGTTTTTTGCAATTTTAATGGCCTCTGAGTCTTCTGGGTCGAAGGTGTCAAGCACAGTTTTAATTTCATTAAAATTTTTGCAGTAGTACTCCGCAGCTTTCAACCAGGTCAACCATCTGGTTATAACTGGACTCGGAGGCAAAAGTAAATCTGGGAACATTTCCAAAAGTTTTTTTTACGCGAGGGTGCCTAAAAAATTTGTTAAATAAATGTTTGCCTTGTGAATACAGTAAAACCTTACCTTTAAAAAAACAGAAACTGGGAACATTTCCAAAAGTTTTTTTTACGCGAGGGTGCCTAAAAAATTTGTTAAATAAATGTTTACCTTGTGAATACAGTAAAACCTTACTTGTTGAATTGACAGACAAACTCAGCAAGTCTATGCAATGCATGTGCAAAACATATTACATGCATCATTTTTGGATACAAAACTTTAAAGCTGGGCATAGCCGACAGCATATGGGCTGCTGCGTCTGTTACGACAAGTAAGACTTTCGAATATTGTATGCCTTCTGGCCATAATAATTGCATGCTGTCATTAAAGAATGCAGCCCATTACTTGCGTTTGCCGAATCCAGCTCGGCTACATTTAAAAGGTAACACTTGTCTTTTTCTTCTTCTTCTTCAAGAACTCCAAATACAAAATTGGCAATATAACGTTGCTCGACGTCTGTCGTTTCGTCTAAAGACACCCATATATATTTATTTTCCACCTTTTTTTTTTAATTTTCCATACATTCGTAGTATAATTTTGGAACGTATCTACGCATTTTTGTCTATGATGGCACGTTGTTTTCAGTATATTTTTCTAAAAAATTTACCACGCTGGGACCACGCATTTTTTTCAATGGAATATTAGCTTTCATAAACGTTTTGCAGAGATCTATGTCAAATGGATTTGATTCCTGCTCTTTATATTGTGTTAATAATGTTTGTTCATGTATAGAGTTGGTGGCGCGCCTTTTTGCCGCAGCCACATGTTTTGTTGAACTGAAATGTTGTGTGACGTTGAACATCCGTCCAGCGGTAATCGTTGTGTTGCAGTACAAACAAAAAAGTACACTTTCATCGCAGCGTAAGATGCCTCTATACAGCTCCGTGACTCTTTTTAAAAAAGATTGCTTCGATTCTTTTACTTTCGGCATTTCAACCACTAAACACGTTTGTTAATTTACTAAGAATTTTCTAAGCATAAGCACAATGCAATAGACTGAAACAGCAATAATGATAGCATTGTCGGTGGTGTTATGCTTAGTAAAATATAAAGGTGTAAAAGAGACAACATGAATATTTAACAGAAACAGTGTTGTGAAAAATGGTAAAAAAAGGAATAAAAGGTAAAAATAAGACCTTAAAATGAACAAATACAAAAATATGCAGCATAACCAAATAATTGCAAAAATATGCAGCATAAGCAATATTAAGTAAAATCATAAAATAGGTCACCCTGGTAATAAAGTAAAGTATGACAGAAATCCGTTGAAACCTAAGTTTCAAATAACACAAACTCCTACTGAAATTAATGATATTGTTCATGTTGATACTTTTACATTCCTAAAGCAAACTTTCATTACAACTATAGATAAATTCTGAAAATTTGCAATGGCATTGCCTTGGGAAAACAGAAATAGTTTGACTCTTGTTGAAAAACTTAGACAATATGTTTCTATTAAAGGGAAGCCAAGAAAAATTATAGCTGATAATGAATTTAATAACGTTAATGTTAAGGATTTTTTTAACATAGAAAATATAGAGGTTCATTTTACCAAGCCAAATAGTCATACAGGGAATTCGGTAATAGTATTATGAAAACGTTCTATATTTCATAATACTATTAGCGAAAAACTTAGAGTTGCTGAATTAGAATATAGGACTCTCTCAGTTCAAGAAAATATGTTTAGATGTATCGAATTTTATAACAAATCGATTCATTCGGTAACTAAGGAAAGACCAATTTACATAGAAAATGGGAAAGTAAATAAAGAAATAATATTCAAAAAATTAAAAGAAACAAAAGAAAACAATATTAAAAAACTTAATGAAAAAAGAGAAATTGTTGTACTAAATAAAGATGAAGCATTTAAGAATTATGTGGCAGTACGTCATAAGAACGCACCACGATATAAGAAGCTTAATGTACATTTAACCAATATTAAAACAGAAAATAAATTTGCAGATCAACTGGACACTAATATTTTTGATACTAATGACAATGGCTCCAACAGCAATGTCCATTTTAACCATCCAACCGATTCATGAAAACAGCGGATATGTGGAAATTAGTGCATCCAAAACGGAAATTGTAGTTTCATCAGAATTTATAGCACACGCCATAGACCCTTATGAAATTTTATATTTAATTAACAACATGACTTTTAATTACATCGCGATTTACTTAGGAATGAACTCTTAATCCTTAAAACAAAAGACAAAACTTTAATACCTAAATCTAATGGGAATAGGCATAAAAGAGGATTATTTAATTTGGTTGCGACAATGAATAAATATTTATTTGGAACAATTCCTTGACATAGATAGAAAGGATATTGAGGATCACTTAAAGGTGATTGATCAAAATTTGCACAATTCTATTACAACCTTAAACCAACAAGTTAAAATAAATAAATATTTTGAAAAAAACATTTAAATATTTAAAAACAACAATAGAACAAGTCAAGGAAAAAATACTTGATTATGAAAGAGGAAACGATAAAATTCTAAAGGATGCTACATTAAACAACATGTTTAACAAGCAAATCTTAAGAATACATGTCCTTAAAGAAAAAATTGACCATATTCAAGATAGCATTGCAGCCGCCAAACATGGATTACTTCTTCTTCTTTACTGGCGTAGGCACCGCTTACGCGATTATAGCCGAGTCAATAACAGCGCGCCACTCGTTTCTTCTCTTCGCTACGTGGCGCCAATTGGATATTCCAAGCGAAGCCAGGTCCTTCTCCACTTGGTCCTTCCAACGGAGTGGAGGTCTTCCTCTTCCTCTGCTTCCTGCGGCGGGTACTGCGTCGAATACTTTCAGAGCTGGAGTGTTTTCATCCATCCGGACAACATGACCTAGCCAGCGTAGCTGCTGTCTTTTAATTCGCTGAACTATGTCAATGTCGTCGTATATCTCGTACAGCTCATCGTTCCATCGAATGCGATATTCGCCGTGGCCAACGCGCAAAGGACCATAAATCTTTCGCAGAACCTTTCTCTCGAAAACTCTTAAGTTCGACTCATCGGCTGTTGTCATCGTCCAGGCCTCTGCACCGTATAGCAGGACGGGAATTATGAGCGACTTATAGAGTTTGGTTTTTGTTCGTCGAGAGAGGACTTTACTTTTCAATTGCCTACTCAGTCCGAAGTAGCACCTGTTGGCAAGAGTAATCCTGCGTTGGATTTCCAGGCTGACATTGTTGGTGGTGTTTAAGCTGGTTCCAAGATAGACGAAATTATCTACAACTTCAAAGTTATGACTGTCAACAGTGACGTGGGAGCCAAGTCGCGAGTGCGACGACTGTTTGTTTGATGACAGGAGATATTTCGTCTTGCCCTCGTTCACTGCCAGACCCACTTGTGTTGCTTCCTTGTTAAGTCTGGAGAAAGCAGAACTAACGGCGCGGGTGTTGAGGCCGATTATATCAATATCATCGGCATACGCTAGTAGCTGTACACTCTTATAAAAGATTGTACCTGCTCGATTCAGTTCTGCAGCTCGGATAATTTTCTCCAGAAGAAGATTGAAAAAGTCGCACGATAGGGAGTCGCCTTGTCTGAAACCTCGTCTGGTATCGAACGGCTCGGAGAGGTCCTTCCCGATCCTGACGGAGCTTTGAGTGTTGCTCAACGTCAGTTTACACAGCCGTATTAGTTTTGCGGGGATACCAAATTCAGACATCGCGGCATAGAGGCAGCTCCTTTTCGTGCTGTCGAAAGCAGCTTTGAAATCGACGAAGAGGTGGTGTGTGTCGATTCTCCTTTCACGGGTCTTTTCCAAGATTTGGCGCATCGTGAATATCTGGTCGGTTGTTGATTTACCAGGTCTAAAGCCACACTGATAAGGTCCAATCAGTTTGTTGACGGTGGGCTTTAATCTTTCACACAATACGCTCGACAGAACCTTATATGCGATGTTAAGGAGGCTAATCCCACGGTAGTTGGCGCAGATTGTGGGGTCTCCTTTTTTATGTATTGGGCATAGCACACTTAAATTCCAATCGCTGGGCATGCTTTCGTCCGACCATATTTTACAAAGAAGCTGATGCATGCTCCTTACCAGTTCTTCGCCGCCGTGTTTGAATAGCTCGGCCGGCAATCCGTCGGCCCCTGCCGCTTTGTTGTTCTTCAGGCGGGCAATTGCTATTCGAACCTCTTCATGGTCGGGCAATGGAACGTCTGCTCCATCGTCATCGATTGGGGAATCGGGTTCGCCTTCTCCTGGCGTTGTACGTTCACTGCCATTCAGCAGGCTGGAGAAGTGTTCCCTCCATAATTTAAGTATGCTTTGGGCATCGGTGACTAGATCACCTTTGGGGGTTCTACAAGAGTATGCTCCGGTCTTGAAACCTTCTGTAAGTCGCCGCATCTTTTCGTAGAATTTTCGAGCATTACCCCTGTCGGCCAGCTTATCAAGCTCTTCGTACTCACGCATTTCGGCCTCTTTCTTTTTCTGTCTACAAATGCGTCTTGCTTCCCTCTTCAACTCTCGGTATCTATCCCATCCCGCACGTGTTGTGGTCGATCGTAACGTTGCGAGGTAGGCAGCCTGTTTTCTCTCCGCTGCGACACGGCACTCCTCGTCGTACCAGCTGTTCTTTTGCACTTTCCGAAAACCAATGGTTTCGGTTGCAGCTGTACGTAAGGAGTTTGAGATGCCATCCCACAGTTCCCTTATACCGAGTTGTTGACGAGTGCTCTCAGAGAGCAGGAGTGCAAGCCGAGTAGAAAATCGTTCGGCTGTCTGTTGTGATTGCAGCTTCTCGACGTCGAACCTTCCTTGTGTTTGTTGGTGTGCGTTTTTTGCTGCACAGAGGCGGGTGCGAATTTTGGCTGCAACATGGATTACTACATCCAGGAATTTTGAAAAGTGAAGAAGTTGATACGAAATAGACCTATTTAAGTTGCAACATTTAAAAATGTGTGCAATTCAGTATGCAGAAAAACTGCTCCTTTAATAGTAAAAGTACCACGAAATTTTAGCACAGTTCAATTAAAAGTTATTCAGCCCATTTCAAATGAACAAATGAGAGAAATTACTTCCGTTTCAGAAACAGTTTTTAATTACAATAATAAAATACATAATGAAACTTCAAAACATTGTATTTTTACAAAAACATGTCTATTAATTAAGAACGAATTAACAAAAATAATTGAAATTGACGATGAAACATTAATATTAAAAAATTTGAAAAATACTAAGCTAGTACAAAGTTGTGATCACAGGAAAGTAATACTCGAAGGAAATTATTTAATACACTACCAAAATTGTACACTAAAAATTAACAATCAAATTTTCTTTAATAAGGTAAAAATATTCCAACAAAGTTTTTACTTTCCTGTAAATGAAGAAACTAATTTTACAAATAAAATTTCATTTGAAGCAATGAGACTGGAACATTTAAAGAACATAGAAAAAATAGAAGAACTTAAGTACCATAAGAAAATTAATTATTCAATTTCATTTGTAATTTTTATTATTATTTTACTTTTAAGAAACCTTCTCTTGTATATGTTAAGAAAACAAATGCGAATAGAAATTGTAAACAAACCTCAGGAGAGTTTTGTATCTAAGGGGGGAGGAGTTACATCCCATGCTAACCCAAGAACAACAGCAAACACAGATGGTGAGAAGATAGTCTGGTAGATAAGAAGATACATTTATTTAAGAAAACCAGAAGATATGTAAAATTAAGATATGAGAAGAAACACTGATCCTAAATAAATATTAAATGCAAATGCAGCCACATGATAGTAATAAAGGATAAGCAGCACTGTGGAATTTTCCCACAGATAAGAATTTTTGTAAATACGAAAATAAGTACTTTTGTAAAACTCTAAAAGCAAGAAAATCTTTGAAATAAAGAGAAACATTTATTCTGACACTCTAAAGAGCCGGTCGTCTAAAATTGTTTCGTAATTTGCGCGCACTTCAAATTAGAATACTCGTATAAGCAACAAATTGAAATAAAGAAAAAAGGCAGTTGAAGATTAGACCTAAGCAAAGAAGCTCAGTGTTTTTAGTTTTAACTGTAGAGTTGATATAAAGAGTCAAGAAGAAGTTGAGCTCTTTATGACACCAAAACTATATATAATAGGGATATTGCGAGATATAGCCAATGTCGACTTTGAATATATTGTATACGCAATTCTGCTTGTTTTTGTTTGCCAAAATTCAAGGGGTATTGCGGGATGTATGCCATTGTGGACTTTGAAGCAATGTGCGTATCTACATATGTTACGATCCACGATTGTACAAATATTTAAGTATATTATTATAATAAATTTGCCGCCGTACTGATGCTGCGATCATTACATTTTTGACGATTTAAGTGATAAATTTGTATTTTATTTAAATTGTATCCTATGTAGATGTACGCGTGTATCGTACATATTTATATATGTATGTACGAACGAATAAACCACGAAAAGAAATTAGCAGACCGTAGGTAATTTCCGCAACGTTAATTGTTTATAGATATGTATGAATGTATATATGCAAATATATATGTAGGTATTATACGTATATGTAGTTCTTATGTAATGTTAGTTAATGTTATATATAAAAGAGCAAATTATACTTTTTGTACGTTATATATAAGTGTATGTGGGATATATAATATTTATACCATTAACAGGGTACACCATTAATTGGGTACCTAAAGGTTGTGACGAAGTTTTCAACACCCAGAAGGAAGGTTCGGATACCCTATAAAGTATATATATAAATGTAAGTTGAGCTGAGTCGATTTAGCCATGTCTGTCTGTCCGTCCGTCTGTCTGTATATTTAGGAACCAGTCCCTCAGTTTTTAAGATATGGTTTTGAAAATTTGCAAGCGTTATTTTCTCTTCAAGATGCTGCTAATTTGGCATAAATTAGTTATTAAGGCAACAATGTAAACTCCGAAGAAAATGTTCAGATCGGTTAACTATAGCATATAGCTACTATACAAACAGAATGATCGGAATCAAATGCTTGCATGGGAAACTTCCTCATTTAACGATATATCTTCACGAAATTTAGTATGAGTTATTGTTTATAGAAATAATTTAATATCGGAATATAGGATATAGTTGCCATACAAACCGAATGATCGGAATCAAGGGCTTGTATGGAAACTTTCCCATTTGACGTGGTATTTCCACGAAATTTGACATAGATTACTGCTTAAGGTAGCAATATAATCCCCGAAAAAATTTTTCAGATCGCATTACTATAGCATATAGCTTCCATACGAACTGGACACATAGTTACTAAAGGAAATGCTCCTGTGTGTACATATATTTTTATTTCACAACTGCACAGCACTTTTATAGACACCACATATGTATATGTATGTATATATTAAGAAATATTTTTTGCATATGCGCATTGACCGCACAAATTTTTGTTTTTGTTTTGTTAAAAATCCATAGTGCCTGTCCTGTGATGTCTTCATGTATGGATCGCGTTGGTGTGGTGTGTTATCGTCCAGTGATGTGTGTTGGAGGGGAGCGCTAACTCATCTAGTCAATATTAAAGATAAAAAGTAAACGGAGATTTGCAACAAAATATAAATTTCGTTGAAAACGAGTATTCAAATGGTATTCAAATGATCTCAAATACGTTTGCCTGCATAATTGGCAAAACACGGTAATTTAAAAGGAAAGCCAAATGAAAAGAATCAAACTTCGATTTGTGGCAACATTTGACATTCAAAGTTGATTTGGCACCATGTAGGCAATTTGGTGTGGTTTTCCGAGCGAACAGCTGCTAAAAAGAAAAATCGTATTTATTACATTTTCAATAGATAACTAATACATTTTTGCAATTTTTCCCCGTTTAAAATGTGGAGGAAGACTTACTAGCAGTCTTCCCAAAAAAGCGGGTGCGAAAAGTGGACAGCGGAGGAAACAGAGCGGCTAATTCAAGAAGTTGAATCCAGGGAAGGAACATGAAATGGCATGAGGTGGTTGAGATATTAAAGATACCGTGATCGAAAGTAGCAGCTCAATAAAACAGCCTTCGACGCTCTTTTAGCGCAGGTTCTTGTGCAATATTACGCAAAAAATTTAACAAACATTTCTTTGAGGCGGTTTTTAATAGTAAAATTTACACTAAAATCGGCAAGGTGCAACTTTAATATGAAGAATACATTACTTATTTTAGTATATACACACATACATATATGCAAAATAATTTAAAAAAAAATATATACTATATATTTTCCATGTGAATGTTTGTTATTACAGGACAGTCCATCGACCTTGACCTCTCCAACAACGCGGTTGGAGTCGGAAAATATTTGTGGAGATATCAAATCAGCGCCATCCACATCACTTGGTAATTTAGGAACACGTGGACTGCAAAAATACAATGATTAAAGAGTGTGCCCAGAAATCTTCACAATTGACAAACGAGTTCAAGCGGGACATAAGTACATATGTGAATTGATATTCAACTGGTACAAATAGAAATTAGCAATTTTCCTATCTTTTATATATATTTTTTAACTTAAGAAAACAATTTTTAAACTACCATATTCATTGTTAAATTGAATATGTATGTATGTACAAGCCTTTAAATATTATTAATATTGAGTCATGGAAACCTTTTTTCATTCAATGTAAAAAGTATTTTTCTTATTAATAATATTAATAAATTCTTATTAATAATATTAATAAGAATAATTATTTAATGTTTTTTGTATAAGACATGCATTGTACACAAATAATTTGAATTCAAACTGATATTACTTTTGTTATATTTAAATTTGAGAAAGTTTATAAAATACGACCATAGAAATATTTCGTGTTTACAAAATAACTAAAATTATAGAAATACATACTTGTTAAAGGACAATAGACTACAAATGCGAGAGCATGAGGAGTAATGAAACACTCCATAAAACTTTCACGAACATTAATCGTGCTGTCTGTTAGCCTACCTACATAACTACTTCGCCGAACTCATGGAAGCATTCCATTTTTCTTTAATTCCATTCAACAATTACCCGGATCAATAATGCGATTTGTGTCTTTGGCTAGGTCAGATAATCGTAGATATATACTTGCTTATTATTGAGTCATTGTGTAACATATAAATCGCAAGGACAGCTTTCGAATGTTCGGGAGTAACGTCCATTAGCACAATGGCGAAAACGCGATGCACATGCGCCAAAAACATTTTCCACCACATTTCTTGCTCTGGATAGTCTAAAATTAAACATCTTGTACAACATCAAACTGAATAGCTTAGCCGTTGAAACAACGTGTCTTGTGCAGTAAAACCTGTTTAAGTTGGACGCCTGCGGTTCATCACTTTTTGTCCAACTTACGCGAGCGTCCATGTTATGAAGAAATGATTCTTTCCTTATTTTATTGACTTTATTTTGAAAACTAGTTAAAAAACGTACATTGTATTCAACATTGAAGTGTGTACATAATAGAAAAATAAAAATTAACACATTTTAGAATACGGATATATGCACAACTTGTGTTTTAGAAAAATATGCATCTATTTCAGTTTGTTCAAATTTGATAAGCTTATATTTTGTTCCAATTTTTTTTTTAACTTTAAAAACTCCGTCAGCAAAGTTGATTGATGTGCTGATACAAAGAGAATAACTTCGTTCATGTTTGATAACGCTTCTTTTGCAGTGGGAAGATTATAGTTTTCAGTGCACTCTTCTTCACTTTCACTTGAAGCAGTTCCTTGGGAGATGTGTTTTAAATCCTCTACCACGTTTTTAAAAATAGTTTCATGGGAATCACCCACCTGTTCACGTATGTACATCTATCGATTTTTCCATATTTTCCACCACTATGGGCAATACTTATTCATTTCGAATTTGTTCAGGATAGTTGTGATTTATCAAACTTCCATAATTTATTATCACAAGAGCATCTAATTCGTCCCAGGAAGAAACCAACCATCGAAAAGCATCCAAAATAGAAATTCTTTTCGACAATTCACTTGCATTGTTGCTTTCGTCAAGGTGTGTTATCAGAGAAAGCATCGTTTTTGATCTTTATTTTGTTTTTTACATTTTGAATAATTCCTTGGTCGAGAGGTTGTATTTCTGCCGTTAGGTTTGGTGGCAGAAATTTTACAAACACATTTGAATATTCATTTATTAAACTGTGGCTTGTGGCGTTGTCAATGAACTAAATAATTTTTTAAACCCATTCCACAATAAAATTTTGAGTGTCGATTTTATTTCGGTGAAAAGCTCGCAAAAAAAATACGCTCAGTCTTTCTTTTGCCAGTTTACCATCTTTACAAACTGAGCCTTTTGCAACGAGACTTCGAGTAGGTAATTGACGTTAAAACATTCCAGTTTCATCCACATTAAACTGATTCTCGGGTAAATAATTTTTTAAAACTGTTGGTAGTTTTTCTTTCCAATCTGAGACAGCTTTAAGATCCACGTGTTTTTCTTTTGCGTTCCGGATCGGGGTTGCTTTCTAATTCTTTTATAATATGTTCCTTTATATTTTTAATATTAGCGATTGTTGATTTGGTAACATCATATTTTTCTGCCAATTACTTTATATGTAGATAGGCTTTTATTAGCCGATTCATTCAATATCTCACTTTTAATTTTCAAAAATACGCTCAGTCTTTCTTTTGCCAGTTTACCATCTTTACAAACTGAGCCTTTTGCAACGAGACTTCGAGTAGGTAATTGACGTTAAAACATTCCAGTTTCATCCACATTAAACTGATTCTCGGGTAAATAATTTTTTAAAACTGTTGGTAGTTTTTCTTTCCAATCTGAGACAGCTTTAAGATCCACGTGTTTTTCTTTTGCGTTCCGGATCGGGGTTGCTTTCTAATTCTTTTATAATATGTTCCTTTATATTTTTAATATTAGCGATTGTTGATTTGGTAACTCCATATTTTTCTGCCAATTACTTTATATGTAGATAGGCTTTTATTAGCCGATTCATTCAATATCTCACTTTTAATTTTCAGAGATAACTCCACTGAGTGTTTTCTTTTTGACATGATTGCAACAACTGATCAAATATGCATAATTGTGTCATAGCTAATCCATGAAATTTGACGCATACATAATTTCGCAAAAATAACGGCATTGAAACGTTTGAAAATTTTCATTGATGACGAAATACAAATATGTACATTTGTGTGTAATACACATAGGTATAATACAAATATGCATACATATTAAATGTATTGTACAAGATATAAAGGGATTTTAATGCTTGCTGTTTAAAAATTGAGACAAATTTTGTCCAAATTTCAAGATAGACAGTGTCCAAATTAAGCAGTGAATATATGGATATTTTGTACTATATTATTTTGGTACAGAACTTTTTGTCCAATAAAAATATATGGGGTGAGATACCAAACTAAAAATGCGAAGTCTCGGAAGTTCTTCAATCACTTTGTCTACTGAGAAACCAGTTTGGATCGAAATGTAGTGTAAAATACACTGCTGAAACGATTCCTTAAACCTGGTCTAATCCTCCACTGCTTTGGCTTTCTTTAATGAGTTCTCTTTTTATTCATGCTTTTAACGTCGTTGCAAGACATAGGGCTGCATTTGCAATAACAATTTTTCTATTTTCCTTTTCATACATTTTTTTAAAAGATATGATATTTTCAATCAGCTGTTTGTCTATTAACAATTACCATGTATAGTGGTTGGTTGTTTTTTTGGGGATTATCGACATTTATTAGGACGTCACTTATGTGATGGCATTAAAAATCATTTTTTGTTTTTGTACTCCAGTAAAGTAATTTTTAAAAATTCGAAGTCATTTTGAATATACAATAAATAGAAGTAGTTGTTCTACTGTTTATTTTACAAATGCCTACCAAAAGTCCAATTTTTGATATATTCATTTAATAATAGTCGATTTCGTGCATTCGGGCTTACATAAAAACCGCGCTAACTTTTTGCCTCAGATGTTTTTTGAGGCGGGCGTATTCTAAACGCTGAAGCTCATGTTCTACACAATATTTAAGGCTAAAATTTATATTTAATTTGTCGTCACATAAGGGGACTTCTGTTTAGTTTGGAAGACCAATTAACGCAATATAAATTTTCGGCTTATACATCATAAGTATATTATTTTAGGATCTACCTTATCTAATTAAATGTATGAGCATGCATTTTTAAGTAAACAACTCAATGCATGTGTGTGTGTCGTATGTTATTATTTATTTTATTTCTCAAGTTGAAATAGATAGAATTACTTTAATAAGTAACTGCTCCTCCATTAGATTAAGGTAATGTTCCTCTCGTTACGATATATCTGATGGATTTTCACTTAATTTTACGTTCCTCCATTCAGCTTGTGGCATTATCTTATTGATTTCGTTTACTCAGCTACTTACGTACAAACATGCGTATGTTCCCAGCGGGATATGGTAGACATTGATAAGCGAGCGAGGTAAAAGGTGCAACTTGATCATATCGCTTACTCCGATCGATGAAATTTAACACGGCGATGTCCTAGGAAAAGGTACGATCCCTTTCGCTTATCATAGGAACGAAGAATTCTTTATGCCAAGGTCAACAGTAAAATAGAAAAAATTGCATATTCATTTTGTTTATTTATGAAAGTGCATGCACATATGTAAGTATGTATTTCGGTTATGAAAATAAGTATAAATGTATAAAAAGGAATAGTTTTTTGTTAATTTTGTGGCTGAGTCTCTTTTCGTTTTTTTCCAAACAACGAGACTTGCAGAAACGGCTTTTGACGAACATACTCCGATTCGGTGAAGCGGCTTTCCTTTTCACTACTTTCACACATTTTACAAAAAACGTTGAAAGAGTATGTAGTTATAAATTTGAAGCTCTGTCCTTCAAAGCTAAAAACACGAAAAACTTACCAATCTGATTTACAATTTAAAATATCTGCTCCATCGCAGAAACACCGTTGAGGAACTACTCAGAGAAATTGTCCAGTACAATGCATTGTATAAACCTACAAGTAACCAATACTTCATTTTTCACTCACACATACGCAAAAATCTACTACAAATTAGGCACTTGGTACGGGTTGCCCCTAAATATTCTACTACAACTTAGGCACTTGGTTCGGGTTGCCCCCAAATATTCTGCTACTAATTAGTCACTTGGTACGGATTGCCCCCAAATATTCTACTACTAATACGTTCAAATGCCTCAAATCTGCTATAGTGTGTTGCCGCGTTAGGTTTTAAAATTTATAACTTTAACAAAAATATTCAAATATTTTTCGATTATTTAAATTGCTAAATATTAAATTTAATCAGTTTTGTCCAAAATATTAATTATTGTATCCATATATTATTAAATGTTTCCAATTTTATAAAAAAATATTTATATAATATTTGTGTAAAAACTATGTATTTCGTGCAACCGTGTAATGTGTCAAATCGTTTCAACGGACATTTTTTTAAGCTTCAGAAGCTCAGGAAAATTTAAATAGTTATTTTAAGTTTATTTTTAGTAAAAATTAAATCATCATTCAAAGAGATATTCAGCGTATGTAAGTATAGTAACATTAATTAATTAAATTTGTTAATATTTGTTCTTTGATTTTGTATAGGAAGCCTTGCAGAAAGTGTGCTGCTGGTTGCAGTTTGGGGGTGCTGCTGTATCCCATCCCATCAGAAGGGGAAATGTCCAGGTGAGTTTTATGTATAAAAATAATATAATTATGTACATAATATTATCGTAAGTAAATAAATATATAAAGTTAGTGCAAATAAGTGAACAAGAAGTGAAAAGGGTCGTCCTAAATCGAGATTTTATAAAAAAGTTAAGTTTTAAAATCGTGTTATTAAATGTTAAAAAATTAATTTAAAAGTATTTGTTTATAGTGTATGTCAAAGTGTATTCAATAAAGTGAACTAAGTATTTGACTTACGCTTATTTGACGATAAAATAGTAAACAATTCATGTATTTGTTTATATTAACCCGTATGTTTCTTTTGATCTTGAACAATATGAAGCCATTTGTTTTACATACATATATATGATATGTATGTAAATATAAACGTAATAGAAATAGAGACAACCAATTTATTTGTTCTCAACGTTATAATGAATTCATATTTATTTTACAAACATACGTGTATAAATACTACTACTATTTTTTTGTAACTATATAGTATTAGTATGCAGATGTTTAACCGACTCTTTAAATTATAATAGTTATTATAATTCTTTCATATAGTTCATTCAAAAGCATAAATCATATAAATCAAAAGTTAAATTAATAGTTTTGTTTCTAATATTGTATTGTCGTTGTGATATTTTTGATGCAGCTGTTTATTTTTAAATTGTTAGTTTACTAGTTTAGTTAATGTACGTATTTTTTGTTTAATTTCAATTAGGCGGCACGAATGGATCAAGCTGTTGGACGTAACAAATCGAACGGCTAAATATTTATTTGCGTGCCAAAGACATTTCTCATTAAAGATGAGGAAGGGACGGCTTATCTCCAGATCAGCTACACCGGATTTAAATTTAAAAGTAGTATCACTTGCAGTTGGAGTAGATAAGGCAATAGGTTGTAGTGGACAAGTAGATAGTGTATTTGACCAACACGAACAAGACATTATAGAATTAGGTAGTGCAGATTTTAACCCGATGTATCTTAGCTTTTCTCCAGTTAGAACTGTCTCGACTTCAAACACAAAAATATGTTTGAAGTTGAGACTTTGGGTAAATCCCTTCAACCCCTATATAATGAAGATCATACATATTCTTCCTCTTTAGGTAACTCTCAAATAGTTTAGCACCTGTGCAAATAGTAGGCAAACGCAAACAGAAGAATATTTAACAGAAGGGACACCTAGAAAAAGAATGTATCGGGAAGAGTTAGAGAAAAAATCGCAGAAAATAGAATTTTTACGCAATAAGGTGAGAGCTTTAGAGAATAAAATAGAAATTTTAGAAAATAATAAAAATTTGTCTATAGTAGGGCAGGAAGAAAATAGACAAATTTCAGAGCTATGCGGCAAACTTCCTCCACATCTTGCGATATGTGTGAGAAATTGTTTAAAAAATGCACCCCGTACTTCCAAGGGTTATAGATATGATAGGGAATTAAAAATATTAGCTCTGGCTGTAAAATTTTTATCACCTATTGCGTTCAGGCATTTACAGCCCATTTTTAATTGGCCATCGCAAGTGACGCTCGAGGAAATTGTTCAGGGTTGGCCCCGTAACCCTGGCTCAACTTTAGCAGCATTAAAGCCCTGGAGTTGAGAAGCCGCGGCTTCACCGACGCACAGAGATATGTTTCGATATGCTGTGACGAAATGTCTCCGAAAATTCACCTTCAGTATGAGAGAAATAGGGACTGGATTATTGGGTTGGAGGATTACGGTGATGAAAATCGTATCTCTCGAGTAGCTTCTATTGTTTTAACACTTTTCGTCCAAGGTATTGGTGGAGAAACTTGGACCCACCCTTTAGCATATTTTTGTTTTTGTGTGCAAAGGAGATATTATAAAAAAATATATATTCGAAGCCATAGGTCAACTCCAGGGTATTGGATTGCGTCCCTGCCAAATAGTTAGCGACCAAGGGTCCAATTTTGTTAATTTTGCTAGGTTATTAGGAGTATGTAAAGAAAGCCCTATTTCGAAGTGAATGACTCTGAAGTCATTTACTTCTTTGATTCTCCTCACCTTTCAAAAAGTACACGAAACTGCTTAAAAAATACAAAAAAAAGAAAGTCGTTGTAAATGGGCGTCCAGTTGAATTGTCGGATATCGTTCATATATATAAGAAAATGGTACTCCAAACGACATTAGCTGCACCCATAAATTGACCTCGGCACACATAGCCCCTAAACTCTTTCAAAAAATGAGCGTGCAATTAGCTTCTCAAGTTTTTAGTCATTCTGTTGCAAGTGCTATGTTCGCCATTTATAGCTCCGGGAAACTGAATACTTTTAAGTCTCCACCGCCGAGTTTGTCCTTTTTTTTTGATAAATTATTCAATTTTTTTAATAGTAATGTCTTTGGAGCAGTAGGGAATTTTAAAGAACCCTTTTTCGCAACTGCGGACTAATTAAAATTTCTTAAAGAAGCTGAGGAGTTTCTTAACTCCATAAAAGTGTACGATTCTTTCGGTCGCGAAATAACTAACACTTTCAGTTTTATAAAAGGTTGGCTTCTAAGTATAAGTAGCTTAAGACGTTTATGGCGCTTCTGGTCACATAAGGGATTTACACATTTAATGACCAGAAAACTTGTTGATGTGAGAATAAGTCCGCAGCGTTTCTCATATCTTTTCAGAAAAGCCTGGGCATAGGATATATTCGTTGTGTAGATAAGTTGACCAGTGTGAGTCATTTTCTAATAGCTCCCTCAAAAGCGCCTGCAACGACGCTTTGGTTCAAAATACCTCTTTGTAAACTTTTCATAGTATAAACCTTTCAAAGTTTACCAAGACCTATCAATTCTACCTCATTTCTAAATATGTATATAAATCGAGGTAAATGTGGACGTATGTAGATGAAAACAGCTTTCTACATAAAAATGCTTTTGTGTATTTTTGCGGTTATTTGTACTATAAATACTTTAAACAACATAATTGTTTAATGCCCTTGCCAAGATTTGATGGTGGTATTACTGAAGAAGATTTTTTTTCACTTCAGAAAAGCAATATAGTAATTGCCAAATACTAAAACCACCCCTTAAATTTATAGATTTTCAATCAAAAATCGAAGATATTTATACACAACATTTTGATTTTACTTGCCATAGGATCGGGTTTTCCCAACTATTATTTGAAAAAATGGTTAACGTGGAACCGTACTCATTCATTAGAATTAGAACATATTTCCTAGTAAACGCTTTTAATAAAAAAGTAAAACAAAGTGATTTGAAAAACGTAAAGTTCTTGTGTGTTACACATAAATAGTAATCACGTCCGTTTGTCTGCCTATATGAGTCGGAATTTATATTTATATATGTCTGTCGAATGCCGCATTCCCATAGTTACCTTGATCTGTGATTTTGAAATGAGAATTTTAGCGATTAGGTTTGTACGCTTATTATCAATATTTTTTTTTTTTGTTTTTTTTAAGTGTTTTCGTGTACCAGGTATAGGACCCTTCTTTCCACCACTATTCCTGTGATAGGGTTTTTAATAAGTATTTCGCTGTGGGTGATTTAGAATATTTTGTAAATATTATTTATTACTTAGTAGATTGTTTTGAATATTATTGTTGTTGTTCCTGAATTGTACCTAATTTTTTATATTAATTTTTGTTTTTGTTGAAATTAACACAAGCCGATTGTTAGGACTTGTATTGTTAATGTTTACAATGAAATTGTTCCCGATTTTTTTTATATTTATTTTAGTTTTTGTTTAAATAATTACAAGTTGGATAACTATAAGTAGTTAAGTGGATATTGTTAATGTTTTTTTTAATTTATTTTAGTTTTTGTTTAAATAGTTTCCAATTGATTGTTTTGACATATATTGCCAATGTTATATTTTTAATATAATTAATATTCATGAATTGTACCTGACTTTATATATTTATTTTTGTCTGAACATATTTTTTATAAGTTGATTGATTTAAAAATGTATAGTATTAACTGTATAATAAATATCCAATAAACTTTTGTTTCAAAAATATTCTTGAAAGTTTTGATTAATGTTTTCCGTTACAAATACTTTTCCACAAAAAAGTTGATCTACTACATTTCTTTTAATTACATCTCTGTGCCTGAAAAAGGCAGATTTCGATCAGGTGATCTCAGCTGTGAAAAATTCTTGGAAAACAGCTGATTCTTTTGTTACTTGTAGGGTTATACAATGGTACAATGTACAAACTGACAATAATATAAATATGGTCACACGAAAGCATATTGCACTCTATGCCGTGTCTGTGGGATGTGTGGTGATCTAAATCCTACTTAAAAATGTACTCTGAAAAAAGGGGATTTAAATAAAAAATGCAGAAATTATGGCAGAAATCACACTGCTAACTACCAGGGTTGCCCTGTATATAAAGATTTGAAATCGAAGTTGTCACAGGGCATTCAAGCACGTCGTAACCAAATGCCGAATATTCCTCCCAATGAAAATATTGATTCCCGTCCATATTTCAAAACCACTTAATCCTAAAGACAATGCTACACAAGGGAGCTATGCAAACGTGGTGAAAGGCAATAATGCACAAATGCAATTACCCAAAACAAATCAAATGGAAGCGCTGAAACTATGATTTTCAACCCTACCCAATGTATAACACAATTTATGGCTTCAATGCAAAATATGATTCAAGAGATAATCAAATCACAAAACCAAATGTTACAAACTTGTTTAAGTAAAAAATTAGTGAATTGAACATTTGTTTATGGAATGTTAACGGCGTTAACCAACATAAACTGGAAATTTTTAGATTTCTGGTTGAAAATAATATTAATGCAATGCTATTTTCAGAAACTCATCTTACGAACAAAAACAATTTCTTTATACCGGAATTTAGACTCTATGTTACAAACCACCCAGATGGAAAGGAACATAGAGGACATCTCCTGGTAAGCCGACATATTGGCCTAGTGCTCATAAAAAATACCAGATTTAATTGATTTTGCTGTAATCAAAAATATAAATAAATCGCACATAACAGTTGGTACATGCACTGACCTATCTTCTGATCACTCTCCTATACTAATAAAGATATGTGAGCAACCTATATTCGTTGATCCAAAAGTGGGTTTAATATCTTATAAAACGAATTGGCTAAAATACAAAAAATACGTGAGTAGCCTCATTAGTATTCAGCCCTATCACGCAATCCATCGTAGACTCGTTTTGTTTTTTCGGGAAAGATACGAAATTGCTATCATGGAATTCGAACAATTCGGAACGTAAGTTCGAAATACATTGAGTGGCATTCACTGAATTCACTCGGAACGGAAAAATTTGAATTCTATCGGAATTTTTGTGCAACAAGTTTTTACTGGCGGAGAAATAAGTTTGAAAAAAAATGTTAGTTTTTATTGAATTCAAACAATAACAAATTTGTTACCAGTAAAATAATCTTTAATGCGATTTCCGCTGACCCAAAGTAATTACCACCAAGCAGCAATGTGCACTAATGGTTGAGCTGTTACAGAAAAAACCTGAAATGGCGCTGCGTTTTACCAAGTGCCCTAAAGAAGAAGTGGCAGCTTTTTGGAACAATATGGTCCAAGAACTCAACAGTGTTGGTCCGCATATCAAGGATATTTCCAGCCGGAAGTAGGTAATACAATAAAATTGTAGTTTTTATTTTTGTAACAGGATAATTTACAGCTTGTTTGACTTATTTTTTATTAGGTATGGTTTGACTGGAAGGCCTACATTAAAAGAAAATTGGTGGAAAATAAAAAGGAACAGTCAGCTACTGGTGGCGGCAGAAATAGGCAGCACCACTATAGCGAATTGGAGGAAGCGGTGATATCACTAACGACATTAGAGGCGAGTACAAGCGGAATTAAAAATACAGTGAGCATGGTTTACCGGTGTCAGCCGACGTTGGCAATCCAGCACTGCCTATACGTACTCCTCATTCACCGGAAACATTTACAGCCGACAACTTACAATTCAAAAAGAATTTCAGGTAAAGGTTCTGGATAAGTTGGACGATCTTTCATCTGGTATGCGACGACTAAGCAGAGCTATAGAAAAGCAAAACGATTTGAAAAAAGCGGAAGTGGAAGGAATTAGAAGGCATAACATAGCTATGGAGAAATTTATAGCTGCAAAGAATTCCATAAAATAGCAAATGTTAGAAGTAGAGACAAAAAAATTTCAAGCCATTACAAAAAATAATTATAATAATTAAATAAATACTTAATTAAAACTATAAATATTTTGTGTTAATATTTATTTAGGATATTATATTTGAGTAAGTGTGTCACATATAGATTCTCTGATTTGTGAAGCTGCATCATTATAAGTTGATGAAAAAAATTCATTACTTTCTGTAAAAATATTTGGTTCCGAATTATTTTCTAAAATTTCATAATTCACGCGATAGTGAATGCAAACGTTGTGTAACACTACCGCAACATTAACGATTTGAAGCTCACGAGCACCCAAAAAACATCTAAATCGATTATTAAGAAAACCTATTGCTCTTTCAACGTTATTTCTCGCTTTTGCATGTATCTATACTAATATTATAAAAAATATAATATATATAAAAATTTGTACCTATTTTTATATGTTTGCATGTTTGTAATCAATAGGCTCAAAAAGTACTGGGCCGATTTAAAAAATTGAATAGAATGCTACATTCTTCCAATTTGACATAGGCTACATTTCATTTTGAAAAAAAATTAGGGATCCTTGGTAAAATTTGAACAATGTAACCGAAGGAGTAGAAAAATGAGTCTTAAAATGTCTTTTGTCGAACGCGCTGCCCAAACTATTAGCGATAGATTAAAATAATGTACAACAATATTGAAGAACATCATAATGTCTACAAAAAACTCCGCGATAGCATACATATGTCCAACTATTGTATTTATGTCACTACAACAACTCTTTTCATTTTAAACATTAATGAAAATGCTAACCAAATTCAAAACATTGCTATTTATGTGTTTATATTAATCCTTAACCAAATAAATTATTTTATGGTCAAGACCATTTAACTACCTATAAAATAGCTTTTAAATTGGACTTTCCATTCAAAAGATATTACGAATTAAAAAAATCAAAAAGTAAACAAAACCGCCAGAGAGCCGTGTCCGTTGTTTGCGATGCATTCTGGAAACCGCGCCGGGTCAGAGAATGTAAAGTATAGAGAAGGTGCAAATTGAATTCTGTATGATGTTCGATTTGGCGGCTAACAGAGCCGATAGAATCAAAGTAAGGAATTCGACGTTGTCGCTGCTATATATATGTAAAACGACTGAATTCATTATTTATTACTGTTATTTTAATGTTTTGATTATTATTATTTTTATTTTATTTTTTTTTTCGTAATTATTACTTTTAGTTATAATATTTTTATACGCTAATAATAATAATAATATTACTATTATTATTATTTAATATATTTATTTAATAATTTATTATTTACTTATTTCAAATCATTTTTTTTTATTTTTAAGATTTGTTTTTTAAATTTTTTCATTATTATTTTTTATTATATATATTTTTTATTTTTATATTTAGTTTAAAAATTTTTATTTGCTTACTTTAATTATTTTTTTTTTTTTTTTGCTTTTAAGGTTTCGTTTCTTATTACCATTATTTTAATATTTTTATTTTTTCATACTTATTACTTTTATATATTATAATTTTTATTCGCTAATTTTTAGAGAATATTAATTTTTAATTTATTTAGTTTGTAATTTATTGCAAAACTAATACGGCTGTGTAAACTGACGCTGAGCAACACTCAAAGCTCCGTCAGAATCGGGAAGGACCTCTCCGAGCCGTTCGATACCAAACGAGGTTTCAGACAAGGCGACTCCCTATCGTGCGACTTTTTCAATCTTCTTCTGGAGAAAATTATTCGAGCTGCAGAACTGAATCGAGCAGGTACAATCTTTTATAAGAGTGTACAGCTACTAGCGTATGCCGATGATATTGATATAATCGGCCTCAACACCCGCGCCGTTAGTTCTGCTTTCTCCAGACTTAACAAGGAAGCAACACAAGTGGGTCTGGCAGTGAACGAGGGCAAGACGAAATATCTCCTGTCATCAAACAAACAGTCGTCGCACTCGCGACTTGGCTCCCACGTCACTGTTGACAGTCATAACTTTGAAGTTGTAGATAATTTCGTCTATCTTGGAACCAGCTTAAACACCACCAACAATGTCAGCCTGGAAATCCAACGCAGGATTACTCTTGCCAACAGGTGCTACTTCGGACTGAGTAGGCAATTGAAAAGTAAAGTCCTCTCTCGACGAACAAAAACCAAACTCTATAAGTCACTCATAATTCCCGTCCTGCTATACGGTGCAGAGGCCTGGACGATGACAACAACCGATGAGTCGACGTTGCGAGTTTTCGAGAGAAAGGTTCTGCGAAAGATTTATGGTCCTTTGCGCGTTGGCCACGGCGAATATCGCATTCGATGGAACGATGAGCTGTACGAGATATACGACGACATTGACATAGTTCAGCGAATTAAAAGACAGCGGCTACGCTGGCTAGGTCATGTTGTCCGGATGGATGAAAACACTCCAGCTCTGAAAGTATTCGACGCAGTACCCGCCGCAGGAAGCAGAGGAAGAGGAAGACCTCCACTCCGTTGGAAGGACCAAGTGGAGAAGGACCTGGCTTCGCTTGGAATATCCAATTGGCGCCACGTAGCGAAGAGAAGAAACGAGTGGCGCGCTGTTATTGACTCGGCTATAATCGCGTAAGCGGTGCCTACGCCAGTAAAGAAGAAGAAGAATTTATTATTTACTTATGTTTATGTATTAGGTTAGGTAAGATGGCTGATCTAGGATCCCACGTAGACTAAAAATTAGTCCTTTGTGATGCCATTGAAAGGGAACTCCCGTGTTCGGACTTACAGATTGGCGAAGCGCTTTGTGGCCAATACATAGTTACACAGACGCCTAACTTCAACACCTGCCAGTTCGGTGGCGTGCCCAAAGGTATGCGCCCCCAGGTGTCTGAGTCTTGACCTCCCAAAAGCGGGACAGTCAAGCAGGAAGTGCTGGCTTGTTTCTACCGCATCTTCCTCCAAACAGCTTCTGCAGTCGGCATCCGGTAAGATACCCATTCTTACCGCATGTAAGCCAATAGGGCAGTGGCCCGTTAAGAGACCCACTAACAGTGAGAGGTTAGCCTTGCTGAGGGCTAAAAGATCATTAGATCTCCTGCGGTCTATGTTGGGCCAGAAGGCCTTCGCAACCGCACAAGTGCCGATGTTTGCCCAGCGTTGGGCGAACATCCGCGTGGCCCAGCTGTCTAGTAGTAGACCACAAGAAGAAACAGGAGCACCGACCCGTTCCCATTCTACCGATAATGATTCTAGGGTACCCTTCCTTGCTAGCTCATCAGCTTTGCAATTGCCTGCAATTCCGCTATGGCCCGGCACCCACACCAGCCTAATCACAAAAGCTCTAGCTGCTAGAGATAGTGACGTTAGACATTCTTCGACCAGCCCTGAACGCACTGTGAATGAGTTCAAGGCTAATATAGCCGCTCTACTATCCGAGTGGATAGTCACTTCTCTGAAAGTGGATGCACTCTGTAGCAGCAAATCAGCTGCAACCTTGATGGCTGCGACCTCAGCCTGGAAAACACTACAGTAGTCGGGAAGTCTGAAACAGGAGTCGATGGAGAGCTCCCGACAGTAGACCCCTCCACCAACCTTTCCCCCAAGCTTTGACCCATCCGTGAAGAAGCTTGCTGCCCCCCTCCTCCATCGGCTTCTTCCCACCCACATCTCCCTCGTCGGTATATGGGCAGAGAAGGAGCCGCCAGAGTTCGGTATGGCGACTCCAAGATCCAGATGATCCGGTATGCAGTCTATGTGTTATGTATTTCTCTTCTTGGTTCTTGAGAAAGCTATCAAAAAAATTCACAACTAAAATGTCGCTCCCTTTTTTTGCAACAGTTAAAAATTATCTGAAATCCATGCATGTAGACCAGAACACCCCCTTAAACCATTTCTACATATTTAAGTACTATATATGTATGTAAATAAAACAAATGTACATATATAAGCGCCATTTTGAATTCAACCATTCATGTCAGCTATGCTGATGGCAGTCACCGTTGTTAGGGACGCGCCGCGGCGTTATGCAGTTAGGCAGTGAGTAGTTAAAGTATATTCATTTCGCAGTATCTATGGTGAAAATTGTAGAATAGCGGAATATTAGTAGTCAAATATATTTTTAAAAAATATTAAATATTTTTTTAAATATATAATATTGCTGTCTGACTATTGGAGGATGGAGTCATGTGTAGAAGTTCAAGCAAGTGAGCAAAGTTCTCTGATCGCCATTCACTTGGGAGTGGCCAGAAACGATTCTTTTACATATGACTCAAGCAGCTCACGACTTCCGGTCTTTGACCAAGTATCCTCTGGGTAGCCTAAGAACATCCGTTTGAAGGCGAGCTAAAGTGAGAAGGCGAAACACCCTGCATAGGGTTGTGCGCTGGGTTTGGGACCCGCCACGTAAAAAAACGCCCCCAATGAAAAGAAAAAAACAGCCTCGGATGAGAGACCTCCCTTTTGATGACGACCACGGCAAACGAAACAAGGACTATGATTTGAGGGCATGCACCTGGAATGTCCGGTCCCTTAATTGGGAAGGTGCCGCTGCCCAGCTGGTAGATGTCCTCGTAAAGATAAAGGCTGACATCACCGCCGTCCAAGAAATGCTATGGATGGGACAAGGACAGACACAAGTAGGTCCTTGTGACATTTACTACAGTGGTCATATAAAGGAGCGCAAGTTTGGTGTTGGATTCGTGGTGGGAGAGAGACTCCGTCACCGAGTACTATCATTCACTCCTATGAATGAACGTCTAGCCACAATCCGTATGAAAGCGAGGTCCTTTAACATATCGCTGATTTGCGCCCACGCCCCGACGGAAGATAAGGACGATGTGACCAAAGATGCCTTTTATGAGTGCTTGGAGCGCACTTATGAGAGATGCCCCCACCACGATGTCAAAATTTTGCTTGGCGACTTCAATGCCAGGGTGGGCAAAGAAGGTATCTTTGGCACTACGGTCGGTAAATTCAGCCTTCACGAGGAAACATCCCCAAATGGGTTGAGGCTGATCGACTTCCCCGGGGCCCGAAATATGGTTATCTGTAGTACTAGATTCCAGCATAAGAAGATTCATCAAGCTACCTGGCAGTCTCCGGATCGAAAAACCACCAACCAGATCGAGCATGTTGTGATAGATGGAAGACACGTCTCCAGTGTTTTAGATGTGCGTGCGCTCCGAGGTCCTTACATCGACTCGGACCACTTCATTGTTGCAGCCAAGATTCGCCTATGTGCAGCAAAAAACGCACGCCAACAAACACAAGGAAGGTTCAACGTCGAGAAGCTGCAATCACAACAGACAGCCGAACGATTTTCTTCTCAGCTTGCACTCCTGCTCTGTGCGAGCACTCGTCAACAACTCGGTATAAGGGAACTGTGGGACGGCATTTCAAACTCCTTACGTACGCTGCAACCGAAACCATTGGTTTTCGGAAAGCGCAAAAGAACAGCTGGTACGACGAGGAGTGCCGTGTCGCAGCGGAGAGAAAACAGGCTGCCTACCTCTCAACGTTACGATCCGCTCACAACACGTGCGGGAAGGGATAGATACCGAGAGTTGAAGAGGGAAGCGAGACGCATTTGTAGACAGAAAAAGAAAGAGGCCGAAATGCGTGAGTATGAAGAGCTTGATAAGCTGGCCGACAGGGGTAATGCTCGAAAATACTACGAAAAGATGCGGCGGCTTGCAGAAGGTTTCAAGACAGGAGCATACTCTTGTAGAACCCCCCAAGGTGATCTAGCCACCGATGCCCAAAGCATACTTAAATTATGGAGGGAACACTTCTCCAGCCTGCTGAATGGCAGTGAACGCACAGCACCAGGAGAAAGCGAACCCGATACCCCAATCGATGACGATGGAGCAGACGTTCCATTGCCCGACCATGAAGAAGTTCGAATAGCAATTGCCCGCCTGAAAAACAACAAAGCGGCAGGGGCCGATGGATTGCCGGCCGAGCTATTCAAACACGGCGGCGAAGAGCTGATAAGGTGCATGCATCAGCTACTTTGCAAAATATGGTCGGACGAAAGTATGCCCAACGATTGGAATTTAAGTGTGCTATGTCCAATCCATAAAAAAGGAGACCCCACAATCTGCGCCAACTACCGCGAGATTAGCCTCCTCAACATCGCGTACAAGGTTTTGTCGAGCGTATTGTGCGAAAGATTGAAGCTCACCGTCAACAAACTGAATGGACCTTATCAGTGTGGCTTTAGACCTGGCAAATCAACAACCGACCAGATATTCACTATGCGCCAAATCTTGGAAAAGACCCGTGAAAGGAGAATCGACACGCACCACCTATTCGTCGATTTTAAAGCTGCTTTCGACAGCACGAAAAGGAGCTGCCTCTATGCCGCGATGTCTGAATTTGGTATCCCCGCAAAACTAATACGGCTGTGTAAACTGACGTTGAGCAGCACCAAAAGCTCCGTCAGGATCGGGGAGGACTTCTCCGAGCCGTTCGATATCAAACGAGGTTTTAGACAAGGCGACTCCCTATCGAGCGACTTCTTCAATCTGCTGCTGGAGAAAAATATTCGAGCTGCAGATCTTAATCGAGCAGGTACAATCTTTTATAAGAGTGTACAGCTGCTGGCGTATGCCGATGATATTGATATCGTCAGCCTCAACACCCGCGCCGTTAGTTCTGCTTTCTCCAGACTGAACAAGGAAGCAACGCAAATGGGTCTGGCAGTGAATGAGGGCAATACGAAATATCTCCTGTCATCATACAAACAGTCGTCGCACTCGCGACTTGGCTCTCACGTCACTGTCATAACTTTGAAGTTGTAGATAATTTCGTCTATTTAGGGGCCAGCATTAACACCACCAACAATGTCAGCCTGGAAATCCAACGCAGGATTACTCTTGCCAACAGGTGCTACTTCGGACTGAGTAGACAATTGAAAAGTAAGGTCCTCTCTCGACGAACAAAAGCCAAACTTTATAAGTCGCTCATAATTCCCGTCCTGCTATATGGTGCAGAGGGTTGGACGATGACAACAACCCATGAGTCGACGTTGCGATTTTTCGAGAGAAAAGTTCTGCGAAAGATTTATGCTCCTTTGCGCATTGGCCACGGCGAATATCGCATTCGATGGAACGATGAGCTGTACGAGATATACAACGACATTGACATAGGTCAGCGAATTAAAAGACAGCGGCTACGCTGGCTAGGTCATGTTGTCCGGATGGATGAAAACACTCCAGCTCTGAAAGTATTCGACGCAGTACCCGCCGCGGGAAGCAAAGGAAGAGGAAGACCTCCTCTCCGTTGGAAGGACCAAGTGGAGAAGGACCTGGCTTCGCTTGGAATATCCAATTGGCGCCACGTAGCGAAGAGAAGAAACGAGTGGCGCGCTGTTGTTGACTCGGCTGTAATCGCGTTAGCGGGGTCTACGCTAGGAAAGAAGATAATGGAGGCAAAATAAAATATTAATTATTTACTAACTTTTTTAATTTTGTCTCTATTTATAGTACTATTATGGAAACATTCGGCTAAACGAAATTTGCACCTGTTTAACGTAATATCACTATTATATTAGCAAAAACACAATGAGATTCGAAAATCTTTGTTTTTTTTTTTAATAATAAAATATATATTGAATTAGATGTAAAAGGTTTATTTCTTGATTGTACTTCAAGTGGTAGAAATTAAAAAAAAAAATACATTCGGCTAAACGAAATGCGCGCACTGTATGAATAGGAACTAAAAAGGACGATCTCAACAATGTTAATACCATCCATTCACTCTCCTTACTATAATTTCCAAATTATCCAAAAATCTATGGAGATGATTACATAGATAGTCTAACAATTTGTTCATAGAGTTTGACTGCTTGCCAACATACATATTTCCCATTTCTTTCATAACTTGGTACTTAATGGAAATTTTCGACTATCAACACAAAACTTTTCCACGATTCACTTTCCAGAACAGTGATAATTTTGATAAAATCTGTAATTGATTAATTGTTATTTTTGAGCACTATCATGTTATTAAACCAATGTCCTTCTACGTCCAACGCTTTGATAACTTGCCATATCATTCCTAATTTGATCATGTGATGATTTGACTATGCTGAAACTGGGTATTTGGCGCCCTCATTGTTTATAAGTGGTCCAGTGGTGAATCGTATTCGTTATGATTTTTGAAACGAAAGCGAAATTTCCATTCAGTAAAACAAGACATTTTGTGGACAGTAATTTTAAAAATCTGCACGATTTATTTTAATTAATTTTAATATAAAGGGAGACCCCACAATCTGCGCCAACAACCGAAAAATACGCCTCCTCAATAACTGGAAAATCAACAATTGACCGTATATTCAATATGCGCCAAATCTTGGAAAAGAGCATTGAAAAGAAAATCGATACATACCACCTTTTCGTCGATTTCAAAGCTGCTTTCGACAGCACGAAAAGGAGCTGCCTTTATGCCACGAGAGGGAAGGACCTCTCCAAGCCGTTCGATACCAAACGAGGTTTCAGATAAGGCGATTCCCTATCGTGCGACTTTTTCAACCTGCTTCTGAAGAAAATAGTTCGAGCTGCAGAACTCAACAGAGAAGGTACCATCTTCTATAAGAGTGTACAACTGCTGGCGTATGCCGGTGATATTGATATGCCATAGAAAAATGTTATAAGGAGGCATGTTTGGAAAGCAAATTCACTGCCACTTTGGTTCACGTTGAATAGACATCCTTTTTTGGTAGTGCCAAATTCCTTTCTTATTTTGGTGAGAAAATATGTTTTTATTTTAATACTAAAATTCCTTTCCTAATTGCCAAATTTTTGTATTTTTTTTTTTTAATTTTTTTTTTATATTATATTTTCATATGTATGTATGTGACATATATAACTTTTTCTTACTTCTCTTATTTTCTTTCGAAATATCTCTAATAGTATAGACACACAGGTTGTTCTATATATGTTTTCTCATATGTACTGTGGTTTTTAGTACCCTTTACATTCTCTGGCTCAGTCGCGCGGTCGGCTCCTTACCAAGCGGGCGCTACCGATATTGAACGTTTAGATTTTTCCATAGAACACATTTCAGATATAGCACATTTTCTTTCTATCGATTAGGAGTTATTTTCAAAACTGCCTGATGAAATTACCTGATTAAACCTTGGCAGTTTATTTTTATAGCAGTGTCACACTCTTTTTACTCGTAAAGCACCTATTTAAGTATTGTATGTATTTTTTTATGAAAACTTCTATTCAATAAACTGTTCATATTAAAATCAAATTAATTCTTATTTATTTTACTTGAAAACCAAAACTTTCAAACAACTATGCTTAAAAAAAAAGGTCCCAATTATCTCAACATAGCTCTCAAGCGAGATTCGCAAAGATTCGGCGTGTTGGAGAATAATCTTCAGAACATTTTGATCGACTCGAAAGTCAAAGGGATTATGCATTACAATCACGGGCCAGAGAATCTAGCGCCGAACGCTCCCAGCGACTTGTTGAGAATAGAGAGCGAACCTCGCAAGCTCGCGCAAGGTAAAGTAGCGCCGATCATTCGATTCGTCCTGCAAATCAAAATGTCAGATCGTCAGAGGTTCGCGAAAGACAGTCGAGCGCAGAACGCGCGCAACGCCTTGACGAAAATCGAACAAGAATTTCGCAAACACAGGCAAGAGAGTGCAGTGTCGAACGCTAACTTCGCCTTGCAGAACAAAATGTACGATCTTCTCAGATTTACGAACGAGAGTCGAGCTCCGAACGTTCACAATGCCTTGCTGGAACCAGAGATAGAGACTAGCGGGCAAGTGCCAGAGAATCTAGCACCGAACGCTCGCAGCGGCTTGCTGGACTGAGAGCCAGAAACTCACAGGCACGTGCCTAGCGGTGACCACTCGCAACGACTTATAGCACAGAGAGAGAGACAACGTGCAGTAGCAATTAGAAGGCGTGATGGGATTTCAGCTCACAGCAATAGATCGGCATTCAGCTACGATCCACAAATTAACTACGCCGATCAAAACAGCTTTCAAATTGGAGCGATGGATAAGATATGCCCTAAATGTTCCGCGAAAAAATGGAGAAACGAAGCAATTGGTATGTTTTGCGCAACTGGAAAAGTAATATTTCCCAGTATCGTAGAGTCTCCAGAACCAATCTAAAGCCTTCTGACGAACAATAGTAAACTTATCCGGGCATTTTTTAAAAAACGCACGTCGTTACAATAATCTGTTTCAGATGACATCGTTCGGGACGAAAGAAATTAGGGAGGGGAATTTAATGCCAACCTTTAAGGTAGAGGGACAGATTTATCACCTTATAGGCAGCCTCCTGCCGCCATCCGGACAAAGCCCACAATTTCTGCATATATATTTTATTCCCGATGCTGATCAACTATCTTTGCGCTCTAACATGGCTCCTAAGCTAAAACTGGATTTGATCAACGAATTGCAGACCATGTTGAATAGTCACAACGTTTACATACGAAGTTTTAAACAAAGTATCGAATCGACATCTCCAGAGAATTTAAAATTTATTACTCACGCTGACCGCATACCTCAAGCAGAACACCGAGGCAAATACAACGCGCCTTCCGTCAACGAAGTGGCCGTTCTCTTGGTTGATTAAGACAAAGGCCCTAGAGATATAGTGCTGTACGTTAGAGACGGGCAGCTGAAGCGAGTGTCGGAATTGCATAGGGCTTATGATCCGTTACAATATCCGCTAATGTTCGTATCAGGAGACGACGGATATTACTTAACTATTCCTCAGCAGGATTCCTTAAGAAATAAAACTGTATCATGCATGCAATATTACGCATGCCGCTAAATGATTAGGACCAGTCAATTCAATTCGCTGCACTATTACAAGGATTTGTTTAGTCAATATTGTGTGGATATGATGGCAAAGATGATTTCGGAACGATTAAATTTTATAAGACGAAACCAACCAAAACTTAGAGCAGATGACTATATTCATCTGAGGGATACTTTGAACTAAGACGCAAGCGTAAATGCCGCCGACATCGGACAGCGCGTCATCTTACCGTCATCAGGGTTTCTAAACGAAAAGACGAATAATGCCATGTCCTATGTGCGCAACCACGGCCGGCCAGATCTATTTGTCACTTTTACGTGCAACCCTGAATGGGAAGAGATAAAGCAGGAACTTTTTCTCGGCCAACGTTCTTTCGATCATCATCATTGCTCGAGTATTCCTTCTAAAAATGAAAAAATTATAAAAATATTGACGAAAGACGCGATTTTTGGACAGGTCAAATGTTATATGCTTAGTGTTTAGGATTGCACTAAACACTCAAATTAACTCGTACCACGTATATGTCTGCACTGTAATAGTAATAAAACCACGATTCAATTTCAATCTAAATTTATTTTCTGTATTTGGTACTCTCCAAGTACCATCTAATTCATTTGACAACTGAGCCCAATTCTATGCTTAACTCAAGCTTATATAGAAAAATAACAAGTAAGCGAACTGGCGAAAATAATAATGTTGTTATTGCTTACGGAACAATGGTCTGACCAGAGAACAGTATAATCGTACGATGTGCCAAGCTAAAACGCATCACCTGATAATCGTGCGTCTAGTTGTTGTTGTATACTGCACAATGGTCAGACCCAAACAACGGTAGAAATGCTAAAACGAAAATGAATCACCTGATCATGGTGATGCCAGATAGGGCAGTGTGTACCTGGATAAGGGTGATGCCAAATTGCATAGTATAAATCATACATTAAAATTACTGAACTTATTATTAATCATTAACACTTAGTGTTGATGCAAAAAAGAGGAAAAGAGACAAAAATACAGCCCGATCAGATCGACGTAATAATCGTCGCTGAGCTGCCTAAAATAGACGAAGACCCAGTGTTAGTTAACATAGTCACAAAAAATATGGTACACGGGCCATGTGGGCAAGAAAATTTGAATTCACCATGCATAAATAATGGCATATGCTCAAAAAAATACCCACGACGATTCGTAAATGAGACCCAGACCAGTGAGGACGGATATCCCATATATCGACGTCGCGACTCCAGCAACGGAGGTCAGGTCGCTACTTTAAACATCCGAGGCAGAGCGGTCAACATAGACAACGGGTGAATCGTTCCATATTCTCCAATTTTATTGCGATTTTTTAATGCTCACATAAACGTTGAATTCTGCCATTCAGTCCAAGCAATTAAGTACATATATTTGCAAATACATCAACAAAGGATCGGACCAAGCCACTTTTGGTATCAGAAATGCTCACGACGAACAGGAAAATTATTTGAACGGACGGTACATTAGTACATCGGAGGCAGTGTGGAGATTGTTTGAGTTTCCTATTCACGATCAACACCCCACCGTTGTACACTTGGCTGTACACTTAGAAAATGGGCAACGGCTATATTTTTCAGCTAAAAATATACAGCGTGTAATTGAAAATCCACCAAAAACGACTCTCACCGCGTTTTTTGACCTGTGTCACAGTGATGAATTTGCCAAAACGTTACTCTATTATGAGGTCCCTCATTATTATACCTGGTCCAATAATAAATTCTCAAGAAGGAAACGCGGCCATGACGTAGTCGGTCGTCCCGGTGTAAAAAAAGATACGGCGTTTTGCCGAGTGTACAGCGTCCATCCTTCTCAAACCGAGTGATTTTATCTCAGGATATTACTTCATCATGTGGGTGGCCCGACATCGTTCCAAGACTTAAAAACCGTTGATGGCATTGTTAAAGAAACATACCAAGCTGTTTGCAGAGATTTAGGTTTACTAGAAAATGACAACCAATGGGAGATGATTTTGAGAGAAGCTTCGGTTTCTGACTGCCCTTAAAGTTGAGAGAGCTGTCCGTGGTCATTTTATTATTTTGTTTCCCCTCTGAACCTCTCAAATTATGGGACACTTTCAAAGACGATTTGTGTGAGCACATCAGTCGTGCAGCTCAACAACAAGATCAGGATTGTGACGTACACAACGAAGGCTTGATACAAATAGAAAACAAGCTTTTGCAACTGAACGACAACCATTTTGCAGATTTTGGATTGCCTTCCCCGAATCGGCAACAAAACATCGTCCATTCGATACCGTGCCGTGCGCATGATATTATTCTGTTTTTTCAACACGCATGTACCCAAGTTAGTGGCAGATCAAAAAATAGCATTCGATGCTACCTTCCTTGCCAATTTAGTGTTGGCCAAATTACGTCAATCTGGAAAAAAGCTGTCGCATTGGCATGGTCCGTGATTGCTGCAACCCTATTAAATGATGAAAAGACTGCTCACTCTAGATTTAAATTACCATTGGCTGTGTCTTTGGAACAACAATCTGAGTGTTCGATCCGCAAAAACGGTCCGCCGGGGCAGCTCTTACAAGACACTTCGCTGGTCATCTGGGAATAGTGCACCATGAGCCACAGGGCGCACGTGGAAGCCGTGGAGCGCACGCTGAGAGACATCCGAAGCTCAGACCGTATAATGGGGGGCGTGACGTTTGTTTTAGCTGGAGATTTTCGTCAAATATTACCAGTTATAACAAAAGGTACTCGAGGTAACGTTATTCGAGCTTGCCTTAAATCATCAACTTTATGGCAATCGATTGAAACTCTTAATCTGCGCACAAATATGAGAGCACATTTATGTGACAATGACGATAATAATTTCTCACAAAAACTTCTAAAACTTGGAGACGAAAAATTACTGTCTCCGGTTGCAAACAGTCCCCAGGTATTGTTGGATCACGAATTGGGTCTAATCGTTCAGAGTCTAGAAATTTTTGTGGACACAATATATCCGGACATACAAAATCTTACCGAGAGAAATTTCAATTTGCTCTGTTCGAGAGCGATAGCGTCCCCGCGAAATGAATCGGTTAATGAGATTAACAAAATTATTATGGAAAAAATACCCGGTGAATTTAAAACTTACAAATCTATTGAGACAGTATGCAACATCGAAGATACAGCGCACTATACACAAGAATTTTTAAATACCCTGAATCCTTCCGGCTTGCCGTCCCTCGAACTACAATTAAAGATAGGCACTCCCGTAATGCAACTGAGGAACCTATGCCCTCCCAGCATGTGCAATGGCACGAGACTTCTGGTGAAGGAATTGCGGGAGAACGCGGAATTGCGGACAGCTCGCCCACATACCGCGGATCCCCATGATGCCTACGGACTTGCCTATATCTTTTAAGAGGTTACAGTTTCCTCTAAAAACATCATTTGCCCTCACAATAAATAAGTCCCAGGGTCAAACATTTTCGATGGTTGGCATCGACCTAAGAAAAGAATGCTTTTCTCATGGACAACTATATGTTGTCCTTTCTCGAATAGGATCTCCTGAAAATCAATATATTTGGTTGCCATCTACAAATACTTTAAGATAAAAATTTATATCTGTAAATAATTTAACAGTAAACCTGTAAAATAAAAAATACTAAAAATGTAAATTATTAAGTAATAATAAGAATGAAAATAATTAACGACAAACATTTTTTTAATAAAAAATAAAAAAACCAAAAAAAAAAAATAAAAAAACATATAAAACCAAAATAAAAAGCAAAAAACAACAAAACCAAAAAAAAAAACAATTTTGTAAGGAAAATACTAAATAATGATAAGCAAGTTTCTATCGACACGAACAAAAATTTCTTTGAAATACCTAGATGTATAGGTAGATACATTTTTAGTTGAAAGTTGTCAACGTTTAATTTAGACTGTATGTATATAACAAGTAGGGATAACAACAAGAATTGTTTGTTGTTTTATAATATGTAGTGATAATTACAAGAATTAGTTTTCTTTAAATAACAAAATTTTTATTATTTTATACAAACTTAATTATACTTAGACTAAAATAACAATATAGAACTTATCCTACCTGTAAATAACAAAAAAACAACATTCAAAATTAATTATTAACTATTGTTTTTTTGTTCCCTTATTTTTTAACAAATTAATTTTCTTATTCGAGTTATAACGATGTGTCCTCTAAGACTCGCAACGTTACACTGAATTTGCATATGCGGCTCGTGGCTCACATCGGCCAGCGCACAATGCTGCGTAAGCAATCCGATCTAATAATTTTTTACATCTCCCCCCTTAAAATAGAAATTTTGGTACAAAATGTCAGTAGTAAATTACATATAAGATCAGGTTACACGTTGTTTGTATTTGGGATGTTCGGAGTCGGAATAAGTTTAGAAATATGAAATAAGTTTGATTCTGATTTCCTATGTCTTGTATCAATTTCATACATTGATGTCGATATTTTCTTTAACATTTTGTATGGTCCAATTCTTAATTCATCTAATTTTCTTCGGTTTAATCGGTTTCCATTTTCAACATACACCAAGTCCCCAACATCAAAATTATAGTCTTTCCTATTTTTATCATATAAACTTTTATTATAATTGTGGTTCCTTATGCTATTTTCAAGAGCCTTTATTCTATCGTTTTCTAGGGCATTATCGTCTTCTCTAATTCTCAATTCTTTTAGTATTATTGCAGTATTTTCACCTTGTAATAAATATTTTGGACTGAACTTAGTGACTGTGTGTTCTAATTCATTATATTTATCTACACAGTTGTGCGCAACAGTTGTCCATGCTAATTTATTATTTTCATCATTGATTGTGCATCTGATTTTATTGACTAAAGTTTGATTAAGTCTTTTATTTAGGCCATTAGAAAACGGTGCATTTACTGCTGTGAAAATCATTCTAATATTATTTTTTTCTAGATAGTTTTTAAATTCTCTAGAATTGATACCTGGGTATTGATCTGTTAGAATCATTTGTATTTCGTGTTCTTTTAGCACGTTTCCTGTCAATTTTATAAAATCATTGGCATTTTTTGTTTTTGACGTTAATATGTAAGCGAATCTTGTGAAATGATCAACAAGAAGATGTAGATATTTTTTTGTCGATCGTGAACCACCGAATCCACCTATGGTGTCTATGGAAACTATTTCGAGTGGTTTTTTTGCGGGACCAAGATGAGACATTAATCCTCTTGACTTGTTTTTTATACAAATTTCGCAGTCTTTACATATTTCTTTTATATGTTTTAAAATATTTTTCGCTGTATAATATGGAAAGACTTTGTTTTGCATTTGATTTACACCAATGTGACAGAAAGTTTTATGAATGTCTTTAATAAAGTTCTTACAAAATTCCTCTGACAGTAAAATTTTCTCTTTCTTTCGATTTTTTTATAATATACATTATTTCTTATAAGTAATCTATCTTTGTTAGAGATTATATCATGATTTTTCTTTTGATCATCAAGAATGTCTTCTATTCTTATCAAATTCACAATTTTTATTTGTTCATAATCGTTTTCTTGCGGTTCTAACACTGGATTTCTACTCAAACAGTCTGCTTCTAAATTATCTTTGCCTGGGCGGTGTATTATTTGAAAATCATATTGTGATAAGTAATAAGTGAGGTCACCTAACTCTTCATCTGTTCTAGCTTTGATATTCATTTTTTCGAGTGGTTTGTGGTCAGAAAATACTTTGAATGATCTGTTTATAAGCCAGTGTTGCCAGTATTTTACTGATTCTTTAATTGCTAAGCATTTTTTCTTTCTTTCTCTTTTGTAACTCATTTAATTTTTTTGAAAAATACGCTACTGGTTTTTCAATTTTGTTTGGTTGTGGTTGTTTTAATACAGCTCCTATTCCTTGCAAACTTGCATCTGTATATATATGTATTGGCAGGTCTGGATCAAAAATAGCTAACACAGGTTGTGTACAAAGGA
This sequence comes from Bactrocera correcta, assembly GCA_027475135.1. Taxonomy (NCBI): domain Eukaryota; kingdom Metazoa; phylum Arthropoda; class Insecta; order Diptera; family Tephritidae; genus Bactrocera; species Bactrocera correcta. The sequence goes on from CM050327.1 coordinate 26,201,865, forward strand.
AATTCTTCATGTAATCAAAAGCTTTTTGACAGTCGTCAGACCAATTGAATTTTTGTCCTTTTCGTAATAAATTATGCAAAGGTTCTAAGTATTAGAGTTGATATTTTTTACGAAAGAAACACATATTGCAAAATCTATCGGTTTTTTTGAACAAGATGGTTATGAATTTACTTCCTTTAGTTTTTTTAAATTTCGCCCCTTTAGTGTATTGAATTCCTTTTGCAATTTTTCGAGATTTCTGCAAACATTTCTGAATTTGTTTAAATCAAAGTTGGATTATTCTTTTTATATGAGTGACAAATTGAGTTATAGCTTTGATACATATTTGTGACCTTACAATATTTTTGAAATCGAAGTCTTAATGGCTAAAAGTTATCATTTGGAATATGTTGTTATGATCATAAAGTCCATTCTTCCTTTAGAATAGTTTTGCTTCGAATAAGCTTGTTCACAAAGTTTGATCTATAATCGTCAATTGAATACAGGTAAAAATTTTTGATATGCATCAAGTTTTAAGTTTTTTTTTAATACAAATTTAAATTTTATTTTTAATGAATTTTTTTTGGGAAAAAATTTTAATTTTTTATTTTGGTTCAAATCAAATTTTTAGTTTTTTACTGTGAAATTTGATAGATTTTGTGTTTTTTTTTTTTTTCTTACTATATTGCTCAATATTCTTTGAAATATCGCTGGCGAAGTTTTCAACCCGAACGGTAAGCAAGTTTATTGAAATTGCCCCTCTTGGGTTACAAATGCGGTTTTTCTTCTATCTTCGATTCTTAATGGAATAGACCAAAACGCTGAATTTATGTCAAGTTTTGAAAAATATTTGCAGTTTCTTGTTTTTATAACCAAATCATCAATCAATGGGAATGGTTGTGATTGCGGAACTACTATTTCAAATCTCTAAAATCTAGGCATAGTCTTGATCTTTTATTTTCATCTCTTTTATATGCTAACGTAACTGGAGCAGCAAAAGGACTATATGATTCTTCTATTAGATTTCTTTTAAGTAACTGTGATATTTGCTCTTCTATTTCTTTTTTATCTTCAATTGTGCATCGATAAGGCCGTTTGCTACAATATTTATCAATTACCAGATCTATTCTGGCTTCATAATCTTTCACAACGCCTATATCGTATTTATCTTTTGCAAATATATTCTTATATTTATCTATAAGATCCTGTATTATTTTCTCTTCATAATAATTCAAGTGATTTGTTGAAACATTAAAACTGTCTAAATCTACATGTTCATTGAAGTTTATTTCATGTGTATATTTCTTTATGGGATTAGAGCTTTTCTCTTCTATTTGTAGTTTTTCATTTTGAATCAATTTGAACTTCTGTATGCAATCCAATCCTATCAGAAAATCATATTTAAAGTTTTCACTATCAATTATAAATACATCAATATATTTTTCTATATCCAGTATTCTTGCTTTGATTTTTATCAGTTCTTCTGACTTGTAAACACCATTAATTGTTCTTAAGTTAACTTTTTGTTTCAAATCAGATCTCTTTTGTTTTAATTGAACAAATTTTGAATTTATTAATGAAACATTTGAGCCTGAATCATAAATAGCGTTTATCTTCAAAGTATCATTCAAAGTTATCTCAAGTCGAATTAATGGTGGGATTATTAGTTTTTTGGATTATTATCACTTAATTCTACTTCTAAAACTGAATTATTGACATGTTTCATTTTTTTTCCTCATTCTTGAACCAACATTTAGCTTCTGGATGGAATCGTGAACCTTTACCTTTGCTTTTGCATATTTCACATGGTACTTTCTCTGATTTTTCCTTATTGATATAATTCTTACTTTTAATTCCATCTGTACTCCTTTTCTGAACCAAATGTTCCAATTTCCCTATATAACTCTTCCGTCTTTGTTAATTTTTCTCTGTCAATTCTATCAGCTATACAATTCGGCAAACCAAGAGATCAGATCAATTAATGTCCCAATATCAATAGATTTTCCTACTTCTAATAAAAATTTTTCTTTTTTTATTGCATATTCTAGAAGAGTACCAGTCTGATATTTAAATTGCATTGCATATCTTATTGAAAACCATCCCTTATTTGCAAATGTATCACAAAAATTATTTCTCCAATCGACCAAACGTGCGTTAACAGTTAATTTCAAGAGAGTGCAACTATTCCAATCTGTAGCACCTTTCTCCATAAATGATTTTAAGAGTTCAATTCGTTTATCATCTTTAGTTACATCAAATCTTTCGCATTCTGTTTCAAAACTAGTCATCCACTGACCTGCATTTGAATTCTTTCCATTAAATTTCTCAATCGTAAATTCTTTAGCTATTTTGCCGACATGTTTTTCTTCAGTTTTTTCTTGTCTTTTTTCAAGCAACTTTTCTAATACTTGTATCAATGATTGATTTGAACCATTTACAGTATCATTACTTTCAGTCTCTTCTTTTTCTTCTAAATATACATCTTTGAATTGTAAATTATTTGTTTCATCTAGATACACATTCTGCAATTCCTTAGTTAAATCAATCCAAACTTTCCTATATTGCCCTTTTTTACTTATCGATTTACCTTAGTAAATGCCGACGTTTTCCTCAATTCCTTGTGAAATGCTGAATCGAGGTAGTTGGGAGGCAATTCGAAAGTTCGGCCATCTGGAGTGGCAATGCTGGTTACGCATAGTACTAATGTCTTTGGTTCATCTGTAGTAGATAGCACCGTGAATGTGAACTGCAGCTTGTCCATTGTGAATTACAACGAGAATGTTGTTTTATAATAAGTAGGGATAACTACAAGAATTGTTTGTTGCTTTATAATATGTAGTGATAACTACAAGAATTGTTTGTTGTTTTATAATATGTTGTGATAACTACAAGAATTGTTTTTCTGTAAATAACAAAATTTTTATTATTTTATACAAACTTAATTATACTTAGACTAAAATAACAATATAGAACTTATCCTACCTGTAAATAACAAAAAAACAACATTCAATGTTAATTATTCACCTTTTTTTAACAAATTAATTTTCTTCGAGTTACAACGATGAGTCCTCTAAGACTCGCAACGTTACACTGAATTCGCATATGTGGCTCGTGGCTCACATAACCATGGTTCTAGGGCATATCCAGCATCTCCAGTAAAAATATAAAGCGATTTTGATGTTGGAAAATTGGTAAGGTAGGTATAATACCCAAAAGCCAAGTTTCGTTCACTATCAAGGTACTTTTTCTCATGAAAATAACGAGCATTGCTGACATTCATATGTGGGGGTCGTGATTGCTGCCAGGAAACTGAGCATTCACATAACGTATTTTCATATTATTGTCACATATCTGCAAAACATTGATTAAGATGTTTGAAATGTGAATATATCACCAAACTTACAATCATAGCATTGATACTATAGTATCCTTTGCGTTTACAATAGAGAAACTTATCTTTAGTGGGAGCAACGACTTTAATATGTGTCCCATCTACACACAAAATCGCGCCTGGAAATCCGTATTTCTGAAAAAAATCCTTTTTCGCTTCACTTTTTTGAACGTTACTCAACTCGAGGTTTATCCACTGAGGGCACAAATGGGAGTGAAGCAATCCCAATACTTCTTTTAAGATGCAACAAAATGTTGACTGAGCCATTGGAATGTCTTTACCCACTCCATGCTGATAACCTGCTTCAGCTAAAAACCGCAAAACCGAAAACAATCGATGAAGTAAAGATATAGATGACGATCTTGAAGAACTTGCATTCCTCTCTAGAACATCGAGGACATACGTAAAGGCCGCCTTATTTAAGCGATAGTTTTTAATAAACCTGTTTTAGAAAAATAATTTTAATAAAATTTAACAGTGAATTTTTGTGGATTCTTGAACTGTACATAGTTTCGTCCACATCGAAGGGGTTGCTCTTGTCCCTCAGTGATTTTCGGTGAATTTTTAGATCACGCCGACTTCTCTCACATTCTTCCTCAAGCAGCATAAATAAAAACGTTAGCGAATCCATATTTTGTTCGAAAAATCAATTTGAATATAAACGATTTCAGTATTATTAATAAAAATTTAATTTTTTTCTAAAAATTTAAATTTTTCAAAATTAAGTCCGGCAACAAAAGTTTCGAATTCGCATGGATTCAATGATAGCAAATTATGCGTATTCGTAGCGGACATTCGTAATTATAGCTTCACTACGATGTGCGTGATAGGGCTGATTGAGCACAAAATATATACAGGAAGAGATATTGACGAAAGTTCAAGAGAACTCAATTATATAATAACCTGTCTTAGCAACACCAAACAAAAGCTATAGGCCCCTTGGTTTCAGAAAAATTACTGTTAGAGAAATTGAAAAGCTTGTAAATGAAAAAAAGGCGTGCAAGAGGAGAATGGCAGATATATCGTTCCCCTTCCACTCAGCTTCAATTAAAATCAGCTGTACATAAATTAAACAAAAAAAAAAACGCTTGAACGTGAGGAAGAATTGAACACCGAAATGTATATAAAGAAGCTGTGTCCAAATTCAAACAAGCAAAATTCCCTTTGGAAAGCCCAAAAGTCCATGAAGCCACCAACTGACTCCAACATGCCTTTACGAGACTTGGTTGGAAATTGGGCTCGAAGTGACGAGGAAAAGGCTAATTGCTTTGCAAATCACCTAGAAAAGGTATTTCAAACTAATTGCTCACAGAACAACTTTAAGCTATCAATCTTACCCAACACAGCTAAAGAGTCGGTCGAGACTTCACCCTTTGAAATTATTGGTACCATCAAAGACCTTAATCCAAAAAAGTCGCCGGGAAATGATAATATTTCCCCAAAAATGCTAATTAAGTAACCAAATATTGCTGTAGAGGTACTCTCCTTGCTCTTCAATGCAATTCTTACTTTCCGATACTATCCAATTTCATGGAAAAAGTCGCAGATTATCTTGATAGATAAAACTGGGATAGACTTAACACAGCCGTCTTCATACAGACCAATCAGTCTTCCAGCCTGTCTTTCAAAAGTATTTGAAAAAGTATTACTATCGAGGATGCCTCCTTTCCTCCATGAAAATAATACAATACCTATGCACAATTTCGGTTTTCGTGCGAAATATGGCACAATAGAGCAAGTAAATAGAATTACTAACGAGATAAGAAAAGCATTTGAGCACAGGGAGTACTGTTCTAGATGTAGCTCAGGCATTTGATAAAGTGTGGCACGAAGGTCTTTTATACAAGATTAAAAAAATTCTACCTTTAGAATTTTATAAAACATTGGAGTCTTATTTAAAAAATAGAAAATTTATGGTAAAAGTGGGAGATTTCATTTCTGATGAACGACAGATAAGGGCCTAACACACTGCACGACATTATACATCATATATACAGCAGATCTTCGAACAGCTAATAATGTATTAACTTCAACTTTTGCGGACGACACAGCTCAAGTGAGCCGTAACAAATGCCACATTTTAGCATCAAGAATATTAGCGAAGCATTTAGGTTCTCTCGAAGAATGGCTAGCGAATTTGCGTACACATGTGAATAAACAGAAGTCTAAGCACATTACATTTTCGCTAAGACCAAAGATGTGCCCGGCAGTAAAAATAAACAATATTTTAGTACCCCAAGCGAACGAAGTAACTTAATGGGTTGTCAAAAAAGTCTTACGGTATTTTTATTGAATCAATTCGTGTGGCACCCATACATCGAGCTTCTTAGTGATTCTAAGCTTCTTCAAATTGCCTATAACGGTTTGATGACTACTATGCCGGTCTCTTTCGACCAATTCAGCGATTTTATCGCAATTTTCGCAAAACGTTGAAACCATCGTTGTGCGGTGGAAACGGAAACTGTATCGGGTCCATAAACTGCACAAATTTTATTGGCGGCTTGAGAAGCATTTTTGCCTTTATCGTAGTAGTACTGTAAAATATGCCGTATTTTCTCTTTATTTTGCTCCTTGTTTGCGACACTATAACTCACGAACGACTTAAAAGAAACGACAGTCAATCAAACATGTGTTAGCGCGTGAAATAAGCTTTATAAAAAGGTATAGCATGACCCGATGCGATGAATAAAACTAGAATTACGCGCTTTCAGCGCCAACTAGCGAAAATACCGCAAGACTTTTTTGACAAACTAATTTGTATTTTGGCATTCACCTAGATAGAAGGCTCACGTGGAGAAAACACATCACTAGTAAAATAACAAGTATGAAGATTAGAGATGCAAATTTAAATTGGCTTTTAAATAAAAACTCCAAACTTAACAAAGTGCTTTTATATAATGCGGTCATAAAGCCGATTTGGATGTATGGCATTTAACTGTGGGGTACGACCTGTGCAACTAATATTGATATATTACAAAGGTTTCAATCGAAAATGCTTAGGACAATCACGTGTTCACCATGGTACATGCGTAACAAAAATATCCATAAAGACCTTGGTATCGCTATGGTAAAGAAGAAGACAGCAGAATTAAATATAAATCTAAATTCCGAGATCACCAAACCCTTTGGCTAATGCTTTGGTACATTCCTGCGATTAAACACGACTTAAAAGAAGAGATATGCCTGTGTATTAAAGAGCGACGTATCACCAAAACAGCTCAATCACTTGCTAGAGCCTGTCTAGTTTTTAAATAGATTTAATTTTTTATAACTTATTGTTAAGCTTTAAGAAAAAGCGGATCCAATAAATAAAAATAATTTTGAAAAAAAAAAATATGTGTACACATACCCTCCGAGAAGAGTATCTGTTAACGACTTGTTATTGTTCACTTTTGCAAACGTTAAACTATTTGTTACTTTTGTTCAGAGAGTGGGAAGGAAGTAACACATTGCCATTTGATGTTCAATGATTTTCTCGCACTAACCAATGGCAAATATGGCATTCTGTCTTGTTTAAACAGAATAACATACATTTGTTATCAAACTCTCTGTACAGTCTGTCAAAGTTAAAAATACTTTTGTTAGCGCATAGTTTACATATTTGTAATGCATACATAAAGATGTGACAAAACAAGTGAGCAGTAACAAGAATATATTTTACCTTGATATTTATTACCCATTTGTTACTTCTAACAATGAAAATTTAGTATTTTTATATTATTTTGTTTTATTTAATTGAACTAAAACTAATCCTTAAAATAATTAATACCATATATGCATATATAGCGAGTGAAAAATAATTACTCTTTTAAATCTTCCTCTTCTTCTTTACTGGCGTATACACCGATAACGCGATAATAGCCCAGTTCTCAACAGCGCGCCAGTCATTTCTTCTTTTCGCAAAGTGGCGCTAATTGGAAATGCCAAGCGAAGCCAGGTCGTTCTCTATCTGGTTTTCGCACGGAGTGGAGGTCTTCTTCTTCCTCTGCTTCCCCCGGCGGGTATTGCGTCGAATACTTTCAGAACTAGAGTGATTTCGTCCATGCGTACATGACCTAGACGTTTCTTGATTCGCTGAACATTGCTTACTGGACTTTACTTCTCAAATACCTACTCAGTCCAAAGTAGTTATTCTGCGTTGGATATCCAGGCTGACAATGTTGTGGCTGTTAATGCTGGTTCCAAGATAGATGCAATTATCTACAACTTCGAAGTTATTACTGTCAACAGTGATATGCGAGGCTAGTCGGGAGTGCGACGACTGTTGGTTTGATGATAAGAGATATTTCGTCCTGCCCTCGTTCGCCAGACCCATCTGTTTCGCTTCTTTATCCAGTTTGGAGAAAACAGAACTAACGGCGCGGGTGTTGAGGCCAATAATATCAATATCGTCTGCAAACACCAGCAGCTGTACACTCTTACAGAATAATTGACCAGCTCGATTAAGTTCTGCAGCTCGAATCAGTTTCTCCAAGAACAGATTGAAGGAGTCACACTAAACGTGATAAGGACCAATCAGTTTATTGACGGTGGGCTTTAATCTTTCAATACGCTCGATAGATTTATATGCGATATTTGGGAGACTTAGCCCATGGTAGATGTGGGGTTTCCCTTTTTGTGGATTGGGCCAATCCACGGCCTAAGCCGCTTTGTTGTTCTTCATGGTCAGGCAATGGAAAATCTGCTCTATTGTCATCGATTAAAGAATCGGGTTCGTCTTCTCCAAGCGTTATGTATTCACTGTCATTCAGCAGGTTGGAGAAATGTTCCTTCCAAAATTTCAGTAAGCTCTAAGCATCGATTACCACAAGCCTCCGGGAGTTCTACAGGAGTATGCTCCGGTCTTCAAACTTTCTCTTAGTCGCCGTATCTCTTAGTAGAGTTTTCGAACATTATCCCTGTCGGCCAGCTTGTCAAGCTCTTCATACTGACGCATTTCGGCTTCTCACTTTTTCTGTCTGCAAATTCGCCTCGCTTCTCTCTTCAACTCTCGGTATCAATACCTCCCGGAATGTGCTGTCGTAACTTTGCGAAGTAGACAGGTAGATACCTTCTTTGCTCAATCGCCAAGCACGATTTTGATATCATAGCTGGGGCAGCTTGTCTTTCTCTTCCGTCGGCGCGTGCGCGTAAATCAGCGATATGTTGAAGAACTTCGCTTTGATGCGGATCGTGGCTAAACGTTCATCCCACGATGAATCCCACACCAAATTTGCGCTCCTTTATATGGCCACTGTAGTAAATTAAATAAGGACCTACTCGCCTCAGTCCTTGTTCTGTCCACTGAATTTCTTGAACCGCGGTGATGTAAGTCTTCATTCGAGTGAGGTCATCAATTAGCTGGGCAACGCCACATTGCCAATTAAGGGATCGGACAATTCAGGTGCACGCTATCAAAGCGTAATCTTTAATTTGTTTGTCATGGTCGTCATCAAAAAGAAGTATCTAATCCGAGGCAGTGGTTTTACATGGCGGGTCCTAAACCCATCACACAGTCACAGTAGTTTGTCTTCAAACCGATGTATTCTGGCTATCCAGTAAATAATTGGTATAGGTTCGGAAGTCGTGAGCTGCTTGAGCCGTATTTAAAAGGATCGTTTCTGGCCACTCCCAAGTGAATGGCAATCAGAGAACTTTCTACACTTGCGTGAACTTCTACACATGACTCCATTCATTTTATAAATATGGTTTGTTAATATAGACTTTCAAAGTTATCTGTTTTGTAATTTTTAACGTAAGTATACATATTATTACAAGTTAAATAAACAGAATACAAAACGCAGGTATAGAAATAACTTTAAAACAATAACAACATTAAATTTCATTTTAAAACTTTTGGTCCTTGCTACAACTGTGAGCTCTTTGTAAGTTTTGCAGTACTTTTCTTAATTTTCTTTTTTTCTACGCATCGCAAAACCATCGCGTTACTTTGCCATCTCAGCCAAATAAAAACTCCGCCGATAAACATCTTTTTGTTATAGCGAATCTTAAAGATGAATTTTAAATTTCTGAAAATTAGATTATTTTTTTTTTCACTGTTGCATTTTTTCATTTGCAATAAGTTACCGCAAATTTATCCACATGCCTACGATGTGCTTATACAATTCCAGTCATATATCGATATAGCCCGCTTGTATGGTGTTAAGGAAAAAAATATTATAACGGGTGATTTTTTTGAGGTTAGGATTTTCATGCATTAGTATTTGACAGATTACGTGGGATTTCAGACATGGTGTCAAAGAGAAAGATGCTCAGTATGCTTTGACATTTCATCATGAATAGACTTACTAACGAGCAACGCTTGCAAATCATTGAATTTTATTACCAAAATCAGTGTTCGGTTCGAAATGTGTTTTATCGACAAATTTTGTTCAGCGATGAGGCTCATTTCTGGTTGAATGGCTACGTAAATAAGCAAAATTGCCGCATTTGGGGTGAAGAGCAACCAGAAGCCGTTCAAGAACTGCCCATGCATCCCGAAAAATGCACTGTTTGGTGTGGTTTGTACGCTGGTGGAATCATTGGACCGTATTTTTTCAAAGATGCTGTTGGACGCAACGTTACGGTGAATGGCGATCGCTATCGTTCGATGCTAACAAACTTTTTGTTGCCAAAAATGGAAGAACTGAACTTGGTTGACATGTGGTTTCAACAAGATGGCGCTACATGCCACACAGCTCGCGATTCTATTGCCATTTTGAGGGAAAACTTCGGACAACAATTCATCTCAAGAAATGGACCCGTAAGTTGGCCACCAAGATCATGCGATTTAACGCCTTTAGACTATTTTTTGTGGGGCTACGTCAAGTCTAAAGTCTACAGAAATAAGCCAGCAACTATTCCAGCTTTGGAAGACAACATTTCCGAAGAAATTCGGGCTATTCCGGCCGAAATGCTCGAAAAAGTTGCCCAAAATTGGACTTTCCGAATGGACCACCTAAGACGCAGCCGCGGTCAACATTTAAATGAAATTATCTTCAAAAAGTAAATGTCATGAACCAATCTAACGTTTCAAATAAAGAACCGATGAGATTTTGCAAATTTTATGCGTTTTTTTTTTAAAAAAAGGTATCAAGCTCTTAAAAAATCACCCTTTATTAGCAAAATTCGTTAGTTGAAAGCTATTAGTGACAAGCACAGTTGTTTCCAACACTGTTACAACCCGATGTTATAGGTGATATTACAAAGTTATAACCACCAAGTAGCTGCAACTGTAAAAAAAGTAATTTCAAAATTTTATTAAGCTTCTTTTGTATATCTTTATTATTATACTAATGTGTGTACTAAGTGCCACTAACCTTAATCAGATATCGTGTGATATCACGGCCGGCAATGTCCAGTCGATGTTGTAAATTTACTTTCTCGCATTGTTAATCTGCAAAAAAAAGTTTAAGTTAAAAAAACTCGCCTTAATTTCTATATTTAAAATTTTATTTAAAAGAATTAGTCGTAATTAAAATATTTATCAAATATAAACTGCTTTGTTGAAACGCCAAAATTAACCAAACTAGTGCGCATTTTCCAGCTTCTGTTATTAACTCTTCTTCTTGAAAAATTGTGTATCACCTTTTCTCTTTTAATATATTAATATTTCGATAAGCTTGAAGTCGATAATTTTTCTCTTTCTTACTTATGTTTTCTTCCATTCAATCGAAAGTTGCACAAAATTTAACATTGTTGGCGCACAGCTGGAAATGTTTCAATATCTTTGTGCAATCTGTTACCTCTGTCTTGCAGGGTATACACAAGGTTATACATTGACCGAAATACTCGACATAAGGTTTGCTAAAAAAAGCCGGATTTTCGAAAATCCTAATATTAGTTATGTGGGTTCTGGTTTTATATATTTTATACACAAAGTTACACTGTTATAAGTAAAACTCACGAAAATTTGGTTATTGTAGTTAAAGTGATTTAGGAGATACATATGTACATTAAACCAAATAAAAGGCGGGGACAAGCCTACTTTTAAAAAATTATTTTCCCACAGGTGCCCCTTGACATTGCGATACCCTTTGCCAAATTACAGTTTTATATCTTTATTTAGTACTTAGTTATGGCCTTTCTACGTTTCCATGCCGTTTACGTTTTGTGGGCATGGCAGTGGTAAGATTACGTCAATCCATGAACTCCGCCTTACTCTTTTTTCAAAGTTACGTGTATTAACATTTTTCTGGTTCAAATTTTTCTTTTCTCAAAGTGCTGTCTTCTAAATAGGCAAAAGTGCAGCATTTTTTACCCTCTCAAAATGAATTATCCCTGAATTTTTATTTATGGTTTCTAAAGGTTGGAAAGTGTTTTAAAGAAGTTTTTGCACAAAGTAAAATCTATATAAATAAAAATGAATCGTCAAAATGTATGTACGCTCATAACTTTCATACGACTGAACCAAATTTGATAATTCTTTTTTTAATATGTTCGTTGAGGTTCAGAGATGGATCAAGGAAGGTTTAGAAATAAAAATATCTTACACTTTTCATGAAAAGTCAGCAAATTGGATATTTCCAAATAGTAACTTTTTCCATAAACATTTTTTTTCTATTTTTGTTTGTTTTGTTTTTCATTATTTTGATTTGTAAATTATTTGAATAGTTCAATGTCGGTCGCTTGCTTTTTTATTCCGGCTATTCAAAAGAAAAATTATTGAAAATTATTCAGTGAAAACTTTACGTGTGTTTCACACAAAGAGGTCAATTGCAGATTGAAAACTGTTACGAAGTAACCAAGAGGTCACCCTAATATCGGTCGGTGTTCTTTTTGCCATGAAAGTATGGCAGCCCAAGGCAAGGCAAGGCAAGGCAAGAAGTTCTCCCAAGATGCGGCGACATACGTGCGGAATTATGGATCGCGGTTAATCAGCAAGCCATCATCACGATATCAACAGTTACGATGTTTGATTGACTTTATCTTGAAGCAACGTATATGTGGTGCTGTTGGATGCTAGATGTACTCTGTTGAGTGGCAAAATTGAGGGTTTCCGCACGCACACATTCTTCTTTGGATGATGGTTACACCAGATAAAATTGATCAAATCATTTCTCCGGAAATTCCTGATGTAGTAGCTATTGCATGTGCTTTTCTTTCGGAAACACAAACTGGAAATGATGGATATCAACTCTATCGCCGTCGCTCACCAGACGACAGCATTCAACTAAGAAAAGTGAATATCGAAGTTGACAACACATGGATCGTACTATATTCACCATTATTGTTTAATTCATATTCCAAACTCATATCAGTGTTTAGTATTGCAGTTTGGTGAAATCGATAAAATACGTTTGAAAGTACGTCACCAAAGGAAGCAACATGGCGATTATTGGTCTTGTACGATACGGCCGATACGTGAACTGCAATAAAGCGCTTTGTAGGATATTTACTTTTGCAATTCATGAACGTTTTCCGACTGTTGTGCGTCTCGCAGTTAATTTGGAGAATGGGCAAAGAGTGTTTTTCAACCCAGAGAATACAGTATAGTCAGTGGAATAAACGCCAGCAACAAAATTAACATTGACGAACATATGTGAGAACATTGCTATATTCGGAAATACCTTGATATTATGCATGGAATGCATCGTCGAAGAAAGAGTTACTCAAAAAACAAGACCAACCAGCAGATTGACATCCACGTGTCTTATCAACTAATGGATTAGAACTAATTTATACAATCCACCCGAAAAACGACGATTGTTTCTACCTTCAGTTGCCATTGACTAATGTACGCGGTTCAACTTTATTTAAGTCATTGAGTACTGTGAATGGTTTGATGTGTGCAAGTTTTGGAGAAGTATGCCAGCAATTAAAATTCCTGGAACACGTTAATCACTGGAATGAAAATGAAAGTCGCACACTTTACGCGATAATCATTTCGACATATCAGCCTTCAAATCCGCGTCTATTATGCGATACGAACAAAAATGAAATTGCCGAAGACAGTTTACATCGTCGTCGCTAAAAATTGGAAATGGTACAATTTCGGTTGATATTTCCGGTGGTTCGATATCAATTCCATCTTCCCTTTATCAGTTCACGAAAGATGAACTCATCACAAATGTTTGGACATTGACCAAATTATCGTAACTACGATTCCTTAAATGCACGCGCAATGTTACCTGCCAAAAATACCGATGTTGTTGACTTAAACTGGAAGTTTCAAAGTCAAATTCCGAGAGACTTGCGCTCATACAAATCGATCGATCCTCTTGACAAAGAAGACGACGCCGTGTATTATCCAGTGGTAGTTCTAAACTCTTTGGACAGGCTTGGTATGCCTCCGCATCATTTGCGTCTCAAAGTTGGATCCGTCGTTATTATGATTCGCAATCTTCATGCGCCGAAACTGTGTAGTGGAACCCGACTGATTGTGACGCACCTATCGAATACAAGAGGGAGAATGCTTGATTCTACGAGTTCCTGTGAGGCATAAATTTGGAAATGCTATGTTTTTCACACGCCCGTGGCGTGCTCACGAGTTGGAAAACCATCTTTTCTGTACACCGGAACAGAAACCGAAAAATGTTGTTTATAAGGCTGCGTTACATTGAAAACAAAAAAAACATCAAAAAGTAAATGATGAATTTAACTTTCTTTTCATTTCAAAATACATAATTTCACGCAGGACAACGGCTGCGGGGTCAGCTAGTAGATTATAAATTTCACTTTACTCGTTTACCAAAGTCACTTTCCTTAAAGAAACAATTGTTGATTTGATGTTTCTTTCAGGTTTGCCATATTCGCATTTTATTGAAAAAAGTATTAAAAATTAATACTAGATTTCTTAAGAGCTGCATACTAGCACAAGTAAATTTATCGCAGGAAAGTTTCTTGACCGTTTCTTAAGCGTTTTTTTTTATATGAAGTTTTTACATTTCTTGAGAGCTGGATACTAAGCTTCAGATATGAAATCTCATACTTTAACTATAATTTGTCCATTTTTTAAACAGGATTCTAATGTTGTATATAATTCTAGAAATGTTTTCAATCGTATATAAAATGCCTTCATGCCACATCTTATCAAATGCCTGAGCTACAACCAGAAATATAGCTGAACAGTACTCTCTACGTTTAAATGCTTTACTTATTTCGTTAGCAATTCTATTTACTTCCTCTCTTTTGCACGAAACCCGAATTGGTGTGTTGGTATATTATTTTTGTTAAAGAAAGAAGCATCTGCGATAGTAAAACTTTTTCAAATATTTTAGACAGACAAAGTAAAGGACTGATTCTTTCCTAGGTTTATCTACCAGGTTAATCTAAATTGAATAGTATCCAAAACTAAGAATCGCATTGAAAAGCTAGGAGAGCACTTCAACATTTAGCATTTTTGAGGTAAGATTGACAGCTTAAAGTTGTTCTTTAGACAATTCATTTTCTAGGTGATTTTAAAACAATTAGCCTTTTCCTCGTCACTTCGAGCCCAATTTCCACCTAAGTCTTTTATAGGCATGTTGGAGTCGACTGGCAGCTTTGTGGACTTTTGGGCTTTCCAAAGGGAATTTTACTTGCGTGAATTTGGACACAATTTTTTTATATTAATTTCAGTGTTGAAATCCAAATCGCATTTGAGCGCTTTTTTAATTTACCTACAGCAGATTTCCGTTAAAGCTAAGTAAAAAGGAACCAATTTATCTGTCATCCTCATCTTGCACGTTGTTGGGTGACCAATTGCAAACCACTGCGTACTTCGACCATATGTTCTTATATAGCTTTTGCTATTTCTATTTTTTCTTATTTGCCTAATATTCAAGGTTAAGCATTTGGAGTCATTCACCACAATGTTTTATTTGCATTATGTTTGCTTTGCACATATTGCAATGCTGCATCCCAATTTTACATTTCTCTTTTAATAACCAAATTATATTATATATGAAGAAGCAATAGCTTAAGTAGGTACTTAGTTTTATGAACTAGAAGTACATCACATACTTATTTACATGTGAATTAATACAAAGCGGAATTATGTAATATAGCGATATTAAAATATAGTTTAGAATTAATTTATATATGGAGAAGAATTTTGCAAATAAAGTCAGTCTTATACCTGATTACCTCACAGTGTCATTACTCGGCCTTTTATCATTTTCTTCGTTGCTGCAATTTTGCTGTATCCAATCACAGCTGGCAGAAGACGTTTTATTTTTGGATACAACTTGCGTGGTACAATCAAGTTAAAAACTTCCACCACTTAAGCTTCCTACGTTTAATGGCACGTATTCAAATTATAAAAACTTTATTACCTCGTTCAAGCAAATAATTGATGACGAGTTCAATTTTACAAATAATGAAAAATTCAACCATTTATGAGGTCTCCAAGGCCAAGGTTAGAAGGTAAGTTATGACAACAAAACAATAATTTTCTTGTAAGGAATAAATTCACTATTTGATTTAGCAGCAGTTATCAAGCCAATTGGCAAGTTTGATTGATAATGCTTCTGCTATTTATGGTTCTTTGACATGACTAGGAAGTGACAGGCACACTTTAGAACGCTGATGTCATAAGAAGATTGCATCACAGTTCTGGAAGGACACTGTCAATATCTGGAGTAACTCGGTAACACGCATGATAGTACTTCACCAACTCAAGGTGTATAAAAATTGACTGATTGGGAATACAAATAGTGTATCTTGAAGTTTATATTTGCACTCACACTCGCGCGCGTCTTAAAAAAGAAAAGATGGATTTCAGAATTTAAAATGTACAATTTATTTAAAATGATCTTTTGTTTGCAGAACAATATTTTAGCTAGTTTATCGCGTCGAACTGTGTTGGATCGCTGTAAGTCGGCGCGGGTGGAACGATGTCGATCGAAACAAATGCGGCACAGTTTTTTGACACTTGACACTTTTGAAAGTCCAAAATGGATGCTGATGTGCGAAATGTAAAAACCGAATGTGTCCGCTTTCCCTTTTGCCCATCATTTTTGTTGAGTGGGTTGACTGATGTGTGGTGAGTTGTGTGGTGTACGAGTGTGGTTTCATTGACTATGGTAGATTCCAATTTGTTCCCAACCGGAAGCTATAGGTTGGGTACAGCCCTGCTAGATTTTTCGCAAAGGATGCTGCTACCTAGAAACAAACATAACATAAAAATTCAAAACGTCAGTTTGTCATCAACAAATATTAAGTTAAAAACCTCAACTAACATCAAGTCACAAGTCACCTGCTTCGAACTTCCATTAACTTTGTGTATTACATCGAACATTGATCAACAATTCTGAAATCAACATTTCAACATGGAATATTCCAAATAATATAGTACTTCCTGATGATGAATTTCGTATGCCATAGAAAATCGACATGTTGCTTAGGTCTACCTGTACCTGTCTGTCAAAAAAGCTCTTAAGCTGGATTGTTTCGGAACGCTATAAGACCGGCAGTAAAACCATTTTGTTCTTTTTAGCCAATGAATCTTCAGATGCCAAATTGGAAAAGTCGCGGAAATTAGAAGAAGCTACTACCATTCGAGATTCTCCTTTTTTTGGATGATCCGACGTGTTTGGGCGAGTCATACTCTATGGTATTCCGACGATTCAATGCACAAGGACGTCGATTAGCCTAATCACCACAATGACAACACAGTACGCTGAATTTATGAGCGACTACAAAAGCTTGGATCATAAGAGCGTAGTAAAAAATCCAAATCTCAGCGAACCGCATTGTTTTATACCACATCATTGTGTTCTTAAGGCAACAAGTACATCAACAAAGTTTCGGGTCGAATTTGTCGCCTCCTGTTGAACAACATCCCAAAAGTCACTAAATGATATTCAGGTGGTTGGTCCTACAATCCAATGTGATCTTTTTATTTATATTCTTCGTTTCCGATTCAATAGGCTTGCACTCACTGCGGACATAGTCAAGATGTATCGACAAGTATAATTGCACGAAGATGATTGAAAGTTCCAGTACATTCTGTGGAGGAGTTCACCGTCTGAAGATATTCGCACCTACCAACTAAATTCTGTAACATATGGAATGGCTGCTGCACCATATCTTGCTATACGGAGTTTGTTCTGTATATTTAGGGTACTCACAATCCGTCATAAAACATCGTAAAATCATAGAATTAAAAATTTTTACACTTTTGAAAAATTGTTGTTGGATTTCGTACAAAAATGAATTTACACATTTACAATTCTCAATGCTATGTTTTCGGATCGTTAAAACTTATAACTTTATGAGACTGACCCACTCGGTATTTTGGGCTTGGAAAAACTTTCTGAAGTCCTTATCGGATCTTTCATCAATTAAGGTGCCTAGGTCTTGTTTTGGACAGACTCACAAATAGTCTGACATTGACATTCTGCAATCGATTTTCGGAAATTCAAGATTTAACCAAAGGGGACATTGGAGGCATGTACCAAGTCATTGTAACCCAGTGGATTTTGCGTCTAAAGCATGTACCGTAAAGGTTTCTGTACGAAAACTCAACTAAATGGCCAAAGGACAGCTCCAATAATATTGGCATGAACGAAAATCAGCATTCAATTCAATCGTTAGCACCAATTACATTTTGGAAATCGTAAATCAACGGAGTAACTACATTAGCAACCTTCGATCAATAGCTTGGATGTTCCGCTTCATCAATATTTGTCAAGATAGTACAAAACTTGATGAATCACTACAAGAGTTGCATCGCGGCTTGCTTTGCATAATTTGGAACATTCAGCATATACATTTCGCTAATACATCCATCTTTTACAGGCAGGTCTCACGACAAATGGCCCATTGTGATATTTAAATCTTTTTTTTTTTTTGAGAATACCGAAGGATTTCAAATACTCATAGTTGGAGGTCTATTAATATCTGTAAATAAGGCAGTCCATATCAAACTTGTATCGGACCTATCCACGGACGCATTCTTAGCGTCATTGAAGCGGATGCTTTAAAAAAGAGGGCTACCCTCTGACATCTTTTGTGATAACGCAACAAATTCTGTGAGCAAACTAGTTGACTTAAAGTCATTGTTATTAAAAACCGAAAACAAAGATGCAATTATAAAATACTCTGCTAATGAATTTGTAAATTTTTATTTATTGCTCCAAGAGCACCACATTTGGGTGGTATTTGAGAGGCCATGGTCAAATCGGCTAAGGGTTATTTCAACCGTACTATCAAAAATGCAAGACTGACAGTTGAGGAACTAACAACAGTCCTGGTGGAGATAAAAGTTGTGTAAAGTTCTCGGCCACTAACACCATTGTCAACAGATCCAAAAGATTATGAAGCACTAACTCTGCGGCATTTTATTATTATAAGGGCACTTCCTAAGTGGAGATTGTCAGCTAAAATAAGCAGTTTACACAGATGGAATCAAGTCACAAGCATTAAACAAACATTTTGGAATTACATTAACGAACTTCACGTACGATCAAAGTGGTTTTCGGAACATCAACAACTCAATGGTTATCATCCATTAAGACAACTTACCACCACAAAATAAGCTGCATTCCAGCAAAGTACTCTAAAATACATGCTGTGGACATTCGACCTAAGAAGGGATATTTTTTGGTATTGACCGATGATTTAATTGGACTTGATTTCCTTTTTACATTTATGCAGCGATCAATCTCAGTCCTTTGCCTTATTTCCATTTCAGCTGATCGCTGGGATGACTCATCTTCGCCGTTGCATTAGCTATTGACAGAAGTTTTTTTTGTTGGCTCGACAAAGCTGAAGTAGACATTTAAATAATTTGTAAAGCTGTGCTGATGAGCCTACGCAGATTTCATTGTTCTTTTTTTTATCTTTTTGTTTCGTGCACTATTTGTTTATGTTTACAATTATTAATTGTGCGCACTGTTTGTTATTTGATTGCTTGTTTTTAATTAAACCAATGTTTTTTACTTTTTGTAAAATCAGAATTCGCGGAGAGAATTTAAAAACACATCCATACACATAGAACGCTGTCTTGTGTTTTAAATGTCGACCAAATAAAAACGCGCCATCGCGCTTGTAGTTTTTACAGTCACCAAATTATAACGTTGTGCACTTCTGCACCTTTTCTCTTTTCCCAAGGTATACATCTTATTCACATACGTCAAACGGCAACAAGAGGGGACACAAACTTTTTTGTATATTATACATATAATTGAACTGACTTAAAATAACTTAGTCACTTGGACAAACTGGAAAGTCTAAGTGACTAAGTTATTTTAAGTCTTCAAAATATACTGCATGTTTATCTTTATCGAGATGGTATATTTGATTTTTGTTTACAGCACTAAACATTATTCTACACATTAAGTTTAATAAGCGTATATTTATCATACGTTTCAACATTATGTGCAAACACCACTCACATCAAAAATAATAATGATACGCGTTTAATGAGGCATTTAAATAGCGGTGGGATAGTAGCAAAACGGCAACTTGGGTTAAATTAACGCTCCGTGGAGATGTTTGGGAGATCTCGGAGTTTAGATATATATTTGATTCTGCTGTCTTATACTTCTTTCTTTACTATCGGAATACCAAGATCTTTATGGATACTTTCATTACACATCTACCATGAAGTACTTGTGATGGTTTTAAGCATTTTTGATTGGAACCTTTGTATTATATCAATATTAGTTCTACAGGTCATACCCCACAATTTGAATGCCATATATCCAAATCGCCTTTATGACCGCCTTATATAAAAGCACTTTGTTGTCTTTTCTAAGTTATATTTTAAAACAAATTTATTAAATATTTATTGAGAAAGCGATTACGAGCAGCATTTGGCTAATGCTTTGGTACATTCGTGCGCCTTGAAAGAAGAGATGTGTCAGCGTACTAAGGAGCAACGTATCACCAAACAGCTCAATCACTTGCTTGATTGGTCTAGTTTTTAAATAGATGTAATATTTTATAACTTATTGTTAGTCTTTTAAAACAAAAAGCAGATTCAATAAATAAAAAATATATTGAAAAAACAAAAAATATAATATTCAAATATTACAATATTATACTAAAATTAACTTACATGATACATTTTAAACTGAAGAAAGCAAAACTCGAGAAAATAATAAACAGTTGATTACGATTTGCGACAAATTGTGACTTGAGAGGTTCCTCCCGATTCCTTCGGAGCTTTTGGTATTGTTCAACGTCAGTTTGCATAGCCGTATTAATTTTACGGGATACCAAATTGAGACATAGCGGCATAAAAGCAGCTCCTTTTTTTGTGCTGTCAAAAGCCGCTTTGAAATCGAAGAAAAGGTGGAGTGTGTCGATTCTCTACTCACGAGTTTTGTCTAAGACTTGGCGCATGGTGATTGTCTGATCGGTTGTTGAGTTTTCCGGCCTAAGACCTAAAAGATGGAGTCGATAGAACCTTATACGCGATGTTGAGGATTCTTATTCCATTCATGGTCGGACAATGGAACGGCCATTCCATCGTCATCGATTGGGGAATCGGATTATTTTTACTACCTTTTAGCAAGCTGGAGTACTGTTCAATCCATAATTTCAGTTTGCCGTGCGCATTAGTCACTAGATCAAGTCTGGTGGTTCTGCAAGAGTACGGTTAGGTCTCGAGACCTTCTGTTAGTCGCCGTAACTTTTCGTAGAATTTTGGAGCATTACCTTTGTCGGTCAAATTTCACTACAATTTCAAGCTCTTCGTACTCACGCATTTCGGCCTCTTTCTTTTTTTGTCTGCAAATGCGTCTTGCTTCCCTGTTAAACTCGCGGTATGTATCCCATCCCGCACATATTGTAGTCGATCGTAATATTGCTTGGTAGGCAATCGGTTTTCCCTTCATTGCATCACGGTACTCCTCATTGTACTAGCTGTTATTTTCCATTTTCCGAAGACTTGAAATGCCGTCTTACAATTGCTAACGAGTGCTCTCAGAGAGCAAGAATGCAATTCGAGTAGAAAATCTTTTGGCTGTCACATCCTGGACGACGTTGATGTCAGCTTTTTCTTTTACGAGAATATCAACAAGCTTGGCAGCGGCACTTTCTTAATTAATAGAAAACACATTAAAGGTGCATACCCTTACAGGCCTCTTTGGAGGGCCGAAAAAAAGTGGCTGATGAAGACGGGAAAAATGAGTAAATCGAAGTGAAAACGATGCTCATTCTCTTTTTTGGTATCATTTTACCTTGAATTCGTTCCTCCTGGACAAACCGTCAACGCCAAGTATTACGTGGATCTGCTTTCCGTATACGCAGAAAAGGTTCAACGTCCGGTGTGTTTTACGTGGGTACCTGCTGACGACAGCCTTACTCCACGGCGCTTAAAAGCACAGCGGATCAAATCAATGCGTTGATCAGCGCCCTGAGAATGCTAAGCATTTTCAGTACCAATTGGCAGTGTGGAATGGACACACTAACCACCTTGGTAGGGTTCGAGGCCCATCTAAAACCTCTGCCGTGCTTTGGGTCCGGCACCCGGTTGCAATGCAACTCCACATTCAACTGACAAGGTCAGTTCTTCCCGCGATTTGGGTTTCAACCACAACCACCACGATACTCCCCGAGGGGCCAGTCCGCATGAGCAGGTTGGAGTTACCTCCAAGGGCTCCTGCTCCCCGTGGTACCAGAATTAAGTCTCCGGTCAGACCTCGTAGCCGAAACTACTACCAGTTGAGCTTCCATACTGCTCTGGACTGGTGGCCAGGGGTTGGACCCCATACACACATCACTTACACACACCTATCATACAAAAAACTAGAACCCTAATTTCCAGCTAACCGCCTTCGCCGCTTAAATATTTCACGCGCAAACAGCCCTAACTGTTCGGTATTCCGACTAGTGGAGATCACACCACTAACATCTAATCGTCCATCAGTCCAGCTAATCCCCATACCACCCAGATCCCTAATGTCCGAGTACATCGGGCACTCCGCAATTAAATGCGACCAACTCTCTGACCCCGCACCACAAAAACATCCCGACGTATCCGAAAGGTGCCTCTGATGCAAAAATGCATTCAGAGGCCCATGCCCCGTAAGCAGGAAACCCAGACTCAGACAAAATCTGAAGTCTGGGTTATCCTCAACGAACCCAACGTCCCGAATGTACTCGTACGTCACTCGGCCGTTAGGACTATTGTCCCAACGTTCTTGCCACCTACACCTAACCCTATCATCTAGAAGCCTCTTGCTCCCTAGATATCCCTCCCTCTCCACATCATCGTCGGAAATCCAATCGTTCCGCAGCAATGAAACACTCAAACCCCTTCTTAACCTGAATGCAACAGCTCGCTGTATGACAATCAGGTCAAGAGGGGGTGCACCTAATAGCACCTGCATCGCATCCGTTGAGACGGTGCGACATACAGGCAAGCAAGCAAGCATCATACAACGCTGTATTGAGAGGAGTTTTTGAGACCCCAAGACAGTCGTGGCTGCCTCCCACCATACAGGGGCTCCATATGTGGCACAGGCCACAAACAAGCCACGATATATGGTGCGGACAGCACGACGTCCGAGACCCCAATCGCTCCTCAAAATACGTCGTATTTTGCCTACAGTTGCCTGCAGTCGCTCCTTCACATTCGCAAAGTGTGGAGTAAAACACAACCTTTCACTTATGGTCAACCCCAGATACTTGACTTGCGTCACATATCTGATGCTGACCCCGTTCACACGGACAATCGGTGGACGAGACGGCGACAATCTACCTTTCAGCAGCATTGCCACCGTTTTGTCCATCGATATGTCAACTCCCACACCTAAACCCCAAGAATTAACGATCTCTAAGAGATCTCCTCCCGCCCGTTCTAAATCCAACCTCTAGCGACCTTCAACCATAAGAAGAAGGTCGTCCGCATACGCGCAACATTTACAGAGTGGCTCGAGCTGCCCAAGCAGAGTGTCCATCATAAGGTTCCAAATATATGGACCACAGATGGAACCCTGCGGGCAGCCTCGAACAACTCCAATCTCCACACTCCCATTCATGCCGACCAGAGAGGCCTTTCTGTCCGAAAAATAACTCCGCCAAAGAGTAATTTCCGGACAGCCAAGCTCCTCCAGCCGTTGCAACACTCGATCCCAGCTTAGGTAGTCAAATGCCCCCTTGAAGTCAACAAATATGCCAAGGACATACTTGTTGACATTCTCCCTAACGACATTCTGAACAAAAAACCACGCATCCTCTATACTGCCTCCTTTCCTGAACCCAAACTGCCTATCCGACCACATACCCCGCGTTAGCTCCTGAAGCCGTTCCACCATGACCCTTTCCAGCACTTTTCCAAGTACTGGAAGGAGACTGATGCCCCGATAAGATCGAGGATCGCTCCTGACCTTATCAGGGGACTTCAGGAGAGGAACAACCCTAGCACTTTTCCACTCGCGTGGAAAGTATCCCTCCCAGACGCACTTATTGTAAATGGCCTCCAGATATTCCGGAATGAACTTCCATAAGCTTTTACACATCTCTCCGTTCAAACCATCAAAACCTGGGGACCGTTTAGACCTAACCAGGCCAAAGGCGTACCCCAACTCCCCATCATCTAATGGAGGGACAGGCACCTCTTGTGCTTGAGGTACCTGCACCTCCGACCTAGGAAAGAACGCACCTAACAGAACCCCCGCACACTCTCTCCACGACGATAACAGAGTGTCACCGACGCGAAGGCAGAAAAGGTTCAGTACGATGGCCATGAATTCGGCCGCAATTTTGGTCTAAGGAAAGATTTCAAAAAGATTATTCGTCTGTACGAAAATCGCTATCGCGCTATGGAATTTTTTTGTTTCTTTGATATTTGACAAATTTTCGGTGGCTTGCAGAAGAAGTATCGATTTTTCTACAGTTTTCCGTAGAAAAGAAGGGAAGACTTAAAACAGCTTCTATAGCGCGATAGTGAATGACGTTAAAACTGTTATCTTCAAATTGAAACTAGATATCTTCGAAACTCTTCCTTTGAGAAATGAAACCGTTTCGAAGAACACCATTCTGAGAAAAACGTGTTTAAAGATTGGAGTCGCTATATTTCCCAATACGTTCTCTTTCTACAAGAAACTCTACAGCGACTGTAATATGTTTATTATAGTGTATACTTTCCGATAATGAAACAAAAAAATTGGATTTCAACCACAAATAATCACACTGAGAAAATCCCTTAAATCAGTGGATGTTCACTCCGATTGAAAACATTCTACTATCTAAGATATAAATATAAAATAAGAAAATTAAAATGAATGCTTAGAAGTAATGCCAGTGTAATGAATACACAACCCAAAATTTATCTTTCGTACTTCTGGTATAAACATTTTTTCGGGGAAACTTTAGTATACCATCCCACTGTTTCAGGGTTAAAAGTGGTATGGTTGGATAGGGCTGATGCTCCAGATTAAGAAAATGATAATATAATAATATAGAAAATATAGCCGCCGAAAACTTATAGTTTTCGAGATATTTGCGTTTAAAGTTGAAAATTTTGCAATGTTTATTTTGAAATTCCTCGATTTATAGTACCTTTTTCTTTCACATTATGCACTTTTTATACACTAATATTTCACTTTAATGTTTCTACATATTTATTTTATATTAATTATTTAGATATTTGCTTTAAATAAATATTTTATATTTTACACAAAATTCACTACAATAATATAAGTGTTTCGTGTTTCGGCGACTATAACTATATATGTACATATACACCTACTACTTTAAACCCAGAAATCGAAACATTTAGTATTTCACAATGTTTCACTAAATTTTTTCATATTTTTCACTTTGTATATTTAAATATAAACTCTAAACATTGATATAAGTTCATATTTCACTTTTATTATGTTATATTTTATCTATATTTATTAATTTAACCGTGCAATTCTGTACTGTGTTACAGCCTCAAGTCTCTAAATTTGAGATTTAAAGTTAGAGATAATTTTTGAGACTTGAGATGATTTTGCTATTCTGTAACTAACAGTCACAAAATCAATTATATTTCATTGTTCAGACATGTTTTTACACTTGAATGAAAATAAATATGCCGGTAAGAAGTATTAAATTTTCTATAACATAGTCAAAAAAACATAATTATCCATAAAAATAAAAATATTGTTGACTTTGTTTCATAATATTTACGAAATTTATGTAAAATTTATTTAGTTTTAACTTTTTCGTGTTTGAGTTGCTTACAAAATATAAAAAAACGACAATCGATTAATATCTATGATCTCTATTCAGTATATTCAAAATGAAAGACAAGAACTCTTTGTAGTTTTGTGACCTGCTAACTGCCAGGCATTGTAGAAACATACAAGTAACAAAAGAATCATATGGTCGCCAACAGCTGAGATCACCTGATCGAAATGGTTGATTTTTCGGCACAGAGATTTAAATAAAAGGACTTAAAAATAGTAAAGAGGTTGCAGTATAGGCGCGCTAGCAGTATTTTTTGGTTTTTAGGTTAAACAAGAGGCATATTTTCACACATATAAAATATACAATACTAAACAAAACTCTTTGTAATAATTTAAACAAAAGTAGATAGATTATTCAAATACTTTTAATAAAACAAAAAATAATTACCAATATTTTGATACAATAAAAAAAATTTTAATCAAAACAAGGTAAACTTAATCTTTATGAATTTTAATAATCGAAATATGTTTGAAAATTTAACAAAAACGTACTCAAGATACTTGTGCCTTTTCTAATGCAAGACATACACGCACAAATTATTGTACCAATTTCATCGAATTATACAACTGATTGTTACGTATGTATATGTGGCAGTTGTACGAGTTGTACCAACTAATTGGATGAACATCAAAATTTTTTAATATTTTGTCAAGTTGGTTGTGTTAGTTAGATCGTGTTCGCCATTTTATTTCGGCTGTCGAATAGAGCGCGTCATTTATTATAAGTAAAGCAACAACTTCCGAACTTATGTTTAAGCAACGAAGTGAACATTCAAAATGAAGTTGGCCTCAAAATTGTGTTAAAAGGTGTGTCGTATGTAGCGACAAGGGCAATTTCTAGCTCAACTCAAACAACCAACTAATTGGTGCGTGTATGCCTTCCATAAGGCATTTCGCCGGTTTAGTAGTAGAATATTTAGGAAACCCTAACGAACTGCCTGGGCTTTTGCACTGAAGTGCGGAACACAATGACGGCGACAGACTGTAAACGACATCTGTCAAATATTAAAATACACACGTTTTTATGGGCACAGTTATTTTGACACGACACGGCTGCAAGCCGACGGCTGTCGCTCTCGCTAACTTCAATATATTTCTATATTTGCCAATGACAGTAGGACGACAGAAGCGTTGACAATAGATTTGAAGTTAGAGAGATGAGGCAGAATGGTGATGCCACTAATATGTAAAATTATTCGCAGCTCTACCAAACTTGACGTTATTTTACAAATAAGAGCATAAAATAGATCTATTATAGCTCTATTATATCGTTTGTAATAACAATTGATAATTTAAAACAAAAATATTTACCCATATATCTATTTTTTGCATAACAATTTTCACTTTGAACAAAATATTAAAATTTCATTGAAGTGAAAAGTATTAGTATGGCCACAACGAAATTGTGTACATACAAAATGGACAACTGCGTTGTTTTGTGTACATGCCGGCCATTGTTATGTCGCTGCCTTCTAACAAATGTTCGTGAAGTAGGATGCGCAACGCCATTTTCAGTTCACTGTCTTGCTGCTGCAGTCCGTCGCCGTCGTTGTGTTCAGCACTTGAGTGCTCCCTCATTCTATTGCATTTTTAATGTAATTTCTGTCATTCTACGAGCTTTTGCCTGTGTATGTATGGGTGAAAATGATAAGATTTTTTACTTGTAGGTTTATACAATGGTCCCGAGACGGTTACTTTTTCTCTTTTCACCGCTTTATTTTGCGTTGTATTTAGAACAAATCAACGGCTATGTTATTGGTTTTTTTTTACAATTGGCAAACATCAATTTTCGGAGTACCACATAGTAGCCATCGCAAAAATAACCGAAGAAAGAAAAATAATAAATTTAACGAAAAAGGAGCAATCAGTTCCAAATTTTGACCAACCAATGGGCATTTTTTTAATAAAACCCGTAGTCCTTTTGCCACATTTTGGAGATGTTAAAATTTAAATATCCAACAGCAAAATTTTTCGAGTACGTGATGTGCATATATTGTACAACCAATTTTAATATACATTTTACGTCGATTTCAAAAATAAAGGAGGTGAATTATTATTATGTACTGACAACGGTATTTAAAAGCTTTGAATTACACAGCCAACATATATCCCATGAACTTGAAATATTTTCATAAATATCGCACTTTCGACATGTGCATACTTCTGTACTATAAGAAATAAAAATTTTACCAATAAAATTATTTAATAAGCAGATAGGTTTAAAGGACTCTAAAAAGGCAGACTCATACCTATGTATTTGTCGGAGAAGGCTCATTTATTTCCATTTTCAACACGCAGCAAGTTCTGTTCGTCTCGGTGGCGCAACAATAACTAAACTTATAAACTATATACATTGTATAAACCTACAAGTAACCAATACTTCATTTTTCACTCACACATACGCAAAAATCTACTACAAATTAGGCACTTGGTACGGGTTGCCCCTAAATATTCTACTACAACTTAGGCACTTGGTTCGGGTTGCCCCCAAATATTCTGCTACTAATTAGTCACTTGGTACGGGTTGCCCCCAAATATTCTACTACTAAAACGTTCAAATGCCTCAAATCTGCTATAGTGTGTTGCCGCGTTAGGTTTTAAAATTTATAACTTTAACAAAAATATTCAAATATTTTTCGATTATTTAAATTGCTAAATATTAAATTTAATCAGTTTTGTCCAAAATATTAATTATTGTATCCATATATTATTAAATGTTTCCAATTTTATAAAAAAATATTTATATAATATTTGTGTAAAAACTATGTATTTCGTGCAACCGTGTAATGTGTCAAATCGTTTCAACGGACATTTTTTTAAGCTTCAGAAGCTCAGGAAAATTTAAATAGTTATTTTAAGTTTATTTTTAGTAAAAATTAAATCATCATTCAAAGAGATATTCAGCGTATGTAAGTATAGTAACATTAATTAATTAAATTTGTTAATATTTGTTCTTTGATTTTGTATAGGAAGCCTTGCAGAAAGTGTGCTGCTGGTTGCAGTTTGGGGGTGCTGCTGTATCCCATCCCATCAGAAGGGGAAATGTCCAGGTGAGTTTTATGTATAAAAATAATATAATTATGTACATAATATTATCGTAAGTAAATAAATATATAAAGTTAGTGCAAATAAGTGAACAAGAAGTGAAAAGGGTCGTCCTAAATCGAGATTTTATAAAAAAGTTAAGTTTTAAAATCGTGTTATTAAATGTTAAAAAATTAATTTAAAAGTATTTGTTTATAGTGTATGTCAAAGTGTATTCAATAAAGTGAACTAAGTATTTGACTTACGCTTATTTGACGATAAAATAGTAAACAATTCATGTATTTGTTTATATTAACCCGTATGTTTCTTTTGATCTTGAACAATATGAAGCCATTTGTTTTACATACATATATATGATATGTATGTAAATATAAACGTAATAGAAATAGAGACAACCAATTTATTTGTTCTCAACGTTATAATGAATTCATATTTATTTTACAAACATACGTGTATAAATACTACTACTATTTTTTTGTAACTATATAGTATTAGTATGCAGATGTTTAACCGACTCTTTAAATTATAATAGTTATTATAATTCTTTCATATAGTTCATTCAAAAGCATAAATCATATAAATCAAAAGTTAAATTAATAGTTTTGTTTCTAATATTGTATTGTCGTTGTGATATTTTTGATGCAGCTGTTTATTTTTAAATTGTTAGTTTACTAGTTTAGTTAATGTACGTATTTTTTGTTTAATTTCAATTAGGCGGCACGAATGGATCAAGCTGTTGGACGTAACAAATCGAACGGCTAAATATTTATTTGCGTGCCAAAGACATTTCTCATTAAAGATGAGGAAGGGACGGCTTATCTCCAGATCAGCTACACCGGATTTAAATTTAAAAGTAGTATCACTTGCAGTTGGAGTAGATAAGGCAATAGGTTGTAGTGGACAAGTAGATAGTGTATTTGACCAACACGAACAAGACATTATAGAATTAGGTAGTGCAGATTTTAACCCGATGTATCTTAGCTTTTCTCCAGTTAGAACTGTCTCGACTTCAAACACAAAAATATGTTTGAAGTTGAGACTTTGGGTAAATCCCTTCAACCCCTATATAATGAAGATCATACATATTCTTCCTCTTTAGGTAACTCTCAAATAGTTTAGCACCTGTGCAAATAGTAGGCAAACGCAAACAGAAGAATATTTAACAGAAGGGACACCTAGAAAAAGAATGTATCGGGAGGAGTTAGAGAAAAAATCGCAGAAAATAGAATTTTTACGCAATAAGGTGAGAGCTTTAGAGAATAAAATAGAAATTTTAGAAAATAATAAAAATTTGTCTATAGTAGGGCAGGAAGAAAATAGACAAATTTCAGAGCTATGCGGCAAACTTCCTCCACATCTTGTGATATGTGTGAGAAATTGTTTAAAAAATGCACCCCGTACTTCCAAGGGTTATAGATATGATAGGGAATTAAAAATATTAGCTCTGGCTGTAAAATTTTTATCACCTATTGCGTTCAGGCATTTACAGCCCATTTTTAATTGGCCATCGCAAGTGACGCTCGAAGAAATTGTTCAGGGTTGGCCCCGTAACCCTGGCTCAACTTTAGCAGCATTAAAGCCCTGGAGTTGAGAAGCCGCGGCTTCACCGACGCACAGAGATATGTTTCGATATGCTGTGACGAAATGTCTCCGAAAATTCACCTTCAGTATGAGAGAAATAGGGACTGGATTATTGGGTTGGAGGATTACGGTGATGAAAATCGTATCTCTCGAGTAGCTTCTATTGTTTTAACACTTTTCGTCCAAGGTATTGGTGGAGAAACTTGGACCCACCCTTTAGCATATTTTTTTTTTTGTGTGCAAAGGAGATATTATAAAAAAAATATATATTCGAAGCCATAGGTCAACTCCAGGGTATTGGATTGCGTCCCTGCCAAATAGTTAGCGACCAAGGGTCCAATTTTGTTAATTTTGCTAGGTTATTAGGAGTATGTAAAGAAAGCCCTATTTCGAAGTGAATGACTCTGAAGTCATTTACTTCTTTGATTCTCCTCACCTTTCAAAAGGTACACGAAACTGCTTAAAAAATACAAAAAAAAGAAAGTCGTTGTAAATGGGCGTCCAGTTGAATTGTCGGATATCGTTCATATATATAAGAAAATGGTACTCCAAACGACATTAGCTGCACCCATAAATTGACCTCGGCACACATAGCCCCTAAACTCTTTCAAAAAATGAGCGTGCAATTAGCTTCTCAAGTTTTTAGTCATTCTGTTGCAAGTGCTATGTTCGCCATTTATAGCTCCGGGAAACTGAATACTTTTAAGTCTCCACCTTTTATTAACACAGCCGAGTTTGTCCTTTTTTTTTGATAAATTATTCAATTTTTTTAATAGTAATGTCTTTGGAGCAGTAGGGAATTTTAAAGAACCCTTTTTCGCAACTGCGGACTAATTAAAATTTCTTAAAGAAGCTGAGGAGTTTCTTAACTCCATAAAAGTGTACGATTCTTTCGGTCGCGAAATAACTAACACTTTCAGTTTTATAAAAGGTTGGCTTCTAAGTATAAGTAGCTTAAGACGTTTATGGCGCTTCTGGTCACATAAGAGATTCACACATTTAATGACCAGAAAACTTGTTGATGTGAGAATAAGTCCGCAGCGTTTCTCATATCTTTTCAGAAAAGCCTGGGCATAGGATATATTCGTTGTGTAGATAAGTTGACCAGTGTGAGTCATTTTCTAATAGCTCCCTCAAAAGCGCCTGCAACGACGCTTTGGTTCAAAATACCTCTTTGTAAACTTTTCATAGTATAAACCTTTCAAAGTTTACCAAGACCTACCAATTCTACCTCATTTCTAAATATGTATATAAATCGAGGTAAATGTGGACGTATGTAGATGAAAACAGCTTTCTACATAAAAATGCTTTTGTGTATTTTTGCGGTTATTTGTACTATAAATACTTTAAACAACATAATTGTTTAATGCCCTTGCCAAGATTTGATGGTGGTATTACTGAAGAAGATTTTTTTTTCACTTCAGAAAAGCAATATAGTAATTGCCAAATACTAAAACCACCCCTTAAATTTATAGATTTTCTATCAAAAATCGAAGATATTTATACACAACATTTTGATTTTACTTGCCATAGGATCGGGTTTTCCCAACTATTATTTGAAAAAATGGTTAACGTAGAACCGTACTATTGTTGTGATAGTTGTAATTCTGATATTATAAAATGTCTATTCATTAGAATTAGAACATATTTCCTAGTAAACGCTTTTAATAAAAAAGTAAAACAAAGTGATTTGAAAAACGTAAAGTTCTTGTGTGTTACACATAAATAGTAATCACGTCCGTTTGTCTGCCTATATGAGTCGGAATTTATATTTATATATGTCTGTCGAATGCCGCATTCCCATAGTTACCTTGATCTGTGATTTTGAAATGAGAATTTTAGCGATTAGGTTTGTACGCTTATTATCAATATTTTTTTTTTTGTTTTTTTTAAGTGTTTTCGTGTACCAGGTATAGGACCCTTCTTTCCACCACTATTCCTGTGATAGGGTTTTTAATAAGTATTTCGCTGTGGGTGATTTAGAATATTTTGTAAATATTATTTATTACTTAGTAGATTGTTTTGAATATTATTGTTGTTGTTCCTGAATTGTACCTAATTTTTTATATTAATTTTTGTTTTTGTTGAAATTAACACAAGCCGATTGTTAGGACTTGTATTGTTAATGTTTACAATGAAATTGTTCCCGATTTTTTTTATATTTATTTTAGTTTTTGTTTAAATAATTACAAGTTGGATAAGTATAAGTAGTTAAGTGGATATTGTTTATGTTTTTTTTAATTTATTTTAGTTTTTGTTTAAATAGTTTCCAATTGATTGTTTTGACATATATTGCCAATGTTATATTTTTAATATAATTAATATTCATGAATTGTACCTGACTTTATATATTTATTTTTGTCTAAACATATTTTTTATAAGTAGATTGATTTAAAACTGTATAGTATTAACTGTATAATAAATATCCAATAAACTTTTGTTTCAAAAATATTCTTGAAAGTTTTGATTAATGTTTTCCGTTACAAATACTTTTCCACAAAAAAGTTGATCTACTACATTTCTTTTAATTACATCTCTGTGCCTGAAAAAGGCAGATTTCGATCAGGTGATCTCAGCTGTGAAAAATTCTTGGAAAACAGCTGATTCTTTTGTTACTTGTAGGGTTATACAATGAACTAAACTCACCACGCACATTCTAAGCTACTTCACACTTTTTTGCAAATCATAATGCCATCTCTTTTCTACGCCCCTACGAACAGACCTTACTCAACAGCAGAGTATGTTTCTTTCACTGAGCTGCTGAGCGTTCTGAGAACCGTTAGCGACATCGTGTCGCTATTCAAAAAGGTACATGCAAGTTAATGACAGCCTCCACACAGCCACTTGACCATAACTGTAAACAATATTGAATATTTACACTTTGCAGTTGTGCGGCCTCATAAATTAAAATTGAATTCGATATACTTTTTCCGTTCACATTAGAATAAACCATTCTTATAAATGCTGAATATGAAATGAATGTAATTTGACACTTTCTTTCAATAGCTTTAAGTAAATAATAGGTAAATGTATAAATATGAGTAACTTGTAAATAAAAGTTAGATTTTGTCTCCGGCAATCCAGTCGACACAACGAGTTTCATTTTCTCTGCGCGTTGGCAGATAGAAAATATATTTTTTTTACAAATTCCCGCGATATGGGAATTAATTGGCGCCCAACGTGGGGCACGTGTTCGTA
The DNA here is from genome assembly GCA_027475135.1 of Bactrocera correcta. Lineage (NCBI taxonomy): Eukaryota > Metazoa > Arthropoda > Insecta > Diptera > Tephritidae > Bactrocera > Bactrocera correcta. Next base: position 26,235,147 of record CM050327.1, read on the forward strand.
ACGATCGCGTTTAATGAACACCGGTGCCGGAACCATTAAACGTACATAAACCTCGTGCGAGAGGTCGTACGCTTTAAAAATTCTTAAAAAAAAAAAAAACAAATATCCCAAAAATAGGGAGAAAAGTAAAAAAAAAACCAAACAAAAAACTACAACAGCAAATATAAAGTGATTTAAAAGTTTGAGTTGAAGAAAAAAACTGAAAGTGAACATTTATGAACATTTGTGAGAATTTCAAGGAAATAAAAGGAAGTGTGTGGAACTATAAGACATCCACATAAAAAACGCTGACAGCCCATCATAAAAACAAAAGAATCAAAAAATTTTTGTGAATCAGAAATTTCGCCAAAAACATCTTATTTCATCTAAGCCGTGTGTGAGCCGCCAACGACGACCATCGCATAACCAACCGTCAAAATTCTACGCGAAAAGCAACAAGAAGACAACAGAGGACAACATTGGAGAAAGCAGTAAGATTAATCAATCATTATTGTTAAGAAAAATAAATATTTTAAAATTATAAATTATATATACATATATATATATTTAAGGGGAACACCCAAATTAAGCCTAAGTATATTAGATTATACTATTGTAAAAATTGCGTTGGGGATCACGAAGAGAAAAAGTGTACCCCACCCCCCCCCAAAAAAAAATAAAACATAATTTCTAGTTTGTGCAACCAATAATAAAATAAATTAAAGCTGCGATTCACCACCTTCGGGGGGACCCTCCAGCTTAAAATAAATAAAATAAACTCTGCGATTAACTGCGATAAAATAAAAATATAAATTAAGGCTCGACCAGCCACATAACAAAATAAAGAGACCCTCATAACTTAGCTCAATTCTGCGAATCCTACATAAAAGGACCCTTCAGAATAGAAGAGCATCTCTTCCTAGAAGAGATTATACAAGTATAAAATAATAATAAAGTTCCTTCTCTAAACTAAAAAAAATAATAATAATTAATCATGATTAATGAGGCAGGATTAACGGTAGATTTAATTACGCGCCTAATTGCGGGAAGCAATATTACAATAAGGCAAGAAATTGACAGATTAAAAACTCAAATTGAAACACACAGAGTAACAGATTTTCAAACGAAAATAACAAATGACGACATTCAGTGTCATGAGTCACTATATGTTATAAAATCCTTACCAGAATTTTTAGGAAAGATTAGCGCTTATGTTAGCTGGCGCGAAGCCGCACATAACGCACATGAGTCTATATGTAAGAGGTGGCCGAAAGTACTTCGCAGCCCTTACGATTTTGCGTAACAAAATTACACTAGAAGCAAATGACACATTAACCAACCATGGTACTGTGTTAAATTTTGACGCGATAATTGCGCGTCTCGATTTTACATATTCGGAAAAACGTCCAATACATATCATAGAACAAGAAATGAGTGTTCTACGACAAGGTTCAATGATGGTCATTGAATATTATAATTTAGTTAACAAAAAACTTACGTTGATGATTAATAAAACCACTATGACTTATGGAGGGGCCGCACCAATAACAAAAGAATTGAATAAAAAGAATAGAGACCAGGCTCTTAGAATATTTATAACTGGACTTAACGCTCCATTAAGAGATATTATATTTTCCCTCTGTCCGGAAGATTTGCCCGACGCATTGGCCAAAGCTCAGGAATTAGAGTCCAATAATCAGAGTTTGATTTGCACAAAATTTTGCAAATGAAAGGACAAGAGTAAAACAGTTTTATCCAAGTAATAATTTGCGATTTCCTCAGAGGAGCAACATGCCAAAACCAGAACCAATGGATATAGATCCATCTATGTCTAGATCATACCGAAGGGAAAATTACCCAAAGCCCCAACTAAACAATAGCCATAAGTACCAAAATTTTGGAAAACCAAATGGCCAGTGCACCAATGGCCAGTGCAAGCCATGAAGCCAATATGGACCAACCAAAAAGGTATATTTCAAATAAAAACAACCAAGGAATAAAACGACCAAGGGAAAGCAATTATAGCTTTCGCCCACAGGAGAAAACCCGGAAGATAAACAACATAAATAGAGTCATTTTTTAGGCAAAGAGGGGATAAACTCCCCTGTCTAAAGCTCTACGACTCGAAAATAAAGAAAAGTTTAAAAGTTCTAGTCGATACAGGAGCAACCTCTTGCTACATTAAGCCTGGGGTTTATAATAACAAAAACGAACTAGCCATTTATAAACGGATAAAAACCGTGAACGGCTATTCCATAATAAAGCATTACCATATAATAACCATATTTGGGGTCGAAGAACTTTTCTACGAAATAGAAGGTTTATAATCGGATCTCCTTATGGGATACAATTTCCTTAAAAAATTGAGGCACTTATCGACGTGCCCAATAGGAAAATAAATTATATGGAAAGAAATAATAATAAAAATGAAGCAAACAGAATGAACATTTATTTTGAAAATAAAAATGGAGAAAACTTAAAAATCAAGGAACAAAAAGTTTCTGCACATTTAACCGAGGGAAATATCGGTATAAATAAAAAAATTAAGGAACATAAAGATTCCGTAAAACCAGCCGAAGCAACTACCGGCAATATTATATTAAAAAAATTTATTGTGGAACAAAGAAGTTCTACAACGCCAGCCGATGATAATACCGGCAAATTAAATAAAAAATTTATTGTGGAACAGAAAAGCTCTACAATGCTAGCCGATGAATTTTCCGGCAACATGAACAATAACTATTCAATATTGGGTGAAAGTAGCTCAGAAACGAATGGTGATAATGATAATTATTATTCGGTAAAGAATTCCGTAAGTTCAAACAATGAGATTCAGGATGAAGAATTGCAGGATCTTCAAACTCATGTAAAAGAAAAAATTGCTCAAATGTATTCAGGCAATAATACAAGCTTCCCATTTCACCCTGGAGAAATAATTTATGAAAATATAATAGGAGAGAGAAATAAATTACAACCTAGGTATAAAAAACAAGAAGTTAAAGAAAACTTGGGGAATAACCTAATAATAAACAATAGAAATAGAATTATGCATAAAGATAACATAAAATCATAATTAATTATAGGTTTTCAAAATGATCCTTTCAATTTTCGCATTACTAATTGGCTTGACAATAGCTGATATCAAAAAACCCCCGGGTGATTTTTTTAAGAAAAATTGGGAAAAACATTTTTAAAAAAAAAAACGGGAAAAAAATTTGAAAATTATGGATTGATAATAATGAAACGTTAGAAAATTTGTTCAAGAAAAAAATTTCTTTTTTGAAATTTTTTGACATTAAAAAAATGTTGACAAAAAAGGAAAAGAAAGGGCCTTAGGTGGTAGCAGGAAAATCCAATTTTGGGGGATTTTTTCGAAAATTTGATCCAATAAATAACAAAAAATTTTCTTCAGGGAAATTTTTTAAAGTAATAAAAAATTAACTGGATTTTTAATAGACTTTAAAAAATTGATAACCCCAAAAAAAAAAAGAAGTCTAAAGGCGTTAAATCGATACATTTGGGTGGAATTTTACGGGTCCCAATTTTCTTTTTAGAATTAAAAAAATTGTTTCCAAAGGGAATGACCATTCAAAATGGCCAAAATTTAAAAAACACGAGATATAGTTGATGTTTGCAAATCCCCTTGTTGAAAACCATGATGTCAACCAAGTTCAGTTCTTATTTTCAGGCCCAACAAAAAATTTTGTTTTAAACGAACGAAAACTGAAATTACAAAAACGTTTCCAAGCATCTTTGAAAAAAATACGGTCCAATGATTCCACCAGCGTACAAACCACACCAAACAGTGCATTTTTCGGGATGCATGGGCAGTTCTTGAACGGCTTCTGGTTGCTCTTCACCCCAAATGCGGCAATTTTGCTTATTTACGTAGCCATTCAACCAGAAATGAGCCTCATCGCTCATCGGACACGGACGCGAAACACATTTCGAACCGAACACTGATTTTGGTAATAAAATTCAATGATTTGCAAGCGTTGCTCGTTAGTAAGTCTATTCATGATGAAATGTCAAAGCATACTGAGCATCTTTCTCTTTGACACCATGTCTGACATCCCACGTGATCTGTCAAATACTACTGCATGAAAATCCTAACCTCAAAAAAATCACCCGTTAGATTATACCCGACAGGACTACGTACTTATCGAAAATGGAGACGTTTCCATTTATGAAGAATATGGAGATATATTTCACATCACTAATTTAACAATCTTTGTGAATATAATAACAGAAGAAAAAAGAAGTTTGAAATATGGAATTGATAATAATGATAATTTAGAAATTATCACTCAAGAAACAGAAATATTATTAATTGAAACTTTATTAGGACAGTTAAAACAAAACCATGTTAGACAAAAAAGAGGAATAAATGAATTAGGTACACTTTGGAAATGGATAGCAGGAACTCCAGATCATGACGATTTCATAAAAATAATTGATAGATTAAATGATCTAACAATAAATAACAATAAACAATTTACTACAAATTCAGAAATTTTTAAAGTAATAACAGAATTAACTGATACAATAAATAGTATAAAAAATGATAACACAGCCAGAAAAATCAAAAGAAGAAGAAATCAATACATTATACATGAACTACAAAATATAATAAAAACGATAACATTTGGGAAAATAGGAATTTTAAATCCAACAATTTTACATTTTGATGAATTAAAAAACATAACCTATGTATTACCAACATGGTACAATGACCATTACAGACTTAATGGACATTTCAAAATTTAAAATAGCACAAAAAAGAGATATATTTATACTTTATATCAAATACCCTAAAATAGAATCAACATGTAAATACTATGATGTGAGAGCCATAGCTCAATTAGATGGTAAGCTTATAATTGATCAGAGCATAACATATTGCAATAATAATTTTTTTAATAAACTGTAAAACTGAAATTACAAAAACGTATTGCAAATTAAATAAAAAACATACATGTTTGTCAGAAATATTAAATAAAAAACAAGGAAAATGTAAAAAACTAAAAGAGAAAAATTTTAAAATGGAAGAAATAAAACCAGGAGCAATATTAATTTCAGGAAAAAATATCGTACACAATCAAACACTAACTGGAACATATTTAATAACATTTGAAAATAATACAGTAATTAATAATCAAACTTATGAAAATATAGAAACAAAAATCTGGAATTATCTTAAAAATAACCATATCAATAATTTTGAAATTTTAGAATACAACTAATAAACTGTTAAAACTAGATAATATAAACATTTTAGCAGAACGGAATGAGCATATCACAGTCCATTCATATTTTTGGTACATAATTTTAATCTTGAGAATACTTTTCATAACTTACATATTTAATATTAAAATTCAAAAAATCTCGCAAAATTCCCAAACCAATAGAAAATGTGCAATTGCAAGAAGTCATATATAATGCTATTTTAGATCAAATACATAAATTAACTCAAAATAATACATAGTGAATCGCGGACGATTCATCTTAGGAAGGGGGGAGTTAATGACAGCCTCCACACAACCACTTGACCATAACTGTAAACAATATTGAATCTTTACACTTTGCAGTTGTGCGGCCTCATAAATTAAAATAGAATTCGATACACTTTTTCCGTTCACATTAGAATAAACCATTCTTATAAATGCTGAATATGAAATGAATGTAATTTGACACTTTCTTTCAATAACTTTAAGTAAATAATAAGTAAATGTATAAATATGAGTAACTTGTAAATAAAAGTTAGATTTTGTCTCCGGCAATCCAGTCGACACAACGAGTTTCATTTTCTCTGCGCTTTGGCAGATAGAAAATATATTTTTTTACAAATTCCCGCGATACGGGAATTAATTTGCAAGCACAATGGTCCAACTAACCATTTTATGCCACACATATACAGTGGACTAATTTACCATTCTACGATACGGCGTTCCTGACAAATTACATGTTCTCGTGTGTTAGATCTAGGACAAGACTTTCTCAGTTATCGTCAAATTTTATTAACCTTTTACTTAATTAACTTTTATTTGTATAAAGTTTAAATTTTTATACAAAACAATCAGATTGGTTTCACGATACTATCACATAAACTTTTTCATAACATTTTCTTTTAAATCAAACTTAACAATTCTTCTTTTATATAATTCCAATTTCGATGTGCAGTTATTCTTACCGATCCCCGCAACAACAAATCCTTCTGTTATGGTTCGATCATCAGTGATCCCCGCCACAGCAAGTCCTTCTACTATGATGCGGTCAATTGACCCCCGCCATAACAATTTCATCTTTTATGGTCTATATCCCCTCTTGAGACTCTAAGGCAACTGCTATGCCTTCTTTATCTTTATTTCTCATTTGAGAGTCAGAGGCATCTCCTCTGGAGTCATCTAATTCTTAATCAATTTCTTTACTTAATTCTCTATTGGGCAATGCCCTCAAAAACTCATATGCATACTTATAAGTTCTTTTGCTTATTAAAGACTTTAAAACATACCTATCGCCAAATAGTTGTTCGATTATTTCGAACGGACCTTTAAATTTCGGATCAAGCTTAGTTTGGTGACGCTCCTCGTTTTTTAGTAACACATGGTCTCCTGCATTATATTTTATTATCTTTGCCTTATTCTTATCATATCTAAGTTTGTCATAACGAGAGTTAGCCTCCATATTTTCCTTGGTTTGTTTTCTTATAGTCTCCCTATCAATTACATTATCCTCTTCTTCGCCTATTGGTAACAAACAGAGAGGTCTAGATTCTCTACTAATTTGTATTTGTAATGAACTGAACTTTGTGACTCGATTGGCGGTGCAATTCATTGCCAATTGTACTTCTGGTAAAGCATCTTGCCACGACCTCTGACTGGTTTCGACTGCTGTCAACATACTCTTAAGTGTGCTCATTATAGACTCTACCTGGCCATTTGTCCTACTCGCGCCTATAGCAATTAAGTGTAGCTCAATCTTTTGGAAGGAACAAAATTTACGGAATCCTGAGCTTGCAAAATTACTTCCCTGATCCGCTATAATGCGTGTAGGCACACCAAACAAGCACACGACGGCTTTAACAGCTTTGATTGAACATTCAGTATCAATATTTAAGGTGTGATGTAAGTAAACAAATTTCGTGAACGCATCTACCAAGCCAATTACGTATTCCTTTAGGTCATTCTTTCCACTAATTTTTCCGGTTATGTCTATATGCACTGTGTGCCACTGGATGTCTACCTTAGGAATCGAATGTAATTCAGATTGACTTTTTCCAACTGGTGGCTTAGCTAATTTGCAAGTAATGCAATTTTCAACAAATCTACGAACGTACTTTGACATATTTTCAAACCAATAAAATCCATAGACTTTGTCCAATGCTTTATCCCAACCTAGATGCATAATAAATTTATGAACGTGATTAATCACTGCCCATCTAAATGCCCTAGGGATTACAGGCAAACACTTAATCTTACCATTTCGTTGTATCTTTCTCTATAAAACTCCTTTCCTTAATTCATAGGTTTTTAATAAATGTTCTGGCAATTCGTTATTTTTGAACTTAGCTAATATATTATATTATAGGCTAGTCGCACAAAGCTAGACTTAACGCCGAGGGTACATAGGTTTTAGTTTCGGCTTTAACCAACACGTCATCAATATAAACGACAGCACATGAGCGTGCCAGTGATCCTAATGCTCTTATTATGGCCCTCTGGACAGAAGGTGCATTTTTCAAGCCAAAAGGCATGGTCAAAAACTCGTACTGACCCTCTGTAGTCACAAACGCAGTTCGTTCAATTAAATTTTCGTGTACTGGAATTTGGTAGAAACCACTAGTCATATCTAAGCACGAGAAAGTCGGGCCATCTGGTCTGCGATAAGAGGCAAAGCATACCTATCAGCAATGGTATTATCATTTATCATCCTATAGTCCACACAAAGATGATCAGTGCCATTTTTCTTTTTTACTAACATTATTGGGCTGGCGAAAGGTGAGCAACTTGGACGGATAATATTTGCTTTTAACAACTCCGCCCACCAGGTTTTTTTCTTCCTCGCCTAGCCTATAGGGACGTCGTTGCACTGTATTTTATGGATCTATTAACTTAATTTCCAACAGTCCTGTTGAAACTCGAGTTTAATTAGTTAAAGTCACCATATCTATTATTTTCGTTTTATTAATTTCAATTTATCAGCGTCTATCATTACGCCAAAGCCTTGGCTAAAAATCTTTCGACCAATTTACACATCGTATTTCAAATACTTGTCTAAAATTACGTGTAACAAAATCTCAAAGCAGTATTGATCAATATTTATATTACATAAAACTTGTTGAGTGCTATAAATTGCATCGTTACTTATGCCATTGAGTTTTACAACATTATTAACTCTTTTCCCCTTAAATTTATGGACTACACTTTCCTTGACTAGCGAGCATTCTGCACCAGAATCAAAACAAAATGGAACAGACTTACCGAATGCCTTTATTGTTCCAGAGGGTGGAGCTACTGCGCAGATATCCACACGCTTCTCAGAAATTCTTTCATTTTCACCTGATCGGCCTTTAGGACATGCGGTTGCAAAGTGCCCAATTCGTCACATTTGAAGCATTTGACACCAGATCGATCTTTCACACCCGTCATATTTGTGCTGTTGTAGGTTTCGCCTTTACTCTGGCCCTTCTGCAAACGTGCCCGACATTCGGCATATTTATGGCCAACCTTTCCGCAGTAATTGCATTTCACCAGGGACGTAGATTTGAATTTTTACGATCCGAGACAGTTGCATCGTCTTCTATGCTACGCTTCATGAAGGGGTGTGCATGCAGCTGTTGTAGCTCATTGCGAGTTTTTACATTGGTGGTAAAAATCCAGCGCGCCAACTTGCTATCAACTTGCGCCATGTGAGCCAAAGTTACAGACACAGCTATTTCTTTATAGACATAAGCATCGTGACAATCCGGCTGCCGTATTCAGCAAAGCCTTCTTCTGGTTCCGGTCGACCATTCAATACATTGAAAACCATGCCAACAGAAGCTTCAATTCCAACTAAACACTGAGGAAACAGTTCCTTGAACTGCGCCCAAGTGATGCCGGCAAAGCATATTTGTAAAAGCTACTGTGATGCGGTGCCTTCTAATGACTTACATAGTGCTATCACCAGATTGCTGCCTTGGAAAACGTTATCAGCAAATATGAGGTCCACCGTGCTACACCAAGATGAGGGCTCCACTCCAGCAACGGATTGCGGCGCCTTTGGATTCAGTATGTTTTTAATTGTTTCCATCAGGTTGCGATTTTGCAGTTCCAACGCTAACAAATGTGGATCAGTAGGCAAAGCAGATCCCACTTCTGAAGTCGGAGAAGGCCCATTTATTTCCATTTTCAACACGCAGCAAGTTCTGTTCGTCTCGGTTGCGCAACATTAACTAAACTCGCCACGCACATTCTAATCCACTTCACACTTTTTTGCAAATCATAATGCCATCTCTTTTCTACACCCCTACGAACAGACCTTACTCAGCAGCAGAGTATGTTTCTTTCCCTGAGGCGCTATGCGTTCTGAGAACCGTTAGCGACATCGTGTCACTATTCAAAAATGTACATGCATGCACAATGGTCCAACTAACCATTCTATGCCACACATAAGTATACAGTGGGCTAATTTACCATTCTACGACGTATTGATATCATGTCCATGCATGTGTGCATATGTTACATTAGCTGCCATCTATCTACCTTCATTTCATGCGAAATTTTATTATGATTTTTCTAAATTGTTTAAATATCGATGTTATTAGACGATCTTGAAAAAGGTATAGCTTCATATATTTTATGTAATTATAGCAATTTAAATCCTTGAAAAGATGAGCGCCGGAGAAGATTCCAGCTTACCATCCACACCACCAGAGGCCCCTGAAGCTCAAGATCAGTTATGGTTATTGTATTGAATATGTACTTACATAAACTGTAAATTTAGGAGTCATTATAAAATAAAAGTTAATGTTAAAAGCTGGTATTTCAATACAACTTATTTTCTATGTTATACCATGTTCAGACAGAAAATTTTAAATATTAGATTACATTTAATCAATTCATAACCCAACAGTGTCCTCACTGCCGTTAGAAAGATCAAGAAACAGCTGTTATTGTCATTCATAAAGTCACATCGCTTGATATTTTTCAAAAGAAAAGATTGTCGTATAGTATTTTGAAATAAAAGTCGTCTTTTTTCAAATATTTTCCATATAATAGAAATAGTGGATGCATTTTGATGCAAAAAATTTGTTTACGTTTTTCCCCTGTGTAGTGTCAAAATCAACTGTGATAATGGAACAGATTTCCAGTGCTGCCAAGTAGATTGCGCAAAATCAGAGCCGCACAGAGAAATTTTGCGTGAATCAGTTTCGAATCATTTCAATGAAGTGATTTGGAACTGTCTTTTTTGTATGGCGAAATCTTGATAAATTTATAAGATTAGTGGGATAATCCATTATATTATTTACATTGTAGAAACATACAAGTAACAAAAGAATCATATGGTCTTCAACAGCTGAGATCACCTGATCGAAATGGTTGATTTTTCGGCACAGAGATTTAAATAAAAGGACTTAAAAATAATGAAGAAGTTGCAGTATAGGCGCGTTAGCAATATTTTTTGGTTTTTAGGTTAAACAAGAGGCCTATTTTCACACATATAAAATATACAATATTAACTAAACTCTTTGCAATAATTTAAGCAAAAATAAATAAATTCTTCAAATATTTTTAATAAAATAGAAAAGATTTACCAATATTTTGATACAATAAATAAAAGTTTAACAAAACTAGGTCAATCTAATCTTTATGAATTTTAATAATCGAAATATATTTGAAAATTTAACAAAAACGTACTTAAAATAATAAATTGTATAGCATAACACGGCAACACACCTGTGCATTGGGCCGTTTTAGTGGTAGAATATTTAAGAAACTCTAACGAACACCTGAGCTTTTGCCCTGAGTCGTCCCTCATTCTATTGCATTCTTAATTCTTAATTCGCCTGTGTGTGTACGGGTGAAAATGATAGGATTTGTTATACAATGGCGTAGTTGTGCCGGAGTTGTGGAACAACAAACTGGACTGTTATAAAAACAAAAATGTACACCGTAGAAGCTACCAAAAACTTTTGTTGGAATTTAAAAAATAGAAAGCGATGCGTCGATAGACGACATGAAGAAAAAACTGTCAAATATGCGTACTTGCTATCGCCGGGAGATGAAGAAAACATTGCAAAGTGAAACATCTGGTGCAGGAGCTGATGAGTTATATGTTTCACTCCTATGGTATTTCGATTAGCTCGACTTTTTGCGAGACCTGGAAGTACCTATGCCTGCTGTAACATCCATCAGTTCGGATGATGATAAAGAAGTGTCCATTCGCGTGGTATGTTGAAAAAACATTTACAAGTTTTATTGATTTTATTTATGAGATTATGTTTTTTTTACACAGCAATCGTCGAAGAAATTTAAAAAAAAGTGACTACCGAAAGAACGGTTTCTAAAAAAAGCAACGGAGCATTTGGAGATATCCAAAAACAAAATGGATGAAGAAGAAACGTACGGAAAGGCATGGGCTTGCATGTACAGGCCAATGAAACCAGAGCAGCAACTTTTTGCAAAGCAAGCAGTAGACGAAGCAATGCTGTTGGTCCGATTTGGAAAATTATGTTTTAATTATCTGGACTGTGCAGATAAGCTCACCAAATTTAAGTAGTCCGCATCTATCACGAACCAGCTCGCCTTTTTTAAGTAGTGACTCGCAACAGTATATTTCGACAAATTCTGTAAGCCCAACAGAATAAACATAACGCTCAACACATTTTATTTCTGTGCCAACTTTAAACCCCATATAATCAACATCACATTCGCAACGTTTTATTTCTGGGCCAACTGGAAGCCCCATACAATCAACATCACATTCGCAACGTTTAATTCTGTGCCAACTGGAAACCCCATACAATCAACATCACATTCGCAACGTTTTATTTCTGTGCCAACTAGAAGCCCCATAGAATCAACTTCACAAACAATTGAAATAACTCCAGAGTTACACTTTTTAGATGCAAACGAAAGTCAATACACAAGTGTTCCTGATTTATTTAATGACTCGTAATATCAACGAATTAAAACATATTAAGATAGAGTACATACATATATTTTATTTTATTTTTTGTTTAAATTATTTTTTTTAGTTCATTTTTTATGTATTCGTTATAATATAATGAATATAAGTTTTATTCAAAGAACACAACTAATTTAACTATTTTATATGCAAATAAAAGGAATTAAAGAGATTTCAGTTTTTTGATGATTTCACAATATTTCAACCTTACTATTTTGGCCTCATTAGATGCATTTCTATTCAGCGTTGGTTCCATGCCTGATAGCTGAATATTTTCACATTCAAATCGATTTGAGTTTGACTGGCACCGTAAGTAAGTAGCATCAGGCAAGAACAGCTGTAGTAACTTTTTCAGGACATAAATTTATTGTCGTTTGAAGAAGTCGAAAACGCGATGCTAAAATAACAAAAGCGTTTTCAACTTTAACCCGTTCTGAGCTCAAAGGTTTATTTAACACCATTTCATTCGCTGAAAAATTGTTGTGACCAAATGGTTTTAAAACATTTTTCCTCAAAGCGAAAACCGACTCCGACACAAACACAAAAGGGAGTGAATCTTCGTCTGCAAGCACTGCTTGTGGTTCCGGTAAATTTTAACTTCCACTTTCCAACTTTTTAAAAATTTCGAATTTCCGAAAACGCTTTCATCGGAAATTCGTCCATTTGCACCTACATCTATCATTAGGTTGCTCAGGTGTTTTAGGAAGCTAAAAATATATTTTGCGTTAAATAAAATGCATAACTCGGATATTCTTTTCATACTACCTTAATTGAGTCTTTTAGAACTTTTGTAATGGCTTCGCACGTCTCAATTGCAATTTCACTAATCGCTTGCGCAGATATTGCGGTTGAAAATTTTAGGTCTTCAAATGAGTTTCCGGCAGCCAAAAATCTTAAAATTATTGCCAAACGATTCTCTGCGCTAATTGCTTCTCGCATTATTGTGTCTTTTTTTTCAATAAAAACTTTCACTTTCCTGAGAAGACCATAAAACACTCCGTCGCTCATGCGCATGTAATTCTTGTAGTCCTTTGGCTCTGTTTCACTCAACGTCTTCAAAAGCTTATTATTTGAAAATTCATTTTTATTTTGCACCCACATTGTTTAAAGTACCAATATTAATTTACAATTAATACACATTTTATTGCTTTAGTTAAAAAGAAGAGGTAACAATTTTATTTATAACAATAAATTGATATTTTACACAGTTACCAAATATTCTATAAAGTTAAGTAACTAAATATCGGTGAGACTCTAATGACGCATGCGATGATCCGATGGTGTTGGCGATCGAGTTTTTCGCGGATCAGGAAATTAGACAATGTTTTAGGTTTACGAAGGTTGATGTGCGAAAATAGTCAGCGCGCAGAATTGTTGTCAATCGATGTATAGATGCGAAAATTGATGTCGACCCTACGCAATGTGCAATCGAAAGTTGATAGCGAAGTGTCTGAGACGAAAGTTGAATTGCCAATAGTTTAGGACGAATTGTGTGTAACGAAGTGAAAAAGTCTCTGCATTCTCCTTGTCCATCCTTTTTGATGAGTGAGTTGGTGTGTGGTGAGTTGTATTTTAGTGGCATCCTGTGGTGAACTGCGCTGTTTCATTAGGATGGACCAGTTTTACCGGGTAGAAGGGGTGGATGCTTGCGAATATTTTGCCTAGTATTACACGAATATGTATGTTGTTGTCTATATTTTGGCGTACTGTTGGTGGAGTAGCCGAGGCGCAGAATACATTCTGACAGCAGAAGTATTTGATGATAGAGTTGTAATATACTCACATTTAGCCGGGTGTGCATAGACCGGATTTTGATTCAAACATTACACATGTATTTGAATTTGCGTGCAGGTATTTAGGAGCAACTTTATTTATTTTTTTTTTTTTTTTGTTGACGCTTCATTATTATGGCATACAAGGGTATGCGTTGTTTTGCTTTTATTCATTCATTTCATTGGCGGTTATTTAAAATTTCTTATTTCATCGGTATGGAATACCGGTTGTTTATTATTTGCCTTTTCAATGTTATCGGCTTATAAAGGATAGTAACTCCACGCCTGGCTCAGATGTGGCCAGAATGGGTACTCCGTAGTCCTAGATTTAGGACTATGAAATTAGAGGGATCTTGCGAGAGAGTAGCCGGTAATTGCGAACGGCTTCATTTAGAATTATAATTTTTTAAGTGGGATGTTCAAGATGTACAAAAGATTCCCATCCACTAATCTATGTGGAGCGCTTATGTAGGTGCGATAAGAGCTACCTTTACTTTTGGTAAGTTTATGTGCTACACAGTATGGCATTGGGCATATGGTGTACCCTTAACCTTAATTTTCGACGTTTTCATCAACCTTTTTATTATATGTAATATTTGAGTGCCTGTGCATTAGTTTGGCATTTAGTAGCCTGCCACCGCTTTGGAATTTGCTCAGGATTTTCCTTTTTTTCATTATTGGCTAAAGCCATCTGCGGGGCCGAAAAGTTGTACGTGCTTTTAATAATTTGGACTGTCAGAGGTAACTCTGACTTTGTTTTTAATTCCAATTTGTGAAGTATTGAAAATTGTGGCTTTAGGGGTAGTCGTACGACGTACCGGCCATTATTTGATCGAGTAGTTGCGGCTCTCGTGTAGCCCTTACAATACGGATCTTGTGTAGTTTTATTTAATATTCGGGGAAGTTTCCCTATCTCTTGACTTTTCCTTAATTGTGAATTATGGTATTGATTTGATTTTTTCTCAACTGCAGTTGGTATGGTGGTAGCTAGTTCTGTAACTAGTCCACTTTGTGTTTCGCTGTGCAGCGTTTGAACTTTTTGCGCCTTTGAGAAACATGGTGTCTCTTGGCAGTATTTAGTATTTTGGTTTTCTGTATTTGCTTTTGAAGTTGAAGCCGTGGTTCTTTTCGTATAAGCGCTTCTTTGGGGTGAGATGGGATATATGCTGTAATGAAGCATTGAATGATGTCTTTTGTGACAATAGATGCAATTGAATTTGCTTTCGCAATTTTTATATGTGTGCGCATGTGACAGGCAATTTGTGCAAAGTCGTGACCTGACAAAATTATTTCGTTCGTTAACTTTTAATTTTTTGAACTTCTCGCAAGTTTTAAGTTTATGCCCTCTTTTACATAGTTCGCATGACGTTTTCTTTTTCTGTTCGGATATGAACGATTGCGTTATGTGAAAGCGTTTTGTTAAATTGTTTCTGCTTCTAGCTTGAAGTCTATTTAAACTTATGTTTTGGTCGTGTTTAATAGTCTTAGTTTTGATTATTTTTTCTTCTAACCTTTCCGCAATTCCATATTGGGTGGTGAGAAAATCTTTCATTTGTTGCCACGTTGGGCACTTATTTCGTGATGAGAGCGATTGCTCCCATAGAAGTAATGACTTTTCTGGTAATGCGGCGGTGAAAATGTTTACCAGAACAGGATCCCAGCTATCTGTGGGATATTAAGTGTCGATAGAACCTACAAACAATTAGAAACAGTGGATTCTAGTTTAATGAATTCTACACTTATTTCTTTCTTAATTTTAGGCAAGTTTAATAGTGTCGTTACTTGCTTATCGACCAGTATTCTTTCGTTTTCAAATCTAGCTTTTAGAGCTTCCCAAGTCAAATTGAAATTGTCGTCATTTAATGCGAACTGTTTAACTATTTCGCCTGCTTGACCTTTTGTTTTGTATCGGAGGTGATACAGTTTTTGTGCCTTTGATAGTTGTGGATGGTAAACGGCTGTAAACATGTCCCGGAAGGACTGCCATTCTTCATAACCTCCATAAAATGTTTCTGTGTCACATGCGGGCAACTCGAGGTGGATGCCTGAACTTGCCTCGTGACTGTCCATTTGTGGCAGCTCTACTCTACTGTGGAGAGTAGGGGCAATTGCTTTAATTAGCTTTAATTGATCGGAGACCATAGCTTTTGTTTCCTCATATTGGTCCAAGCAGTTTTCGTAAATATCGTAAGCCGATGATTTAAAATTTTCTAAAATCTTCAGATTCTACTATGGCATCATGAGCCGCTTGGTCCAAAAATTATTAAGATTTATAATTTTGATTTCTAGTAACGATTCAGAGTTTTCGTAAATCGGTGAAGAAGCAAATCTAGTACAGTATCTTGTTAAACTGTCACTTTCTGAAATGAATTTACTAGCCTGTTTTGAGCGTAAAGCTGCTACAGGTGTATTACGATTTTTTTCGTTATTAACCATTTTTATTATATTGTATATTTGTATATTAAAATACTGTTAAAGGTTTTCTCAGTGTAAACTGATTTATGATATTCTAATAGAAGCGATAAAATATAATAAATTGAATACTCTTTTGAAGAGTTTTTTTTTTTGTTTTAGACTATATCTGTAAAAAACGTACTCTTAATTAATATCGTTTTTTATTTATTTGCAATGTTATTGCAATATTATTTTTATTTATATTTTATTTTGAATTTTTAACTACTTTTAAACCGCCTTTTTTATACATTAAAATATTTTATGTCCGAAATTTTGTATTTAGGTACACCCTAATACTCGGACTTGTATATACATATTTATGTATGTACTTATGCTTTGTGCGATTTTTTTTTTTTTATTTCAATGCCATTGTAACTAGTTAACATAAAATAAACTAACGAACAATTTGTTTTGCTTATTGTATAATACAAAATAATTAATGGTGCTCTGCGTATAAATTGCAGAGAATCTGGTTACTGTATAAGGTGATGCAGTTTTTTGCGCTTAAGCCTTTCTTTCCATTCACTTCGAGTGACAAGAGCCCTGGCTTCAGTGTTCACATGGTCAGAAAGTCTTTCCATATGAGACTTTGCACATTTTTTAATTGATGCAGCAATTGAGTCAATTCCGAGATCGCGTTCAAGATCGTGACTGCGAACATACCAAGGCGCATTGACGGCGCATCTTAAAACTTTGTTTTGAAATCGCTGGATTTGTGCAACAATGCTAGGGCTTGAGCAGCCCCAAAGTTGTATCCTATAAGTCCAAACTGACACCTGCTTGTAGACCAGAATTTTGTTATATGTCGATAATGCAGAGTTTCTACCCAATAGCCAATACAAGTTTCTGAATTGTATTTCTAATTCTTCTTTTTTCTTTTTGACATGTGCACTCCATCTAAGTTTTGTGTCCAGGGTCATGCCTAGGTATTTCACGGTATTATGATATGGTATTTGCACACCTTTTAAGTACAGGGGCACATATGTAGTATTGTTGTATGCGAAATCAATGTGTACTGATTTAGTCTCGTTTAGTTTTATTCGTCATTTAGCTGTCCATTCAAATATTTTGTTTAAATGTTCCTGCAATCTTGCAATTGATGCAGTTTGTGTTTTGCCAACAGACAGAACCGCAGTGTCATCTGCAAATGTTGCTGTAATACAATTGTCGTCATGTGGTAGATCGCACGTAAAGAGTAGGTAAAGGATGGGTCCTAACACACTACCCTGAGGAACACCAGCCTTTATTTCCTTTAAATCAGGGTATATATCTCCAAGTTTAATTCGAAAAAAGCGGTCCGAAAGGTATGATTTTAAAATATTGTAATATTTTTTGGTAAAAGCATTTTAATTTTGTTTAGGAGCCCGCCATGACAAACTTTATCAAAGCCTTTAGACACATCGAGAAAAACGGCTGAGCAAACCTTTTTGTCTTCGAAGGCATTTTCAATGACTGGAGTTATTCTATGTACTTGGTCAATAGTGGAGTGATTTTTTCGAAAGCCAAACTGATGCGCTGGTATCAGCTTCCTCTCTTCAATTATGTTGTTAATACGCACAGCAAGCAGTTTTTCCAATAGTTTTGCGTATTGGCAGGAGAGATATGGGCCAATACGAAGTAATTTCATGCGCTGGCTTACCAGGTTTATTGAACATAATCACCTCTACAGTTTTCCAATAAATGGATACGTGTTGAAGATTTAAAGTTGCATTCATTATGGCAGAAATTTTACATATAACGTTGTGAGGAAGCTGTTTTAGTATTTCAGTAGTAATGAGATCAAACCCAGGCGATTTTTTAGACTTCAGTTGGTTTGAAGACATCTTCAAAGTATGCCGAAAAAACATTTGCTTTCTCGATATCGCTCTTGGCCCATGACTGGTCTGCTTTTCTGATTGGACAATGCTGAGTTACGGGTCGTGAAAAATTTTTTGTACACTTCCAAAGTGCATAATCATTCCTATGGTCGTTGGATAAATTTTTCACGTAATAGTTTAGAGTTATATTTTTATATGCCTTTATCTTATTGGTAAGTTTTTTACACAATTTGTTAAGACAACTTTTGTCAGATGAAGATCTTGTTTGTTGCCACTTTCGGCGTAATCGACGTTTTTCTGCTACCATTTCTTTAATTTCTTTGGTATACTTATGACCTGCTGTGACGTTTCTTTTAGTTAGTGTACTACTCCAGGCTGCATATTGAATTGCATTTGTCAAATTCATAATTTCATTATCTAGCTCGGAATTACAACTTATTTTTACGTGACTATCAACATTGGATAGCATTTGCTTAAAGTATTCCCAGTCGGTATTTTTATTTGTTAGGAAAAGTGGAGGTTCCTTAATAACAACACTTTCGTGTAGTGTTAAATACACTGGTGAATGATCAGATGTCATATCTAAACCGCTTTATATGTACATATAATTTGAGGACATATGCTTTGTAATGAAAAAATCAATAAGATCTGGTGTTTTAAGTGGATCTGTTGGCCAATAAGTTGGTGTTCCAGTAGACACGATACTGCAACTAGACAATTGAAGATCTTTCAATAACTCTCTACCCTTTGTGGTTATAAGCCTCAAGCCCCAATGAGTATGTTTCGCATTATAATCACCACCCACTATAAATCGGTTTTTATGGCTCTTGATGAGTTCTGGATAGATATGACATTTTATTTGATGTCTTAGGGGACTGTAAACTGCTGTAAGGGACAAGTTGTTGTCACTATCTATCGTGACCGATATTGCTTGAAATTCATCTGTAGATATGCTGTTTTCTTCGTGGTGTTT
The DNA here is from genome assembly GCA_027475135.1 of Bactrocera correcta. Lineage (NCBI taxonomy): Eukaryota > Metazoa > Arthropoda > Insecta > Diptera > Tephritidae > Bactrocera > Bactrocera correcta. The sequence continues at coordinate 26,254,310 of CM050327.1, forward strand.
TATGTTGCTTCTTATTATAATAGCAGCTCCTCCGCGTGCACAATTGTTCGGATGTATTGCATGATACATTTCGAAGTTTTTGAATTTAATGTAGGTTTGCTTGCTAAAATGGGTCTCAGAAATTAAGCATATGTCAATTTTTTCAGTATTGTGTATTGTTTCTAGCTCATTTTTGTGTTTAGTAAGGCCATTTGCGTTCCATAGCATAATTTCTAAGAATTTTGTCATACTTATTTATTTTTTTGTACAGTTTTTTCGAGCTTCTAAAGCCTCTTCTCAAGTGCAATGGTAAACTCATTTTGTTTTGTAATCTTTTCTAAGATTTGTTGAAGAATGCTAGCATCATTTGAACAAGTATTCTCTTTTACAACTTGCGAATAAGTCAGCTCATTTGTTGTTGAAACTTTATTTTCAGCCATTGATTGGCGTATTGCGTTTTTTGGGAGGCTTTTGGTTTCTTTTACAGCCGAGCTTTTAGGACGTGGGTCGTTTTTCTTTGAACCAGTTCTTTGGTCACGAATCTTTTGCAGTTCTTTCGCAACTACGCATCCTCTGTAGTTAGCAGGATGAGCCTCACCACAGTTACAACATTTTGGTTGATTGTGATTAGGCTTTTGGCACTCTATGGTCTTATGCTTTCCCGCACACTTCACACATCTTGCTTGCTTACCACAATAGTTTTGGGTATGTCCATATGATTGACACAATTTGCATTGTGGTATGAGCTTTGACTGCTTTACGGCCTCAATGACAACAACTGAATGCAATATGGTTTTTATTGCATATATGTTATTTATATTTTCTGTTGCATCGAAAGTAAGAAGAAACATATCTAACGGCTCTTTCGTTTTCCACTTCAGTTTGTTGACTGCGTTTACGGCTTTGAATCCCTTCTTATGAAGGTCTGATATGATTGCCTGTGGTTCGTTTGAATGATGTAAATTTTTAACCATTACCTTAATTGGACGAGATTGCTTACTTTCATAAGAAAACCACGGTAAATTCTGTGTAGACAGAGTTTTTGTTAACTTCCTATAATCATCAGAGTCTGATGTATTGATTTTGTATGTATTATTATTTAGAAGCTTAATAGTAAATGCTTTTTTTGCCTCATCATTCATAATTTTATATATTTTTTGGTATTCACAGTCACCCGATATCATTATTGGAGGAGGTCGTGAGATTTTCGTTTCTGTTTGGTTTCTTCCGACTTCTCTTATGGTATTTGATGTCGCTGGATCCACGAGCCGAGGAGATAGTTCAGCTTTCCTTTTTTACTGGGCCTTTTTTTCAAAATCCAATCTGTTTCGCGGGCAAGCTCTTCCTCATCTGTTGCATAAAATTCAGCATTTATTTCGTTATGTGTTGGACTTAAATTCTTTGTTTTTAGGTTTTGATTTTCGGCTTTGAGAAACGCTATCTCTTTCTTTAATTCGGCGCATAATTGCTCTATTGTTTCCAACTGCCTGGATTGTTGGTGTATAATTGTTTCATAATGATTTAATTTATTTGCCGTAGTTTCTGGGTTTTCAGATGTTTTGCCACCTCCAGGTGGAGGCGTTCGGACGTTTTTCATGAGCCAATATTTAGTAAAAATAACTATGTGGCAACTATAAGATAAAACATTTACCAATTTCGATGTATACTTCTAGGCTGATCTAATACAGGTAAAAGCTTAACTATAAATAATGCAAATATAATTGGTTATTGTATTAGATAAATAAAGCTTATACTAGGTAGTGATTTTTCAGATTCCCTTTTACTGGTCAAAGTCCAATAAGAAAGGAAAAAAAAGATAATAGGCTGCCTTACATCCACTGAAACACTTTTAGCAGGTGCAACAGCCTATCCACTCGATCATCTCACCGCACTTCAACTTTCGGGCAATCTATGTAAAATGGCTTCCGTGTAGAAATAAGTTTTTTAATTTAATTGTTGTAAATCTTTAAAATTTTGAATTTATTTAATATTATTTTATCACACTTCAATTCACTTGACTTCGTTCAAGGGTTGCCAAATAAGATGTGCGATTAAGAGCTCGTTATAGAGATCAATTTGCTTTGTGCCTAAGTATGCACGAATTGTTAGTGTGCTTATGATTATGCTTTTTCTTATATTCTTAAGCAATTGAGAGCTCGTTAGAGAGATCAATTCGCTTTTTGTACGCAATCCTGCTTGTTTTTGTTTGCCAAAGAACAAGAGGTATTGCCGGATAATTGCCAATGTGGACTTTGAATATTTGTGTGTACTAATCTTTATGTGTTAATTTTGGTTGTTATTGTTTGGCAATATATTTGCACGACGAAAAGAGAGTGCTAAAACGGATTAGGTAAAATTTTTTCGGTATGCACTATTATTTATATGTACGTATGTAAATAATTATATGTTCTAATATTTCTGTTATAAGTACGTAATTTTGTGTATACCCCTGTTTTTTGTAAGGTTGTGTCCACAAACTTATGTATATTTAGTGAAAATAATTTTTTTTGTATTCGTTCCAACAATCGTGAGTTTTACTTAACCGTTCCGTTTAGTTCTTTACGGAAAGATAATTTAATTTTTCTTAATTTTTGGTAATTTTGTATGCTTCTAGTAAGAAAAAGTAAGCTTCTAATTTTATATACATACATATGTATGTATATTTTGAAATATCTATATTACTCGAAACGGTATTTCGGCTTTTACCGTGTTTGGTAAAATTTAGCATATGTATATCAAATAAATAGAGGAATAATACGCTCACTGTGTTCTCGGTATTGTATGTTTTATAGGGTGTATATATATGTACATATGTTGCCCTGTCGTCTCTTCTTGCTTTGTTCCCCGTCTTGTGCTCCAGCTGACTACCAGCTTGTGCTGCTGTGTTGCTGTGTGTATATTCCGTTCGGGCGATGAGAGTGTGGAAATAAAGAACTCTGGATACTTTTTTGGCTGGTATTTGTATAATTGTTATAATTGTTCGCGCCCCATTGTTTGTTTTTGTATATTTTTGTTGAATTTTATTGTTTTATTGAAGTTTTAGATTTCGCGCCGGAATTATATTTCGTTTTTAGGTTTCGCGCCTAATGTTCTGTCGGTTTTTTGTTGTACTTGTTGACTGTTTTGTATATTTTGATTTTTGATGTAATTTATTTTTATTTTTGTAATGGTTGGGTCACTGCACTATTTTTTTTTTTTTTTTGTTTTTGCACTGCACCCTTTTATGTTGTTGTTTGTTTGTATATACATATATGTTGTATGTAAGCACATATGGTTGTTTTTTTTTTTGTGTGTCACTGCATTATGTTCTCGCACTTTGTTTGTTTTTTGCCACCAAATTTGCTTATTATTGTTATTATATTAATTTATGTTAATTTTTATTGTTTTTAATTTGACTGTGTCAAACCGAAGGTGCCTTTCGTTAAGGCTCGAAGGACCATGTTTAAAGTACCAATATTAATTTACAATTAATACACATTTTATTGCTTTAGTTAATAAGAAGAGGTTACAATTTTATTTATAACAATAAATTGATATTTTACACAGTTACCAAATATTCTATAAAGTTAAGTAACTAAATATCGGCGAGACTCTAATGACGCATGCGATGATCCGATGGTGTTGGCGATCGAGTTTTTCGCGGATCAGGAAATTAGACAATGTTTTAGGTTTATGCGAAGGTTGATGTGCGAAAATAGTCAGCGCGCAGAATTGTTTTCAATCGATGTATAGATGCGAAAATTGATGTCGACCCTACGCAATGTGCAATCGAAAGTTCGGTAGCGAAGTGTCTGAGACGAAAGTTGACTTGCCAATTGTTTAGGACGAATTGTGTGTAACGAAGTGAAAAAGTCTCTGCTTTCTCCTTGTCCATCCTTTTTGATGAGTGAGTTGGTGTGTGGTGAGTTGTATTTTAGTGGCATCCTGTGGTGAACTGCGCTGTTTCATTAGGATGGACCAGTTTTACCGGGTAGAAGGGGTGGATGCTTAACTCATTTAAACACACATTTTAGACCAATTTCTTTTTTTTCCGAATGTTTTGCTTTTGCTCCTGTTATTATTCTTCCGCTAAAACTTCATTTATAATAAGTAAAGCAACTACTTCCGGACTAATGTTTACGCAACGAAGTAAATATTCAAAATGAAGTTGGCCTCAAAATTGTGTCAAAAGTTGTGTCGTATCACAATATATACAGTAGAAAACCTTTTCGTGGTAACTTTCTGGGGAGTGAATAGCGGCCATCTTGGATTTTCAGTGGTAGCAACGCAGTGCTATATAAATTGAGATAGTAAATACTTAGCAAATTTATTTTATTAGATAACAAAAGCTATAAATATTGTTGCTTAATATAAAAGAAAATTATTTATTAATGTTATATATTTACTAATAGGTGATTTAAATGTCATAGTGTGCAATATTTCGCCCATAAAAATATCATTTACTGATATTCAGATATTCTTTTTGTAGTGAGTTCTTAATAATAAGATGCAGCCCTGTTTTGAGATTTCTCGGTGGAGTTTTCTTCTGAATGTATTAGTTTACATTTGACCGACAGAAAACATAAAAGGTGCAGCTTTCCAAATTCAAACATTCAAATTAAATCTAAATATTATTATAATATAATATTAATATTATTATTATAAAAACTAAATATTTTATTTAAAGTTTATTAATTGGAGTGAACATAGGTTTTATACAATAGAAAATGTCCGTTAAACCAGATATCGCCAAAGAAGCGGTACTTAAGCAAAGTGAAAAAACAGATGGAAAACACACCCATCGTGCGGGGCTACGATTCGAATCAAGGAATTGATTACTCAAAATTATTTGAGTCGTATGTTAATACGGGGTTTCAAGCTAATAATTTTTGAATGGCAATAAGAGAAATCAATGTAATGGTAATGTAACCATTTTTTTATGGAAAGGTTTATGTATTTTAAAATATTCTTGGCTCGATTGTAGGCAGCAGCCCTTGAAACCTTATGAAGCCGTTTTGCATGAAACGGATGAATTCATTAGATGAAAACATAGCTGTACAATATTCCTTGGATTCACATCTAATCTAGTGTCGTCGGGATTACGGGAGACATTACGATTCTTCGTTGAACACCAAATGGTGGATTGTGTAGTAATGACAGCGGGTGGCGTGGAAGAAGACTTTATGCCTAGCACCCACGTACGTGGGATCATTCGAATTATCTGGCCGAGATTTACGGGATCGTGGTATAAATCGTATAGATAATGTGCTTGTGATGAAATGGTTGAAGAGCAAAAAATGAAAGGCATGATTTGATCTCCTTCTCGTATTATACAACGACTTGGGGAAAGGATAAACGACACCAGCTCAATATACTACTGGGCTGGGAGACCTAAAATACCTGTGTTTTGCCCTGCGCTTACAGATGGTAGCCTAGATGACATGATGTATTTCCACTCTTTCCGTCACCCCGGATTAGTGGTAGATATTTTGTCCGATTTGTGACATCTAAACACTATGGCTGTGAAAGCCAACAAATCGGGAATGATTATAATTAGTGGCGGTATTATAAAGCATCACATATGCAATGGGAATTTGATAAAAAATGGAGCCGATTATTCCGTTTTTATTAACACAGCTTCGGAATTCGATGGCAGTGACAGTGGTATGTAGCGAAAAGGGCAATTTCTAGCCCAACTCAATCAACCAATTAGTTGTTGCGTGTATGACTTCCATAAAAATCAGTTAGCACACTCATCGTTGAAAAGGTTAGATTGTTTAGAATTATGAGGAAAACGAGTGTTGCCGCATCTTAAACACCAAATATGTAGGATTTTCAAATATTTTTCTTTGTTAGTATCTTCGCTTGATTCTTTTTTCTATATTAACTATAATAAAGAATACTTTCCAAAAATTTTCAAGTTATCAGGGGTGTTGTGGAATCCAAGACAGAATTGCTTAGCTGTCAGAACTACAAACCGATTCTAATTTTCAATGGTGTAACAGAATTTATTCGGATTTTCGTCACTTCGTGTTTTAATAAAAAAAAATAACGTGATTTCTTAACTTACATTTCAAATCTGTGAGCGCCTCTCTTCTTGCTTTGTTTCTGATGGCAAAACCGATAAAATTGATTTCCATGGCACCCAAAACCGATACAAATTCTGTTTCGAATATCAAATCAATAATATCTGAATTCATGACACCTACTACTTTTATTGATCGGTTTCAATTCTGATTTCGACAACTATCAGATTCCACAACAACCCTATATAATTGAGTTGTGAACACTTTTTCCTTATACATACATAAATATATACTATATGTATATGTATAATATGTGATTTATATTTAGTATACACAAATAAGTAAAATTCTATGATAACATTATAAAATCTATGTTATATTGGGGTGACTGAAGTGCTTTTGCGTAGTACTCCTTTCTGTGTTGATAAAAATAACCCTAGTCGAGCCAATACCCTGGGTGACTGAATTACTTTCGCGTAGTACTCCCTTTTGCGTTGATAAAAATAACTCTGGTCGAGCCAATAACCTGGGTGACTGAAAAACTTTATAAAAATAACCTTGGTCAAGCCAATATTCAGTAAGTACTTTATTACGTAATATTATTATTTAATATAATTTAGTTGTTTATTAAATTTAATTAAGAAAATATCCATATGCATGGAAAGATTCCTTATACTCATTTTCATTTGAAATATAATTTATATACACACGTATGTTTATTAGAACAAAGATTGCTAACCAAAGAAAGAGGAACTATAGCAAAAAAGAAAAATTGCAGCGAATCGCTCATATTTTCTTATTATCATATGGCAGGGCTACATTTCCTCATAATTTTTAGTACATAAATGATACTCACGACGAGTGCAGAAAATGATTTTTAAAATAGAAATTTCTAAGGATGGAGTCATGTGTAGAAGTTCACCCAAGTGAGAAAAGTTCTCTGATTCCCATTCACTTGGGAGTGGCCAGAAACGATTTTTTACATATGACTCAAGCAGCTCACGACTTCCGGTCTTTGACCAAGTGTCCTCTGGGTAGCCTAAGAACATCTGTTTGAAGGCGAGCTAAAGTGAGAAGGCGAAACATCCCCTCCGCAAGGTTGTGCGCTGGGTTTGAGACCCGCCACGTAAAACGTAATATCAATGAAAAGGAACAACAAGCCTCGGATGAGTGACCCCCTGTTTGATGACGACCATGGCAAACGAAATAAGGACTACGAATTGAGGGCATGCACCTGGAATATCCGGTCCCTTAATTGGGAAGGTACCGCTGCCCAGCTGGTTGATGTCCTTGTAAAAATGTAGGCTGAAATCATCGCCGTCCAAGAAATGCGATGGACGGAGGCGAGGTTCTTCAACATATCGCTGATTTGCGCCCACGCCCCGACGGCAGAGGACGATGTGACCAAAGATGCCTTTTATGAGTGCTTGGAACGCACTTATGAGCTCTGCCTCCGCCACGATGTCAAAATCGTGCTTGTTGACTTTAACACCAGGGTGGGCAAAGAAGGTATCTCTGGCACTACGAACAGTAAATTTAGCCTCCACGACGAAACATCCCCAAATGGGCTGAGGCTGATCGACTTCGCCGGGGCCCGAAATATGGTTATCTGTAGTATTAGATTCCAGCAAAAACCACCAACCAGATCGACCATGATGTGATAGACGGAAGACGTACGCTCCGAGATCCAAGATTCGAACCCGCCTCTGTGCAGCAAAAAACGTATGTCAACAAACACAAGGAAGGTTCGAAGTCGAGAAGCTGCAATCACAACAGACAGCCGAACGATTTTCTATTCGGCTCGCACTCCTGCTCTCTGAGAGCTCTCGTCAACATCAACAACTCGGTATAAGGGAACTGTGGAAGGGCATTTTAAACTACTTACGTACAGCTGCAACCGAAACCATTGGTTTTCGGAAAACGCAAATATATTCATTGGTACCATCGGCCTCAACATCCGTGCCGTTAGTTCTGCTTCCTCCAGACTGGACAAGGAAGCAAAGCAAATGGGTCTAGCAGTGAACGAGTGCAAGACGAAATATCTCCTGTCATCAAACAAACAAGCGTCGCACTCGAGACTTGTCTCTCACGTCACTGTTGACAGTCATAACTTTGAAGTCGTAGATAATTTTCTCTATCTTGGAGCTAGCGTAAACACCACCAACAATGTCAGCCTGGAAATCCAACGCAGGATAACTCTTGCCAACAGTCGCTACTTTGGATTGAGTAGGCAATAGAGAAGTAAAGTCCTCTCTCGACGAACAAAAACCAAACTATGTAAGTCACTCATAATTCCCGTCCTGCTATACGGTGCTGAGGCCCGGACGATGACAACAACTGATGTGTCGACGTTGCCAGTTTTCAAGAGAAAAGTTCTGCGAAAGATGTAGTATAGTCCTTTATATCAAATACAAAATTTTTCTTTAATACACAATTCACTTAGAATTCTTCCACCTTTTATGGCGCATTCGAAAAGTTTATATTACGTTAGTTACTCTAATGGCGTGCAACAGATGCGCAGGGTTGTCACAATTTTCGCGGTAGAACATGATGCTTTCTCATCAAATGCAACACTGCCTCAGTAATGTAATCACAACAAATGCACCCTAGTTTCTTTAATATCTTACCTCTCCGGGGGTTAGAAAGGATTTATGTACCTGGTTTTCTAATAACAGGAATACGGTCTCTTTTCAAAATAGAAAACACTAATCGTTAAATAAACTCATATGTAATGGTGTTGAATAACAACTTCTTGGAGGTCATCCAATGTCACAATTTCTTTAAATAATCGAATCAAGTATCACAAGTGTCATTTTGAGAGAGCACCCATAGCAGAATCTAGTGATATAAGAACAGCTGATTCGGCAAAATTATTGTGAATGACTATTCAGAGTGACTATTGTAAATTGGCGCTCTTTCTGCGGTTTATTCTTAAGGGTAGTTTCCAGATCTCAAGAAATGTAAAAACTTTTACAAAAAAACGCTTCATGGTCAAGAAAATTTCATACGAAGAATTTTATTGTGCTAGTATGCAGCTCTAAAGAAATCTAGTACTAATTTTTAACACATTTTTTCAATAAAATGCGAATATGGCAAAGCTGGTTTTACGAAGAAACATGAAATCAAAAATTGTTTCTTGAAGGAAATTCAAAGTAATCGTTAAATTCATTTTAAATTAGTTAAAGTCATTATTATGAAGTATAGTATATTTAAATTATAGTTCAACTTACCAATCATCAACCACATTTAATATTTAAATATGTACTCCCACACATATGTAAGTATATTTTCTTTGTTTATTTTCTTTAGCTCTTCTAATGTGCATCATTCACAATGCGTAACCTACTGTCAAAATTACTTGCCTGCAGCTCAAGAAATAAGGAATTTTTTTCAACCTTTTAATGGCGAAATATGTCTTTATGTAAAATAACAGCTAAAACAGGTGTTGCAATTATATTTTTACTTGTCATTGTATGAAAATAAACAAGGGTTTTGGTGTGACATATTTTACAACCATTGCAAATAATTTTCTGCGCGTGTTAGTTGTTGTGCCGTTGTACTAAGTGGAAAATTCTGCAATTCGTACGCCACGCAAATTATGTTTTGCGCGAACGCGGTTTTTTTAAAGATCACAAATGAAGTGAGTCTAATAAGTTTATATGAAAAACTAAACTAAAATATCTTTATTTCACTTTTATTTATACAATTCATTTCTTAAGCCCAGATACAAAGTTTCATCTTACATTCTAAGAAGTGCAGAGCTTATGTGTTAGATGATGTGCTGTCTAATTCTACTTAAAGCATGTCATAAGTTATAGTTGATGGCCGCTCCCTAATTGGCGATTTCGTAATATCATATGTGTTTGACACATCCGTTTAATAATGAAATTATAAAGTTATTGTTTAAACATAAGTGCTGTTAGCTATTGGTGGCGTTAACTGGCAATAGTTTTGCAAGAGAATAACCCCCCCCCCCCCCCATGTCTTTTTGTAATTTTACCGTGCGATTCTTTACTATGATACAGTCTCAAATCTTGAGATTTTAAGTTAGAGACAATTTTTGAGACTTGAGACGATTTTGCTATTCTGTAAGTGACAATCTCAAAATCTATTACATTTCATTATTCAGAGATGTTTTTACACTTAAATGAAAATAAATATGTCGATAACAAATATTATTAAATTGTTTCATAATATTTACGAAATTTATGTAAAATTTATTTATTTTTAACCTTTTCGTGTTTGAGTTGCTTACAAAATATAAATTAATATCTATTATGATCTCTATTGAGTATATTCAAATTGGCAGTAAGAGTTCTTTTTAGTTTGTGACCTGCTAACTATCAGGTCTCAAATTTGAGTCAATATTTTAAGACTAAAGCTAGAGACTGTTTAGTGAATAGTAATAGTCATAAATGTCTCAAATAGAGACTGGTTACAGAGTCCCGCCTTTAGTTCGATTAGTATTCATCAATTTTTGTTACACCCTTGTTCCATAATCTTTAGATACATATCCATAAGTAAGCTGCAACTGCAATATTAATGCGACTTGATTTGTAGAAATTTGGATCCGTTAGTACTTTATTTCTCCATGTAAATGCATTTTTTTCTTTTCAGATTACGGCGCGAAACTTTTACTTTTATCTTTACGCATTTTGCCGAGACGCTGCTTATCTCGGATACCTTTATTTTCGGTAATCCTAACATTTATATAGCTCCCTTTGAAATTAAAGTTTTTTTCAAGCCGCAGTTGATCAAAGCTCTTAGAGCCAAATCTCCTTTTGGTGTTCCTAGCTTTATAATTGCGGTTGGTAAAAATGTCTCTTCTAATTTTTGCTTGATAATATTTGTTTGACCACTTAGTTTGTCTCACTGAAGTATATTGAAAGTTTTCCCACATACCCAACCTTTCTAAGTTCTGAAGCAACCTTCTGCGTGTTGTTCTAAGCACCTAGAACATAACTGTTTTTTGCGCAGTGGTGTAGCTACCGTCCTCGAATCCTTACCAGAAATCTCGATCAAACTGAACTTTTGAAAATTTCTACATTTTTAACATAAATGTGACATGTTGCATTAATCATGACAACTCAGTTGAGAGAAATTAGAAAGTTAAGCTTAGAGAATTCGCCTAATCCGTTCTGTAGGTTGGCAGTGTTATCATTTTGACGGATAGTGATATGTGCGTTTTATTATTCGTCGATGTGCGTTTTATAGAGAATTCGAATTAAGATCTTTTTCGAGAACGGTTAAAAAATTAATCCTGTATCAGGAGTAAGTAACCTAATAAACTTTTTTGTACTGGTGGTGGTTAAATTTTATCTGATTTTATACTCATATTGATTGTTAGTTAATAAATCGTGTCAAATCTATAGATTTCGGCTACAGCTCATTGTAAAACGCGAAATACCATGAAAAAGCGCAAGTCATCTGCTGTAAGTACTTTAATTGAAGTCTGTAAAAAAAACCTCGTTATTTTGATATTATCTAAGCATTATCAGAAATAGTTCCAGAGTCCTCGTAAAGATGAGTGTAGTGAAGTAGAGAGTATTAAAACAAAAATCCTAAATTTCGAGTTCGTGTTGCTTTGCGAATCCATGCACAGTGTATTGAAAAACATCAATAATGCAGCCAAACCTTTACAAAAATGCGACCTCAATTTCGACGAGGCGAGTCAAGTTTTAACAGAGACCAAAGCAAATTTGAAAATTTATAGATATGATTATGAATTATTCAAGTGCAAAGCCAGTGAAACTGTAAGAAAATTGGTATTGATACCCATTTTCAAGAAAAAAAAAAAATTAAAAAAAAAAAAACATTTTGATGAATTAAAATTGACTACCGATCTCAAAATCGAAAAAAAATATTAGTAAATTAACAACCCAATTTTTTGGGGAGTACAACACACTAGGGCGAGTATTTAAAATGAAAAAGTTATTTATTTAACAGGTACAATTTATTTAAAGTTATCGTTTGTTTACATAACCATGCATTGCGAAAATATACATATGTATGTATATAGGTAGAAGCGTTGGATCGCTGTAAGTCGGTGGAACGATGACGATCGAAACAAAAAGTGGGAAATCCGCGGCGCAATGTAGAAGCAAAAGTATGAAGCGATTGTTGATGCGCAGCTTGTATGGATCGAATTGTAGATAACAAATGTGTGTGTGGCAAATATTCAAATCGTTTTTGTTGGTTTAGCGGCATGCGATGTCGTCATGTGGTGACCGCTTGCTGGGTGATGTTCTCAATTGTGGTGAATTGCGTGGTCGTATTAGGGTGCGCCAGTTTTTCCCAGGTTGAGTGAGGGGAGAGGCTTAACTCATTTAAACAAATATTTATTTGATTTTCTAACACCAACATTTTTATTACAGTTAAAGCAACTTCATTATTCAGAAATATGCAGATATAATAGGCTCTAGTTTTTCAATTCAATTTATTAATATTCACAACCTAGTTTCACTTCAACTAATTTTAGCCTAAACTGCTCACCCATTGTGTAAGGAATTAATGAACAAAATATTTAACAGAAGCAATGTTATTAATCTTTACAATTTTTGTCACTACTGCAGCAGCTGAAAGGTCATTTACCAACCCAAAAAAATCAAGCCTAGATTTAAACGAAGTCTTTGATACTTTTGCGAAAACTTCTTCTTCTTCTTCTTCTTTACTGGCGTAGACACCGCTTACGCGATTATAGCCGAGTCAACAACAGCGCGCCAGTCGTTTCTTCTCTTCGCTACGTGGCGCCAATTGGATATTCCAAGCGAGGCCAGGTCCTTCTCTACTTGGTCCTTCCAACGGAGTGGAGGTCTTCCTCTTCCTCTGCTTCCCGCGGCGGGTACTGCGTCGAATACTTTCAGAGCTGGAGTGTTTTCATCCATCCGGACAACATGACCTAGCCAGCGTAGCCGCTGTCTTTTAATTCGCTGAACTATGTCAATGTCGTCGTATATCTCGTACAGCTCATCGTTCCATCGAATGCGATATTCGCCGTGGCCAACGCGCAAAGGACCATAAATCTTTCGCAGAACCTTTCTCTCGAAAACTCGCAACGTCAACTCATCGGTTGTTGTCATCGTCCAAGCCTCTGCACCATATAGGAGGACGGGAATTATGAGAGACTTATAGAGTTTGGTTTTTGTTTGTCGAGAGAGGACTTTGCTTCTCAATTGCCTACTTAGTCCGAAGTAGCACCTGTTGGCAAGAGTTATCCTGCGTTGGATTTCTAGGCTGACATTGTTGGTGGTGTTTACGCTGGTTCCAAGATAGACGAAATTATCTACAACTTCAAAGTTATGACTGTCAACAGTGACGTGAGTGCCAAGTCGCGAGTGCGACGACTGTTTGTTTGATGACAGGAGATATTTCGTCTTGCCCTCGTTCACTGCCAGACCCATTTCTTTTGCTTCCTTGTCCAGTCTGGAGAAAGCAGAACTAACGGCGCGGGTGTTGAGGCCGATGATATCAATATCATCGGCATACGCCAGCAGTTGTACACTCTTATAAAAGATAGTACCCTCTCTGTTAAGTTCTGCAGCTCGAACTATTTTCTCCAGAAGCAGGTTGAAAAAGTCGCACGATAGGGAATCGCCTTGTCTGAAACCTCGTTTGGTATCGAACGGCTCGGAGAGGTCCTTCCCGATTCTGACGGAGCTTTTTGTGTTGCTCAACGTCAGTTTACACAGCCGTATTAGTTTTGCGGGGATACCAAATTCAGACATCGCGGCATAAAGGCAGCTCCTTTTCGTGCTGTCGAAAGCAGCTTTGAAATCGACGAAGAGGTGGTGTGTGTCGATTCTCCTTTCACGGGTCTTTTCCAAGATTTGGCGCATCGTGAATATCTGGTCGGTTGTTGATTTACCAGGTCTAAAGCCACACTGATAAGGTCCAATCAGTTTGTTGACGGTGGGCTTTAATCTTTCACACAATACGCTCGACAGAACCTTATATGCGATATTGAAGAGGCTAATCCCACGGTAGTTGGCGCAGATTGTGGGGTCTCCTTTTTTGTGGATTGGGCATAGCACACTTAAATTCCAATCGTTGGGCATACTTTCGTCCGACCATATTTTGCAAAGAAGCTGATACATGCACCTTATCAGCTCTTCGCCGCCGTGTTTGAATAGCTCGGCCGGCAATCCATCGGCCCCTGCCGCTTTGTTGTTTTTCAGGCGGGCAATTGCTATTCGAACTTCTTCATGGTCGGGCAATGGAACGTCTGCTCCATCGTCATCGATTGGGGTATCGGGTTCGCTTTCTCCTGGTGTTGTGCGTTCACTGCCATTCAGCAGGCTGGAGAAGTGTTCCCTCCATAATTTAAGTATGCTCTGGGCATCGGTAACTAGATCACCTTTGCGGGTTCTACAAGAGTATGCTCCGGTCTTGAAACCTTCTGTAAGCCGCCGCATCTTTTCGTAGAATTTTCGAGCATTACCCCTGTCGGCCAGCTTATCAAGCTCTTCGTACTCACGCATTTCGGCCTCTTTCTTTTTCTGTCTACAAATGCGTCTCGCTTCCCTCTTCAACTCTCGGTATCTATCCCATCCCGCACGTGTTGTGGTCGATCGTAACGTTGCGAGGTAGGCAGCCTGTTTTCTCTCCGCTGCGACACGGCACTCCTCGTCGTACCAGCTGTTCTTCTGCACTTTCCGAAAACCAATGGTTTCGGTTGCAGCTGTACGTAAGGAGTTTGAAATGCCGTCCCACAGTTCCCTTATACCGAGTTGTTGACGAGTGCTCTCAGAGAGCAGGAGTGCAAGCCGAGTAGAAAAACGTTCGGCTGTCTGTTGTGATTGCAGCTTCTCGACGTCGAACCATCCTTGTGTTTGTTGGCGTGCGTTTTTTGCTGCACAGAGGCGGGTGCGTATTTTGGCTGCAACAATATAGTGGTCCGAGTCGATGTTAGGACCTCGGAGCGCACGCACATCTAAAACACTGGAGACGTGTCTTCCGTCTATCACAACATGATCGATCTGGTTGGTGGTTTTTCGATCTGGAGACAGCCAGGTAGCTTGATGTATCTTCTTATGCTGGAATCTAGTGCTACAGATAACCATATTTCGGGCCCCGGCGAAGTCGATCAGCCTCAGCCCATTTGGGGATGTTTCCGCGTGGAGGCTGAATTTACCGACCGTAGTGCCAAAGATACCTTCTTTGCCCACCCTGGCATTGAAGTCGCCAAGCACGATTTTGACATCGTGGCGGGGGCATCTCTCATAAGTGCGCTCCAAGCACTTATAAAAGGCATCTTTGGTCACATCGTCCTTCTCTTCCGTCGGGGCGTGGGCGCAAATCGGCGATATGTTGAAGAACCTCGCTTTGATGCGGATTGTGGCTAGACGTTCATTCTCCGGAGTGAATGATAGTACTCGGCGACGGAGTCTCTCTCCCACCACGAATCCAACACCAAACTTGCGCTCCTTTATATGGCCACTGTAGTAAATGTCACAAGGACCTACTCGTCTCTGTCCTTGTCCCGTCCATCGCATTTCTTGGACGGCGGTGATGTCAGCCTTTATCTTTACGAGGACATCTACCAGCTGGGCAGCGGCACCTTCCCAATTAAGGGACCGGACATTCCAGGTGCATGCCCTCGAATCATAGTCCTTATTTCGTTTGCCATGGTCGTCATCAAAAGGGGGGTCACTCATCCGAGGCTTGTTGTTGTCTTTCATTGGGGGTGTTTTTTTACGTGGCGGGTCCCAAACCCAGCGCACAACCCTATGCAGGGGTGTTTCGCCTTCTCACTTTAGCTCGCCTTCAAACGGATGTTCTTAGGCTACCCAGAGGATACTTGGTCAAAGACCGGAAGTCGTGAGCTGCTTGAGTCATATGTAAAAGAATCGTTTCTGGCCACTCCCAAGTGAATGGCGATCAGAGAACTTTCCTCACTTGCGTGAACTTCTACACATGACTCCATCCTCCGAAAACTAAAGCTAGGAAAAAACTGATAGACCCTCGCTTTATTTAATAAACTCTTGAATCTTCACTATTTCGTTTTGTTAACCAAACCTACATGAAATATTAATTGTAATTTATATTGTTACTGCTTAGTACCTGCCCTGCAGAGCACAAAAACAACGTTTAAGTAGCTTAGAAATTTTTAAACATTTGTATATTTCATACTTTTATTTGATAAAACCTAATCAGTTTACATAGCAGTAGGACCCCATTTTTTTAATTGACCTTAGGGCCCCTAGTTACCTTGCTACGCCACTGTTCTTGCGTACCAATCCAATCGCCTGAGCAGGTTATCATTGAATTGCGTGTACCAGTAATTTCCAAGCATCCTTGTAGCTTGTATTTTTTCTAGCTTAGTATTTGCCTGACATTCTCGACATCAATATTCAGCTCTTCTATCTCTTCATTAACAACTTCTCTTTCATGTTTGTGTAGTAAACTATCGATATTTTTTCTATGAGACCCAACATCTTAATTTTTAATTTGTCCGTATTTATTTCCATTTTGGCTTGCTGAATATCTATCTACCTTTTATTCCAACATGTCCACTAGACTATCTGTTGGACTATTCGCTCTTTCATTGTATCCAACTGTTCAACTTGTCCTGATCCTTATCTCTTCCCTTCTCATGTAAGACATCGCATGCTTGCCAAAAATTCTCGAGCACATTGTTGACAAGGAATTCATCATTCGGCGCTACTTATACTGCCAACTTTGTGTGGTTGTTGTGGATTCGTTTCTTAGCCCTTCAAAGTTTTCTAAATCTTCATTTTGGCACCGAACTCAAATTTCCCTTTGATGTACTTTCTGCCGTTGTAACAAATCGATGGCTATTGTTTATTTTTCAACTATTCTTTTTAACTTTGAAGTCGTAGATAATTGCGTCTATCTTGGAACCATCAACACCAACAACAATATCAGCCTTGAGAATCACTCTTACCCACGTCATGTTGTCCGGATAGAAGAGAACACTCCAGCTTTGAAGGTTTTCGATTCAGTACCCGCCGGTGGAAGCAGAGGAAGAAAATCTCCACTCCGTTGGGGGAAGACCTAGCTGCACTTCGTATCTCTAATTAGCGCCAAGCAACGAATAGAAGAAACGACTGACTGGTGCTTAACATCTCACATCTCAAATTTTTTTTGTATTATATATTAAATTCTGTTTTATTGCCAAAGTACATCCCAACTTAAGTATCGGCTGTTTTCTGCCTGTACTTTTAATATTACCAGGGCTTAAGATTTGCCTAATTTGAACCAAATCTTGAATATTGCTAAATGAGTTAAGCTTTCACTCACTCTACCCGTAAAAACTGGCGCAACCTAATAAGACAGCTGAGAACACAACTCACAATGCCTATACACCAACAAACTCATCAAAAAGAATAGAAAACGGGAAACATTCAACATTTCATTTTGTCACTTTTCGTTTTGAGACTCATCCCGCGCGTTTGCAATAACATCGTTTGGACAGCTGATTCGGGGAATCGGGATATTGGTGTAATTTAAATTAATATACTAACGTATTGGTAATTCGACTCCCTTCGTCACAAACATTCGATGAGATTACCAACGCAAAATTCACGGACCGAGGAAGTGGATTCTCGCCGCATCGCTTGTCGATATTTATTTTAATCGACATTAAAATTTAAAACGCTTATAACATTACACATTATAATTATTTAATTTTATTGTTAACATACAAATAAAACTCATTTTTATTTAAGAGCGTATGCACTAGAGAAATTTTGTATTTAAATGAAACACTAACTAATGCGCATTTATTATTATTTTTTTTTTTACTTATAATACTTTCGCTTGATCTCTTTATCCTCGAAGGAATAAACTTTTATTTTGCAAGACCAAATGTTACTCAATACAATTTCTCCAAAACTTACCGTGGATGGGGGATGGAAAGATGTGTAGTTGAGTGAGAATTTTTTATCCTAATTTTATTTCCGTATTTTCATCGCTAATATGCCATTTTTGAATCTATCCTATCTAATTAAATGTATGAGTGTGTATATTTGTATGTATTGTTATACAAGCATGTGTGTGTCTGTTCGTATGTTTCCTGCCAGCCACGGCTAACTATTTTTCTCAAATATTTCAATACAACTACACATTTTATCTCTATGCACTAACACCAACGCACATTTTCGGTTTATTTTTTGTTTACCTAAATGCGATGAAAAAAGTTTATTTTATTTCTTGATTTATTTGAATGAGTGCGAAGGAGAAAACATAATTGTCAATAGTGCCAAAAGAAAATCCCAAAAAGGTAATAAAAAAACAGATTGAAAAACGCATGCCATTCGTGATCGTACCATGGTAAAGGAGGCTCGTACAACAAGAAGGTAAGTTGAATGATTTTTATGTGATTTTTTTTTTTAATAATTTACAAATAATTACTTCTTTTGTTTCTATAGCATTGGAAATCAGAATTGAATTTTAAATAGCAGCAGCAGCAAATATAATTTGTTAAGTATGTGATAATAAGTGCGTGTTGTTTTAAATTGAACTGCGCAGTCCATTATAATACGCAAAAATAAATACATATGTACCTATGTACATATGTATTTTATGCGGCCGGCTTACACAATCCAATATTACATATGAAAAAATGTTTGTTTTATATTTAATATAATCAGATATTATTTTCTTTCAGATATTATTATGACTTTTATATAAATGATCTTTCTTTCAGAGTCAATTCTATTTGTATTTATTATACTTTATAGTTTTTTCAGATAATATTGATCTTTTCTTTCAGATGCTATTGTTATTTTTATTTAATTAAACTTTTTTCAGATCATCATTATTATCACTATTTTTATTTAATTAATCTTTTCTTTCAGGCATTATTGTCATTTTATACAATTAATTTTTATTTTCAGATATTAATAATTCTTTTATTGAACATATGTAAATATTTGTAATTCTGTAAAAAAATGTTTATTAACAAAGAAAATAAAAAAATTTAAATTTAAAACGCTTAGTTTCCCTAATGGCGTGCAACAGATGCGCAGGGTTGTCACAATTTTCGCGGTAGAACATGATGCTTTCTCATCAAATGCAACACTGCCTCAGTAATGTAATCACAACAAATGCACCCTAGTTTCTTTAATATCTTACCTCTCCGGGGGTTAGAAAGGATTTATGTACCTGGTTTTCTAATAACAGGAATACGGTCTCTTTTCAAAATAGAAAACACTAATCGTTAAATAAACTCATATGTAATGGTGTTGAATAAAAACTTCTTGGAGGCCATCCAATGTCACAATTTCTTTAAATAATCGAATCAAGTATCACAAGTGTCATTTTGAGAGAGCACCCATAGCAGAATCTAGTGATATAAGAACAGCTGATTCGGCAAAATTATTGTGAATGACTATTCAGAGTGACTATTGTAAATTGGCGCTCTTTCTGCGTTCATTCTTAAGGGTAGTTTCCAGATCTCAAGAAATGTAAAAACTTTTACAAAAAAAACGCTTCATGGTCAAGAAAATTTCATACGAAGAGTTTTATTGTGCTAGTATGCAGCTCTAAAGAAATCTAGTACTAATTTTTAACACATTTTTTCAATAAAATGCGAATATGGCAAAGCTGGTTTTACGAAGAAACATGAAATCAAAAATTGTTTCTTGAAGGAAATTCAAAGTAATCGTTAAATTCATTTTAAATTAGTTAAAGTCATTATTATGAAGTATAGTATATTTAAATTATAGTTCAACTTACCAATCATCAACCACATTTAATATTTAAATATGTACTCCCACACATATGTAAGTATATTTTCTTTGTTTATTTTCTTTAGCTCTTCTAATGTGCATCATTCACAATGCGTAACCTACTGTCAAAATTACTTGCCTGCAGCTCAAGAAATAAGGAATTTTTTTCAACCTTTTAATGGCGAAATATGTCTTTATGTAAAATAACAGCTAAAACAGGTGTTGCAATTATATTTTTACTTGTCATTGTATGAAAATAAACAAGGGTTTTGGTGTGACATATTTTACAACCATTGCAAATAATTTTCTGCGCGTGTTAGTTGTTGTGCCGTTGTACTAAGTGGAAAATTCTGCAATTCGTACGCCACGCAAATTATGTTTTGCGCAAACCGCGGTTTTTTTAAAGATCACAAATGAAGTGAGTCTAATAAGTTTATATGAAAAACTAAACTAAAATATCTTTATTTCACTTTTATTTATACAATTCATTTCTTAAGCCCAGATACAAAGTTTCATCTTACATTCTAAGAAGTGCAGAGCTTATGTGTTAGATGATGTGCTGTCTAATTCTACTTAAAGCATGTCATAAGTTATAGTTGATGGCCGCTCCCTAATTGGCGATTTCTTAATATCATATGTGTTTGACACATCCGTTTAATAATGAAATTATGAAGTTATTGTTTAAACATAAGTGCTGTTAGCTATTGGTGGCGTTAACTGGCAATAGTTTTGCAAGAGAATAACCCCCCCTCCACCCCCCCCCTTGCTTTTTGTAATTTTACCGTGCGATTCTTTACTATGATACAGTCTCAAATCTTGAGATTTCAAGTTAAAGACAATTTTTGAGACTTGAGACGATTTTGATATTCTGTAAGTGACAATCTCAAAATCTATTACATTTCATTATTCAGAGATGTTTTTACACTTAAATGAAAATAAATATGTCGATAACAAATATTATTAAATTGTTAGTAATATTTACGAAATTTATGTAAAATTTATTTATTTTTAACCTTTTCGTGTTTGAGTTGCTTACAAAATATAAATTAATATCTATTATGATCTCTATTGAGTATATTCAAATTGGCAGTAAGAGTTCTTTTTAGTTTGTGACCTGCTAACTATCAGGTCTCAAATTTGAGTCAATATTTTAAGACTAAAGCTAGAGACTGTTTAGTGAATAGTAATAGTCATAAATGTCTCAAATAGAGACTGGTTACAGAGTCCCGCCTTTAGTTCGATTAGTATTCATCAATTTTTGTTACACCCTTGTTCCATAATCTTTAGATACATATACATAAGTAAGCTGCAACTGCAATATTAATGCGACTTGATTTGTAGAAATTTGGATCCGTTAGTACTTTATTTCTCCATGTAAATGCATTTTTTTTCTTTTCAGATTACGGCGCGAAACTTTTACTTTTATCTTTACGCATTTTGCCGAGACGCTGCTTATCTCGGTTACCTTTATTTTCGGTAATCCTAACATTTATATAGCTCCCTTTGAAATTAAAGTTTTTTTCAAGCCGCAGTTTATCAAAGCTCTTAGGGCCAAATCTCCTTTTGGTGTTCCTAGCTTTATAATTGCGGTTGGTAAAAATGTCTCTTCTAATTTTTGCTTGATAATATTTGACTTGACCACTTAGTTTGTCTCACTGTAGTATATTGAAAGTTTTCCCACATACCCAACCTTTCTAAGTTCTGAAGCAACCTTCTGCGTGTTGTTCTAAGCACCTAGAACATAACTGTTTTTTGCGCAGTGGTGTAGCTACCGTCCTCGAATCCTTACCAGAAATCTCGATCAAACTGAACTTTTGAAAATTTCTACATTTTCAACATAAATGTGACAGGTTGCATTAATCATGACAATTCAGTTGAGAGAAATTAGAAAGTTAAGCTTAGAGAATTCCCCTAATCCGTTCTGTAGGTTGGCAGTGTTGTCATTTTGACGGATAGTGATATGTGCGTTTTAATATTCATCGATGTGCGTTTTATAGAGAATTCGAATTAAGATTTTTTTCGAGAACGGTTAAAAAATTAATCCTGTATCAGGAGTAAGTAACCTAATAAACTTTTTTGTACTGGTGGTGGTTAAATTTTATCTGATTTTATACTCATAATGATTTTTAGTTAATAAATCGTGTCAAATCTATAGATTTCGGCTACAGCTCATTGTAAAACGCGAAATACCATGAAAAAGCGCAAGTCATCTGCTGTAAGTACTTTAATTGAAGTCTGTAAAAAAAACCTCGTTATTTTGATATTATCTAAGCATTATCAGAAATAGTTCCAGAGTCCTCGTAAAGATGAGCGTAGTGAAGTAGAGAGTATTAAAACAAAAATCCTAAATTTCGAGTTCGTGTTGCTTTGCGAATCCATGCACAGTGTATTGAAAAACATCAATAATGCAGCCAAAACTTTACAAAAATGCGACCTCAATTTCGACGAGGCGAGTCAAGTTTTAACAGAGACCAAAGCAAATTTGAAAATTTATAGATATGATTATGAATTATTCAAGTGCAAAGCCAGTGAAACTGTAAGAAAATTGGTATTGATACCCATTTTCAAGAAATAAAAAAATTAAAAAAAAAAAAATATTTTGATGAATTAATTAACAACCCAATTTATTGGGGAGTACAACACACTAGGGCGAGTATTTAAAATGAAAAAGTTATTTCTTTAACAGGTACAATTTATTTAAAGTTATCGTTTGTTTACATAACCATGCATTGCGAAAATATACATATGTATGTATATAGGTAGAAGCGTTGGATCGCTGTAAGTCGGCGGAACGATGACGATCGAAACAAAAAGTGGGAAAACCGCGGCGCAATGTTGAAGCAAAAGTATGAAGCGATTGTTGATGCGCAGCTTGTATGGATCGAATTGTAGATAACGAATGTGTGTGTGGCAAATATTCAAATCGTTTTTGTTGGTTTAGCGGCATGCGATGTCGTCGTGTGGTGACCGCTTGCTGGGTGATGTTCTCAATTGTGGTGAATTGCGCGGTCGTATTAGGGTGCGCCAGTTTTTCCCAGGTTGAGTGAGGGGAGAGGCTTAACTCATTTAAACAAATATTTATTTGATTTTCTAACATCAACATGATTATTACAGTTAAAGCAACTTCATTATTCAGAAATATGCAGATATAATAGGCTCTAGTTTTTCAATTCAATTTATTAATATTCACAACCTAGTTTCACTTCAACTAATTTTAGCCTAAACTGCTCACCCATTGTGTAAGGAATTAATGAACAAAATATTTAACAGAAGCAATGTTATTAATCTTTACAATTTTTGTCACTACTGCAGCAGCTGAAAGGTCATTTACCAACCTAAAAAAATCAAGCCTAGATTTAAACGAAGTCATTGATACTTTTGCGAAAACTAAAGCTAGGAAAAAACTGATAGACCCTCGCTTTATTTAATAAACTTTTGAATCTTCACTATTTCGGTTTATTAACCAAGCCTACATGAAATATTAATTGTAATTTATATTGTTACTGCTTAGTACCTGCCCTGCAGAGCACAAATACAAAGTTTAAGTAGCTTAGAAATTTTAAAACATTTGTATATTTCATACTTTTATTTGATAAAACCTAATCAGTTTACATAGAAGTAGGACCCCATTTTTTTAATTGACCTTAGGGCCCCTAGTTACCTAGCTACGCCACTGTTCTTGCGTACCAATCCAATCGCCTGAGCAGGTTATCATTGAATTGCGTGTACCAGTAATTTCCAAGCATCCTTGTAGCTTGTATTTTTTCTAGCTTAGTATTTGCCTGACATTCTCGATATCAATATTCAGCTCTTCTATCTCTTCATTAACAACTTCTCTTCCATGTTTGTGTAGTAAACTATCGATATTTTTTCTATGAGACCCAACATCTTAATTTTTAATTTGTCCGTATTTATTTCCATTTTGGCTTGCTGAAACTGTTCAACTTGTCCTGATCCTTATCTCTTCCCTTCTCATGTATGACATCGCATGCTTGCCAAAAATTCTCGAGCACATTGTTGACAAGGAATTCATCATTCGGCGCTACTTATACTGCCAACTTTGTGTGGTTGTTGTGGATTCGTTTCTTAGCCCTTCAAAGTTTTCTAAATCTTCATTTTGGCACCGAACTCAAATTTCCCTTTGATGTACTTTCTGCCGATTGTAACAAATCGATTACTATTGTTTATTTTTCAACTATTCTTTTTAACTTTGAAGTCGTAGATAATTGCGTCTATCTTGGAACCATCAACACCAACAACAATATCAGCCTTGAGAATCACTCTTACCCACGTCATGTTGTCCGGATAGAAGAGAACACTCCAGCTTTGAAGGTTTTCGATTCAGTACCCGCCGGTGGAAGCAGAGGAAGAAAATCTTCACTCCGTTGGGGGAAGACCTAGCTGCACTTCGTATCTCTAATTAGCGCCAAGCAACGAATAGAAGAAACGACTGACTGGTGCTTAACATCTCACATCTCAAATTTTTTTTTGTATTATATATTAAATTCTTTTTCATTGCCAAAGTACATCCCAAATTAAGTATCGGCTGTTTTCTGCCTGTACTTTTAATATTACCAGGGCTTAAGATTTGCCTAATTTGAACCAAATCTTGAATATTGCTAAATGAGTTAAGCTTTCACTCACTCTACCCGTAAAAACTGGCGCAACCTAATAAGACAGCTGAAAACACAACTCACAATGCCTATACACCAACAAACTCATCAAAAAGAATAGAAAACGGGAAACATTCAACATTTCATTTTTTCACTTTTCGTTTTGAGACTCATCCCGCGCGTTTGCAATAACATCGTTTGGACAGCTGATTCGGGGAATCGGGATATTGGTGTAATTTAAATTGATATACTAACGTATTGCTAATTCGACTCCCTTCGTCACAAACATTCGATGAGATTACCAACGCAAAATTCACGGACCGAGGAAGTGGATTCTCGCCGCATCGCTTGTCGATATTTATTTTAATCGACATTAAAATTTAAAACGCTTATAACTTTACACATTATAATTATTTAATTTTATTGTTAACATACAAATAAAACTCATTTTTATTTAAGGGCGTATGCACTAGAGAAATTTTGTATTTAAATGAAACACTAACTAATGCGCA
Source organism: Bactrocera correcta (assembly GCA_027475135.1). NCBI lineage: Eukaryota > Metazoa > Arthropoda > Insecta > Diptera > Tephritidae > Bactrocera > Bactrocera correcta. Next base: position 26,279,110 of record CM050327.1, read on the forward strand.
TTTATTATTATTTTTTTTTTTTACCTATAATACTTTCGCTTGATCCCTTTATCCTCGAAGGAATAAACTTTTATTTTGAAAGACCAAATGTTACTCAATACAATTTCTCCAAAACTTACCGTGGATGGGGGATGGAAAGATGTGTAGTTGAGTGAGAATTTTTTATCCTAATTTTATTTCCGTATTTTCATCGCTAATATGCCATTTTTGAATCTATCCTATCTAATTAAATGTATGAGTGTGTATATTTGTATGTATTGTTATACAAGCATGTGTGTGTCTGTTCGTATGTTTCCTGCCAGCCACGGCTAACTATTTTTCTCAAATATTTCAATACAACTACACATTTTATCTCTATGCACTAACACCAACGCACATTTTCGGTAATTTTTTTTTACCTAAATGCGATGAAAAAAGTTTATTTTATTTCTTAATTTATTTGAATGAGTGCGAAGGAGAAAACATAATTGTCAATAGTGCCAAAAGAAAATCCCAAAAAGGTAATAAAAAAACAGATTGAAAAACGCATGCCATTCGTGATCGTACCATGGTAAAGGAGGCTCGTACAACAAGAAGGTAAGTTGAATGATTTTTATGTGATTTTTTTTTTAATAATTTACAAATAATTACTTCATTTCTTTTTATAGCATTGGAAATCAGAATTGAATTTTAAATAGCAGCAGCAGCAAATATAAATTGTTAAGTATGTGAAAATAAGTGCGTGTTGTTTTAAATTGAACTGCGCAGTCCATTATAATACGCAAAATTAAATACATATGTACCTATGTACATATGTATTTTACGCGGCCGGCTTACACAATCCAATATTACATATGAAAAAATGTTTGTTTTATATTTAATATAATCAGATATTATTTTCTTTCAGATATTATTATGATTTTTATATAAATGATCTTTCTTTCAGAGTCAATTCTATTTGTATTTATTATACTTTATAGTTTTTTCAGATAATATTGATCTTTTCTTTCAGATGCTATTGTTATTTTTATTTAATTAATCTTTTCTTTCAGGCATTATTATCATTTTATACAATTAATTCTTATTTTCAGATATTAATAATTCTTTTATTGAACATATGTAAATATTTGTAATTCTGTAAAAAATGTTTATTAACAAAGAAAATAAAATAATTTAAATTTAAAACGCTTAGTTTCCCTAATGGCGTGCAACAGATGCGCAGGGTTGTCACAATTTTCGCGGTAGAACATGATGCTTTCTCATCAAATGCAACACTGCCTCAGTAATGTAATCACAACAAATGCACCCTAGTTTCTTTAATATCTTACCTCTCCGGGGGTTAGAAAGGATTTATGTACCTGGTTTTCTAATAACAGGAATACGGTCTCTTTTCAAAATAGAAAACACTAATCGTTAAATAAACTCATATGTAATGGTGTTGAATAACAACTTCTTGGAGGCCATCCAATGTCACAATTTCTTTAAATAATCGAATCAAGTATCACAAGTGTCATTTTGAGAGAGCACCCATAGCAGAATCTAGTGATATAAGAACAGCTGATTCGGCAAAATTATTGTGAATGACTATTCAGCGTGACTATTGTAAATTGGCGCTCTTTCTGCGTTCATTCTTAAGGGTAGTTTCCAGATCTCAAGAAATGTAAAAACTTTTACAAAAAAACGCTTCATGGTCAAGAAAATTTCATACGAAGAGTTTTATTGTGCTAGTATGCAGCTCTAAAGAAATCTAGTACTAATTTTTAACACATTTTTTCAACAAAATGCGAATATGGCAAAGCTGGTTTTACGAAGAAACATGAAATCAAAAATTGTTTCTTGAAGGAAATTCAAAGTAATCGTTAAATTCATTTTAAATTAGTTAAAGTCATTATTATGAAGTATAGTATATTTAAATTATAGTTCAACTTACCAATCATCAACCACATTTAATATTTAAATATGTACTCCCACACATGTGCATCATTCACAATGCGTAACCTACTGTCAAAATTACTTGCCTACAGCTCAAGAAATAAGGAATTTTTTTCAACCTTTTAAATGGCGAAATATGTCTTTATGTAAAATAACAGCTAAAACAGGTGTTGCAATTATATTTTTACTTGTCATTGTATGAAAATAAGCAAGGGTTTTGGTGTGACATATTTTACAACCATTGCAAATAATTTTCTGCGCGTGTTAGTTGTTGTGCCGTTGTACTAAGTGGAAAATTCTGCAATTCGTACGCCACGCAAATTATGTTTTGCGCGAACGCGGTTTTTTTAAAGATCACAAATGAAGTGAGTCTAATAAGTTTATATGAAAAACTAAACTAAAATATCTTTATTTCACTTTTATTTATACAATTCATTTCTTAAGCCCAGATACAAAGTTTCATCTTACATTCTAAGAAGTGCAGAGCTTATGTGTTAGATGATGTGCTGTCTAATTCTACTTAAAGCATGTCATAAGTTATAGTTGATGGCCGCTCCCTAATTGGCGATTTCGTAATATCATATGTGTTTGACACATCCGTTTAATAATGAAATTATAAAGTTATTGTTTAAACATAAGTGCTGTTACAGGTCCCGCCTTAGTTGCGATTGTATTCATCAATTTTTGTTACACCCTTGTTCCATAATCTTTAGATACATATGCATAAGTATGCTGCAACTGCAATATTAATGCGACTTGATTTGTAGAAATTTGGATCCGTTAGTACTTTATTTCTCCATGTAAATGCATTTTTTTTTCTTTTCAGATTACGGCGAAACTTTTACTTTTATCTTTACGCATTTTGCCGAGACGCTGCTTATCTCGGTTACCTTTATTTTCGGTAATCCTAACATTTATATAGCTCCCTTTGAAATTAAAGTTTTTTTCAAGCCGCAGTTGATCAAAGCTCTTAGGGCCAAATCTCCTTTTGGTGTTCCTAGCTTTATAATTGCGGTTGGTAAAAATGTCTCTTCTAATTTTTGCTTGATAATATTTGTTTGACCACTTAGTTTGTCTCACTGAAGTATATTGAAAGTTTTCCCACATACCCAACCTTTCTAAGTTCTGAAGCAACCTTCTGCGTGTTGTTCTAAGCACCTAGAACATAACTGTTTTTTGCGCAGTGGTGTAGCTACCGTCCTCGAATCCTTACCAGAAATCTCGATCAAACTGAACTTTTGAAAATTTCTACATTTTCAACATAAATGTGACAGGTTGCATTAATCATGACAATTCAGTTGAGAGAAATTAGAAAGTTAAGCTTAGAGAATTCCCCTAATCCGTTCTGTAGGTTGGCAGTGTTGTCATTTTGACGGATAGTGATATGTGCGTTTTAATATTCATCGATGTGCGTTTTATAGAGAATTCGAATTAAGATTTTTTTCGAGAACGGTTAAAAAATTAATCCTGTATCAGGAGTAAGTAACCTAATAAACTTTTTTGTACTGGTGGTGGTTAAATTTTATCTGATTTTATACTCATATTGATTGTTAGTTAATAAATCGTGTCAAATCTATAGATTTCGGCTACAGCTCATTGTAAAACGCGAAATACCATGAAAAAGCGCAAGTCATCTGCTGTAAGTACTTTAATTGAAGTCTGTAAAAAAAAACCTCGTTATTTTGATATTATCTAAGCATTATCAGAAATAGTTCCAGAGTCCTCGTAAAGATGAGCGTAGTGAAGCAGAGAGTATTAAAACAAAAATCCTAAATTTCGAGTTCGTGTTGCTTTGCGAATCCATGCACAGTGTATTGAAAAACATCAATAATGCAGCCAAAACTTTACAAAAATGCGACCTCAATTTCGGCGAGGCGAGTCAAGTTTTAACAGAGACCAAAGCAAATTTGAAAATTTATAGAAATGATTATGAATTATTCAAGTGCAAAGCCAGTGAAACTGTAAGAAAATTGGTATTGATACCCATTTTCAAGAAATAAAAAAATTAAAAAAAAAAAAAAAAACATTTTGATGAATTAAAACTGACTACCGATTTCAAAATCGAGAAAAAATATTAGTTAATTAACAACCCAATTTATTGGGGAGTACAACACACTAGGGCGAGTATTTAAAATGAAAAAGTTATTTATTTAACAGGTACAATTTATTTAAAGTTATCGTTTGTTTACATAACCATGCATTGCGAAAATATACATATGTATGTATATAGGTAGAAGGGTTGGATCGCTGTAAGTCGGCGGAACGATGACGATCGAAACAAAAAGTGGGAAATCCGCGGCGCAATGTAGAAGCAAAAGTATGAAGCGATTGTTGATGCGCAGCTTGTATGGATCGAATTGTAGATAACGAATGTGTGTGTGGCAAATATTCAAATCGTTTTTGTTGGTTTAGCGGCATGCGATGTCGTCGTGTGGTGACCGCTTGCTGGGTGATGTTCTCAATTGTGGTGAATTGCGCGGTCGTATTAGGGTGCGCCAGTTTTTCCCAGGTTGAGTGAGGGGAGAGGCTTAACTCATTTAAACAAATATTTATTTGATTTTCTAACATCAACATTTTTATTACAGTTAAAGCAACTTCATTATTCAGAAATATGCAGATATAATAGGCTCTAGTTTTTCAATTCAATTTATTAATATTCACAACCTAGTTTCACTTCAACTAATTTTAGCCTGAACTGCTCACCCATTGTGTAAGGAATTAATGAACAAAATATTTAACAGAAGCAATGTTATTAAACTTTACAATTTTTGTCACTACTGCAGCAGCTGAAAGGTCATTTACCAACCTAAAAAAAATCAGGCCTAGATTTAAACGAAGTCATTGATACTTTTGGGAAAACTAAAGCTAGGAAAAAACTGATAAACCCTCGCTTTATTTAATAAACTCTTGAATCTTCACTATTTCGTTTTGTTAACCAAACCTACATGAAATATTAATTGTAATTTATATTGTTACTGCTTAGTACCTGCCCTGCAGAGCACAAAAACAAAGTTTAAGTAGCTTAGAAATTTTAAAACATTTGTATATTTCATACTTTTATTTGATAAAACCTAATCAGTTTACATAGCAGTAGGACCCCATTTTTTTAATTGACCTTAGGGCCCCTAGTTACCTAGCTACGCCACTGTTCTTGCGTACCAATCCAATCGCCTGAGCAGGTTATCATTGAATTGCGTGTACCAGTAATTTCCAAGCATCCTTGTAGCTTGTATTTTTTCTAGCTTAGTATTTGCCTGACATTCTCGACATCAATATTCAGCTCTTCTATCTCTTCATTAACAACTTCTCTTTCATGTTTGTGTAGTAAACTATCGATATTTTTTCTATGAGACCCAAAATCTTAATTTTTAATTTATCCGTATTTATTTCCATTTTGGCTTTCTGAATATCTATCTACCTTTTATTCCAACATGTCCACTAGACTATCTGTTGGACTATTCGCTCTTTCCCTGTATCCAACTGTTCAACTTGTCCTGATCCTTATCTCTTCCCTTCTCATGTATGACATCGCATGATTGCCAAAAATTCTCGAGCACATTGTTGACAAGGAATTCATTATTCGGCGCTACTTATACTGCCAACTTTGTGTGGTTGTTGTGGATTCGTTTCTTAGCCCTTCAAAGTTTTCTAAATCTTCATTTTGGCACCGAACTCAAATTTCCCTTTGATGTACTTTCTGCCGTTGTAACAAATCGATGGCTATTGTTTATTTTTCAACTATTCTTTTTAACTTTGAAGTCGTAGATAAATGCGTCTATCTTGGAACCATCAATACCAACAACAATATCAGCCTTGAGAATCACTCTTACCCACGTCATGTTGTCCGGATAGAAGAGAACACTCCAGCTTTGAAGGTTTTCGATTCAGTACCCGCCGGTGGAAGCAGAGGAAGAAAATCTCCACTCCGTTGGGGGAAGACCTAGCTGCACTTCGTATCTCTAATTAGCGCCAAGCAACGAATAGAAGAAACGACTGACTGGTGCTTAATATCTCACATCTCAAATTTTTTTTTGTATTATATATTAAATTCTTTTTTATTGCCAAAGTACATCCCAAATTAAGTATCGGCTGTTTTCTGCCTGTACTTTTAATATTACCAGGGCTTAAGATTTGCCTAATTTGAACCAAATCTTGAATATTGCTAACTGTTTAAATGAGTTAAGCTTTCACTCACTCTACCCGTAAAAACTGGCGCAACCTAATAAGACAGCTGAGAACACAACTCACAATGCCTATACACCAACAAACTCATCAAAAAGAATAGAAAACGGGAAACATTCAACATTTCATTTTGTCACTTTTCGTTTTGAGACTCATCCCGCGCGTTTGCAATAACATCGTTTGGACAGCTGATTCGGGGAAACGGGATATTGGTGTAATTTAAACTGATATACTAACGTATTGGTAATTCGACTCCCTTCGTCACAAACATTCGGTGAGATTACCAACGCAAAATTCACGGACCGAGGAAGTGGATTCTCGCCGCATCGCTTGTCGATATTTATTTTAATCGACATTAAAATTTAAAACGCTTATAACTTTACACATTATAATTATTTAATTTTATTGTTAACATACAAATAAAACTCATTTTTATTTAAGAGCGTATGCACTAGAGAAATTTTGTATTTAAATGAAACACTAACTAATGCGCATTTATTATTATTTTTTTTTTACTTATAATACTTTCGCTTGATCTCTTTATCCTCGAAGGAATAAACTTTTATTTTGAAAGACCAAATGTTACTCAATACAATTTCTCCAAAACTTACCGTGGATGGGGGATGGAAAGATGTGTAGTTGAGTGAGAATATTTTACCCTAATTTTATTTCCGTATTTTCATCGCTAATATGCCATTTTTGAATCTATCCTAATTAAATGTATGAGTGTGTATATTTGTATGTATTGTTATACAAGCATGTGTGTGTCTGTTCGTATGTTTCCTGCCAGCCACGGCTAACTATTTTTCTCAAATATTTCAATACAACTACACATTTTATCTCTATGCACTAACACCAACGCACATTTTCGGTTTATTTTTTGTTTACCTAAATGCGATGAAAAAAGTTTATTTTATTTCTTGATTTATTTGAATGAGTGCGAAGGAGAAAACATAATTATCAATAGTGCCAAAAGAAAATCCCAAAAAGGTAATAAAAAAACAGATTGAAAAACGCATGCCATTCGTGATCGTACCATGGTAAAAGAGGCTCGTACAACAAGAAGGTAAGTTGAATGATTATTATGTGATTTTTTTTTTAATAATTTGCAAATAATTACTTCATTTGTTTTTATAACATTGGAAATCAGAATTGAATTTTAAATAGCAGCAGCAGCAAATATAAATTGTTAAGTATGTGAAAATAAGTGCGTGTTGTTTTAAATTGAACTGCGCAGTCCATTATAATACGCAAAAATAAATACATATGTACCTATGTACATATGTATTTTATGCGGCCGGCTTACACAATCCAATATTACATATGAAAAAATGTTTGTTTTATATTTAATATAATCAGATATTATTTTCTTTCAGATATTCAGGGGTGTTGTGGAATCCAAGACAGAATTGCTTAGCTGTCAGAATTGCAAACCAATTCTGATTTTAAATGGTGTCACAGAATCTGATTGGATTTTCGTCTTTTCGAACATACGCAAAACCAATATTCGAACCAGCTGTTTACTAATGTAACAAAACTTGCAAATGAATACATACAAGCAATCCTATTAAAGTTTTTAATGAGTTCCGAATTAAAGAAAGATTTTAAGAGATAACATTTATTGAATGAATAGTGACGCATTTGGGTGTTAAATTTCGTTTTTTTCATTTTTACAATTTTTCTTAATTGGCGGACAGGATAGAAAAAAAAAACCGAACGTCATGGAATTGGGGCAAAGTTTATTATTTTTGGCATTAAATTATCTTCTATTTAAACTAAAAAAAAAACTAAGAAAATTTAAGTTTGTACATACTTATCTTTAAAGTAAAATTTTTTTAGACCAAAAAATTTTTTTTTTTTTATTTTAAAAAAATGTTACACTTTTTATTTTATATTTTTTCAGTTTAACTTGAACATAAGTTATTAAAAAATATGAATCTTTTTGAATTTTTTGTTTCCGATAGAAATCGCGACCTGCATCCTGCCCGCCGGCATATGCACATGTGATAAGCATCTGACAATTGCTTTTAAAAGGAAAATGTAAAAGATTTCGTATCAAAACAATTTGCGGATGATCTTTAAATATATAATTATAAATCCTAAAAATTTCGCTTCAATCAATTATTTCTTTCCTTCCCAAAAAACAGACTTTTTTAAGCCTCTAAAAAGGCTCCCCTCTTAAATATCCGCATTTTTTTTTCAAAAACTCAATAATTAAGACATTTTGTGTTTTATTCTTATGTTTTCTCCTATAGAAATAAAGATAAATTAATTCGTAACAATAAAATAACTTGATTTCTTAACTGGCATTTCAAATCTGTGTGCGACTATCTTCTTGATTTGTTTCTGACAGCAAAACCGATAAAATTGGGGTCCGTGACACACAAAACCGATACAAATTCTGTTTCGAATATCAAACCAATAATATCTGAATTCATGACACCTACTGCTTTTTTTGATCGGTTTCAATTCTGATTCCGACAACTATCAGATTCCACAACACCCCTGATTATTATGATTTTTATATAAATGATCTTTCTTTCAGAGTCAATTCTATTTGTATTTATTATACTTTATAGTTTTTTCAGATAATATTGATCTTTTCTTTCAGATGCTATTGTTATTTTTATTTAATTAAACTTTTTTTCAGATCATCATCATTATCACTATTTTTATTTAATTAATCTTTTCTTTCAGGCATTATTATCATTTTATACAATTAATTTTTATTTTCAGATATTAATAATTCTTTTATTGAACATATGTAAATATTTGTAATTCTGTAAAAAATGTTTATTAACAAAGAAAATAAAAAAATTTAAATTTAAAACGCTTAGAATTTTAAAAATATTTTTAATTAGGAGAGAAAAAGCGCCCCTGCATCAGCTGTCGACTGGGGATTTTAGAGCAGGACAGATATACTTTTTTATATCACACTGCTGAATGAGCGCAAGAGAGCTGTATGATCAGAAGTATACGTACGTGTGAGAAGTAAGAATCTTCACGCGGCCTATGCAAATCTAACCACTTTTTTCTTTTCAGCCTACCGTTTCACTAGTTTTTTAACCGCTCTTGGCTGGCATGGTGGTTACCTATATTATTTAATACACATACTTATGTTTCTTAACGGGGCATCTCGACAGGCAAAAATTTAGGTCATACCAACTGTCAAATCTATTGCTACTGCCATTGCCAATTTAACATGAGCACTGATATTTTGATTTATGCTTGTATAAGTTTATTAAATTTAAGACTTCGCTCATTCCCAACCTAATTTGCATAATTTTTCTGTAGATTAACAATATTAAACTAAATATTAATTTTTTGGAATGTTATTTTGAAAATGTACTTTATTTTTATAATATAACAAATCCATCTTAATACTCTTTCTACTAAACTTCATATTACCGAAATGAAAATGCTATCGGCATTTGCACATAGCAATGAAAACTGCGCTGTCAAACTGGTGATCACTTCACCTAATTAGTATTCCATATATTGTAAGAATGAAATTCCGCAGAGTTCTATAGAACACGGCCATGTCATAATATTAGTTAACCTAAGTTGGGATGTTTTCCATTCAATTTCTTGGCACGTGTCTTTGCCATATGAGACATAACTATGTAAGTTCCTGGCAGAATCAAGAACAGCAAATAAATCTTCATAAATGCAGGCATATCAAAATAGATATTCAATTTATTAGGCAATTTCAGGGACAGCTTTTTTGTTTCTTCAAAATAGGGTAGATTACGGAGAATTATTATACCTTCGCACAATATTCCTATAGGGTACAGTGGTATCCAAATAGTATATCGCAGCCATGTGAGGAGAAAAATTTCGCATTTGAAAATTTGTGTTAAGTAGTACGGATATCTGAAAACAGAATAAATTAAAATTAGCACATTTATCTAAATACTAATTTATAGTATAACGTTATGAACACATGCATTGCGACACGACAGTAAATTGCAATTGGCGTCGTGAAGCCTTCTACATTAACATTTGTAAGACGGCAGCGACATACTATCAAACACAAAACAATACAACTATCCATTTTGTATACATATAATTTCGTTGTAATAGCTTTCACTTCAATAAAATTTTAATATGTTCAAAGTGAAATTTTTATGCAAAAAATAACTATCCACTTCGCTGAACATTTATTTGTTTTAAATTTTAAATTATTATTACAAATGTAGACGGTTCCTATAATACTATGTTCGGACCGACATTGAAAACATTTTGAAAAAACATTTAAGGGTTGTGTGTTTTCAATGAGTTTTCACTGACAACTGTCAATAGGGGGATTCTCTTGCTCTTGCAAGATTGCACGTTGGCACAAAATGCAAAAATCCCATACCGAAATATGCAAGGCCAAGAGAGCACCCATTGCAGAATCTAGTGATATACGACATAATTTACTGCTATTGCAAATAATTTTCTGCGTGTGTTTGTTGTTGTGCCGTTGCACCAAGAAGAAAATTCTGCAATTCGTGCACCGTGCAATGATTTTGCAAGAGCAAGAGAATCCCCCTAATACGACGATGTCAAGTGACAGCTGTATTTGTATGTGGAATGTAAACAAATATCAAGTGACAATTTAAGGCCGGCAAAATATGTCTTCCAATAAAATCGTTTAAACTAGAACAGGCACCAAATGTAATAAGTGGAATGTATGTCTTCAAGTAGTTTTCAGCGAAAACTGGTTTTCAGTGTGTTTCCTAATACGACAATGTCAAGTGACAGCTGTATTTGTATATGGAATGTAAACAAATATCAAGTGACAATTTAAGGCCGGCAAAATATGTCTTCCAATAAAATCGATTAAACTAGAACAGGCACCGATTGTAATAAGTGGAATGTATGTTTTCAAGTAGTTTTCAGCGAAAACTGGTTTTCAGTGTGTTTTCGTTTGACAGATTTTAAATGGACGAAAACACAAATTTTAGAGCGAAAACCAGTTTTTCCCCGAAAACATGTTTTCATTGTCGGTCCAAACATAGTATAACACGATTAGTTCGTACCAAAGAAAGCAACTCTGAATAAGTTATCCTTTCTGTACATTGACAGCACGGCAGTGAACTGTCGTCAATCCTACTACATGAATATTTGTACGAAGGCAGCGACATAACAATGACCGACATATACACAAAATAACTCAGCCGTCTATTTTGTATGTACACAATTTCGTTTTTGCCGTATTAATACCTTTCACTTCAATAAAATTTAAAAAATACTTTGTTCAAAGTTTAATTTTTTATGCAAAAAATAAGTAAATAGGAAGATTTATTTGTTTTAAATTATCAATTGTTATTACAAATGATATAAGAGACTTGTTTTATGCTTCTCTTTGTAAAATAACATCAGGTTTCTTTGAGCTTTAAATAATTTTACATATTAGTGTCATCACTACTCCTCTCTACTGCCGTTAGAGAAATCCGAAATATTTTTAATTTAGCGAGAGCGACAACTTACAGGCTGCTATCGTGTAGTCGTACAGCTGTCTAAATAACCGTGTCTATGAGATCGTGTATATTTTAATATTTGACAGATGCGATGACTTATGTTGTTGTAGTGGCATGATTCTGACGAATTGACCCTCCTTTGCCGGATAAAAGTCTGGGTCCGTTCCGATTACGTAGACCAACTGTCGTGGTAACGGTGCAATAACCAGTACATCTATTGTATATATTCAAATTGACATTATTTTTTAGAGTGAAAAAAATTGTGAATTCCTTCATTGAAGTAAGCCCACCAACATATTGTTGAGGTTCGGTTTTTTTAAAGGTGAAAATAATAAGTTGATTTTTATTATTCTAAGATTTTCATCAAATCGGAAGATTTATTTTAATGGTTCGTTCTTTCATTTATATAGTCCTTTTTTAGAGTACAATTAAATCTTAAAATTGTACAGCCTTGCAGAGCGGAGGAGAAAATCGCCTCAAACCTCAAAACAGACGGGCAAAGTATTTGAAACATCACCTAAAGTTCTGGGTATTCATTGTATTTCGTGAAAAATGTCCTAAAGATTAAAAATAATGTCAAAACTCGCGGTCGACCAAAAACAGACATCAATAACAGCAGACGACTGTATCGTCGTTTCGTTCAAACGACAGTCCTATCTAAGTAAGCGGAACGGACCCAGTTTTTATCTAGCCAAGGACTGCCAACTCGGCTTTTTTCTGCCGCTACAACAACAACCGTATAGTCATGTTTCGTTAAAAGAGAAGCCATTCATATTTTTAACAATCCTTTCAGCCGATATTAGAAAGATTCTCGAACGGTTCGACGGAAACTACGAGCTAATTTACACAAAAAACCGTTAAACATGTTGGCGGCAACATAATGGTCTGGTGCTGCTTTTCATGGTATGGTGTATGACAAACACCATGAATAGATTCCATTCCAATACGGAAATTTCAGCAGCATACTTCGAATTTACTAAGAGATGGATTCTAAAGTGTCGATATGCGTTCTCTTAAGCGATAAAGTCAATCCTCAGACTTGAATCCAATTGAAAACCTCTGGTCTAGATTGGGAAGCAATCATTTAAAAATAAAGTACGGTTATATAATTCGTTTGGTCTGAGGCTTTAATCTTCACATGCCGCAAACTTATAGTATACCAAGCGTGCAAAAACGAATATCGAAAGTAATTAAAAATAATGGCGAATATATTATATGAAAGGGTATGAAAGAAATCAAAAAGGGCACAGAAAGTTGAATTTAATGTACTTGTATTTTAATGATCCCCTAGAACTTTAAGCTCCTAGTGGTTTATGCAGTTATTATTTTCACCATGTGTGTATATGGTCTATAACGTAATTCATACTTACCGAATTATTTCGATACAGGACCATATCGTAAATATATAAAAAATTACTGGCTTCGTTTGCATACGCTCCTCTAGCTCTATCATCGCAAAGAGTATAAAATTTCGTCCCATAACTTGAAAAAATGGCATCAAAACACCACCTTTTGTGTATCCAAAAATGGGATGAAGCACCTCAAGATATTGCAACAGTTGGCAAAACTTCATTGCATTTCCCACAGACTCATATATTTTAGACATCGACATTATACCATCACGGTAATATAAAACGCTCATCACGATTAAAATGTAAAGATATCCGATAAATTGGGACAAATTATAAAATATCAAATACACTTTTTTGCAGCTTTCTGAAATTGAATAAAAATGTTTAACGTAGACTATCGTAAATAAATAAAATTAAACATGTGATTTTTAAACACGAAGACAAAAAATATGTGCGTGCCTTAATGGAGGACATTTCTCAAAGCGGTACTTATGTATACTTAGCAAACATGTAACAGTTATCGACATCGCGCAGTCTTTCGGCATTTTGCACAGCCGTCGGGTAACACATCGCTTGGGTTTGCCTACCGAAGGGTGTAGTGTGAATTGGCGGCTTCTTCGGGTTCGAAGAGGCATGGCCATTGAATTGAACTTACGTCCGTAGGAATGGGTAAAGCATTTAAGGTGTTCTCTGTATATTCTATGAAGCCGACCCTTTGAGGTTTGTTAAAGTTAACGAAGGTACGGTTGTCCAGAGAAACAAAATCGGGAGGTTTCCCGATCGAGGTAATTATTGGCACATGGTCTGATGAGAGAGTTAGGATAAGTCGCCAGATTATGATATTTATCAGACCACCACTATCAATGGTAATATTCAATTCCGATGCGTAGAAGCGGTTGTTGTGGGAATTTTGTCTATCATCTGTATTGCTTATTTATTTTGCCTTATTTGCTATTACACATCACGGATAGGGGAACTTAAGTATACAATCCCACGATTTCAGGGTTAAAAATGGTATGGTTGGATAGAGGAAATGGTCCAGATTAAGATTGTACTTATACTTATAGTTTTCGAGATATTTACATTAACAGTTGAATATTAATATTATTTGAAGTACCTATTTTTGCTATTTAAATTTTATTTTACTCTTATATTTGCATTTTTATATCCACTAGCACTTCACTAATATTTATTTTATAGTATATAGTGCAAGAATAATTTTATTTCAAGAATTAACTTATTGTTTAATTCTATTTTTTTAATAACTAAAGGTTTGCAGTCTGTCAACTAATCAGTGTTACCTTATCGACATATTATGTAAATGAACTAAAACAAATAAAGAAAATAAATTATACAAAAAAAAAAAAAAACGATTTTTGCAGTTGTCTATCTCAAAAAATCTTTTTATTACCCGCCATTGGGGTGTAAAGTTTGAGGTTTAAAGTGTAAAACTCTTTTTTGCATTGGAGCGTTCAAAAATCATGATTTGTAAAAAAACGGGAAATGGTTTATGCATTTGGGGGGCTAAATGAGCCTCTGACCTCGCTCACAGTATAACACTGCCACACCACACACATCACACACCACATCTACATATCCACCACTTCTTGCCTTTCACATCAAGCGCACACCAATACTAATACAACACACCTTAAGCCACCATACCAAATTAACTTGGTTTTTGGTGACAAAAAAATTGGAAAACGGAAAAAATAATAATAATCATAACGGTGGTGACAAAATTTGAGAAAAAAATAAGAATAAAATTCCATGTAAAATTGCAAACAGAAAAAAAGAATAATAAAATAACGGTGGTGACAAAATTTGAGAAAAAATAAAATAAAAAAAATTGCATGTATGTATGTACATACATATGTATGCATATACATCATATGAAAAAGTGGACAAAAGTGCAGTTACAAAAAAAGCAAAAAGTGTTGTGACAGAAAGTGCGGTACGAAAAATAATATACACATATGTACATATGTATAGTAATAGTGGAGTGATCGAAACCAAAACAAAACAAAGGTTTTATGCTTGTAAAAGTGAGGTGACAAAGTCGTGGTGCGCAAATTGAAGCGCATAACATAAGCAATATAGGCATAATAAGTGAAGTGCTGTGACAAACACAACCCACAAACAAAACAAATATAGTTTAAAAAAAAACACGCTTTTAAAGCATATCAAACTAAAAAGTGAAAAATAATTCTTTGTATAAACTAACAATAATAATAAAGGAAAAATTCTTGCTTTACAGAGAAAATTATTTTTCACCTTTTTAGTTTGATATGCTTTAAAAGCGTGTTTTTTAGTTTTTTTTTAACTATATTTATTTTAAAATTTTCTGAGAAACGCCAAATTTATTAAAATATGAACTATGACATGTAGTATTGGTTAAGTAAATCGATAATTAAACGATAATGATATTTATGATGTCCCGCGGAAACTAAAAACGTAACGGTACAAAGTTGGCTTAAGGCCAGGTTCCTCCAAACAATTTTGAAAAAAATCTAAACTTTTTTTTTCTTCATAAATTGCTTCTGTATATTCGTAGAAATAGTATAGAATTAGTCCCGAAGGTCAGCAAGACCGAGAAGCAGGTATAAAAGAGTGAGGAGCGCTGCGGGAAACCCGGCTGCTCGAACGCCTTCGGTAGCCGCAGCTACTGCGTGCTTTTGGTTTAAACTGATTTTTCTCCGAACCACGTTTTTTCATTTCAAAACTATTGCACTTAACGATATGAACCAAGCGGCATTTTACTCTTTAGATGGCCTTAAGAAGAACCAGAAATATTCATTATTATTTAAGAAAAAAAAAGGGTTAAAAAATTCAAAAGTTCGCCATTTTTTTTTTTAATTGAAAATGTTTCACTCTGCATGAGGCCATACCTAATGACATGAAACCGCTTTGTTTTTTGCTTTCTATATAAATGAGCATCCTCCCCCCGAGCATCCACACACACCACATCAACTCCACATCTCAACACTGACACGCATCCTTCGCCACACTCATCACAGCACCACTTCTTCTTCTTCTTTACTGGCGTAGACACCGCTTACACGATTATAGCCGAGTCAACAACAGCGCGCCAGTCGTTTCTTCTCTTCGCTACGTAGCGCCAATTGGATATTCCAAGCGAAGCCTGGTCCTTCCAACGGAGTGGAGGGGTTCCTCTTCCTCTGCTTCTCGCGGCGGGTACTGCGTCGAAGACTTTCAGAGCTGGAGTGTTTTCGTCCATCCGGACAACATGACCTAGACAGCGTAGCCGCTGTCTTTTGATCCGCTGCACTATGTCAATGTCGTCGTATATCTCGTACAGCTCATCTTTCCATCGAATGCGATATTCGCCGTGGCCAACGCGCAAAGGACCATAAATCTTTCGCAGAACTTTTCTCTCGAAAAATCGCAACGTCGACTCATGGGTTGTTGTCATCGTCCAAGCCTCTGCACCATATAGCAGGACGGGAATTATGAGCGATTTACAGAGTTTGGCTTTTATGCGTCGAAAGAGGACTTTACTTTTCAATTGCCTACTCAGTCTAAAGTAGCACCTGTTGGCAAGAGTAATCCTGCGCTGGATTTCCAGGCTGACGTTGTTGGTGGTGTTTACGCTGGTTCCAAGATAGACGAAATTATCTACAACTTCAAAGTTATGACTTTCAACAGTAACGTGGGAGCCAAGTCGCAAGTGCGACGACTGTTTGTTTGATGACAGGAGATATTTCGTCTTGCCCTCGTTCACTGCCAGACCCATTTGCGTTGCTTCCTTGTTAAGTCTGGAGAAAGCAGAACTAACGGCGCGGGTGTTGAGGCCGATGATATCAATATCATCGGCATACGCTAGCAACTGTACACTCTTATAAAAGATTGTACCTGCTCGATTCAGTTCTGCAGCTCGAATAATTTTCTGCAGCAGTAGATTGAAAAAGTCGCATGATAGGGAGTCGCCTTGTCTGAAACCTCGTTTGGTATCGAACGGCTCGGATAAGTCTTTCCCGATCCTGACGGAGCTTTGAGTGTTGTTCAACGTCAGTTTACACAGCCGTATTAGTTTTGCGGGGATACCAAATTCAGACATCGCGGCATAGAGACAGCTCCTTTTCGTGCTGTCGAAAGCAGCTTTGAAATCGACGAAGAGGTGGTGTGTGTCGATTCTCCTTTCACGGGCTATTCCAAGATTTGTCGCATGGTGAATATCTGGTCGGTTGTTGACTTACCAGGTCTAAAGCCACACTGATAAGGTCCAATCAGTTTTTTGACGGCGGGCCATAATCTTTCACACAATACGCTAGATAGAACCTTACATGCGATGTTGAGGAGGCTAATCCCACGGTAGTTGGCGCTGATTGTGGGGTCTCCTTTTTATGGATTGGGCATAGCACACTTAAATTCCAATCGTTTGGCATGCTTTCGTCCGACCATATTTTACAAAGAAGCTGATGCATGCTCCTTACCGGTTCTTCGCCGCCATGTTTAATAGCTCGGCCGGCAATCCATCGGCCCCCGCCGCTTTGTTGTTCTTCAGGCAATTGCTATTCGAACCTCTTCATGGTCGGGCAATGGAACGTCTGCTCCATCGTCATCGATTGGGGAATCGGATTCGCCTGCTCCTGGCGTTCTATGTTCACTGCCATTCAGCAGGCTGGAGAAGTGTTTCCTCCATAATTTAAGTATGCTTTGGGCATCGGTGACTAGATCACCTTTGGGGGTTTTACAAGAGTATGCTCCGGTCTTGAAACCTTCTGTAAGTCGCCGCATCTTTTCGTAGAATCTTCGAGCATTCCGGCCTCTTTCTTTTTCTGTCTACAAACTCTCGGTATCTATCGGAGTGCAAGCCGAGTAGAAAATCGTTCGGCTGTACGTTGTGATTGCAGCTTCTCGACGTCGAACCTTCCTTGTGTTTGTTGCTGCATAGAGGCGGGTGCGACGACGTTCCTCATCACCACTTACCATCGAAAATTATCACAAGCTCAAAAATTGTATCACCTCCGATACAAAAATAAAGGTCAAACATGCGTAATAGTCAAGCAGTTCACATTAAATGACGATAATTTCAATTTAATTTGGGAAGCTCTAAGATCAAGATATGAAAATGAGAGAATATTAGTTGACAAGCAAGTAACAATACTTATGAGCTTGCCTAAAATTGAAACAGAAACCAGTGAAGAATTCATCAAACTAGAATCCACTGTTTCAAATTCTTTGTCGGTTTTATCTACACAAAATATTCCCACACACAATTGGGATCCTATTCTGGTAAACATATGTACCGCCGCATTACCAGAAAAATCGTTACTTTTGTGGGAGCAATCGTTCTCATCGAGAAGAAAATGCCCAACGTGGCAGCAGATGAAAGATTTCTTAACTACCCAATATGAAATTGCGGAAAGGGTAGACAAAAAAATAGTCAGAACTAAAAACGTTCAACACGACTTAAATCGAAGATTCAATAGACACCAAGCCGGAAGCAAAAATCATTTGAACAAAAGTTTTTTCAAAACACAAGCATTCACATCGGAACAAAATATATTTACGTCATGCGAACTATGTACAGCAGGGCATAAGCTAAAAGCTTGCGAGAAATTTGAAAAATTGAATGTCAATGAAAGGAACAACTTTGTCAGGTCAAAAAGACTCTGTACAAACTGCTTGTTCCACTCACACAATCTCAATACTTGCGAAAGCAAATTCATTTGCGTATATTGCTACAAAAGGCATCACTCTATGTTACATCTCAATAACTTTCCCAACACATCTTAAAGCAGCGCTTTATCAAAAAAAGCCACGGGTTCAGTTGCAACAGCAACTCCCGAAACAAAAACTGCAGCAATTTGCAAAGAGACACCATGCTGTTCAAAGGCATTAAAAACTCAAACGCTACATAGTACTACTACCAACAGCAGTTGTCTCCATCCAATATCGAAGAGAACTGT
Organism: Bactrocera correcta; assembly: GCA_027475135.1. Lineage (NCBI taxonomy): Eukaryota > Metazoa > Arthropoda > Insecta > Diptera > Tephritidae > Bactrocera > Bactrocera correcta. Next base: position 26,297,953 of record CM050327.1, read on the forward strand.
TTAAACTAAGAGCACTAATAGACCAAGGATCACAACGATCATTCATAGCGTCTAGGGTCCAAAATAGGCTAAAACTGCCAACAAAACATGCCAACTATGACAGTACGGGAATGGGCGGACGAGTAGTATAAAACTCAAATAAAATCTGCCCTATTACCCTAATTTCCCCTCAAGCGAATAAGCGCGTTCAAGCAGAAGCCATAGTCTTACGCAACTTACCAACATGCTTCCAAGCTATCATATAGATAGCCACTATTGGCAAGAGGTTACACACCTAAAGTTGGCAGATCCCAACTGCAACACCCCCGCTCAAATAGACCTTCTATTAGGCAGCGATCTTATATCGCAAATTATACGAGGTGTTGAAAAAATTTCGAAAACACTACTGGCGAAAAATACCATTTTCGGATGGGTGGACTAGTTGCGGAACCAGTCACAGCAATGACAACTCAAGTTGAGGAAATCTCAAACGAGTACCTCAATTCACAACTGAGAAAATTTTGGGAGCTAGAACAATTTCAATTACAACATCAGAAGATCAGTATTGTGAAGACTTACAAAGCCACAACTACTCGATCAGATAATGGTCGGTATGTCATACGACTGCCACTAAAATAACCATTTCCAGACACACTCGCTATAGGTCACTCTCGCACCTCTGCAATACAGCAGTTTCTAAGTATGGAAAAAAACCTACTTAGGAAAGGTGAGCTTAAACAAGATTATGATGAGGTCTTCGAGGAATACCTTCATTTAAACCACATGGAGGAAGTAAGCCCATGCGAAAAAATCATAAAAGGCAAATATTACTCATTCTACTTGCCACATCATGCAGTAGTAAAGCCTGATAAAAAAAAAACCACAGAGGTTAGAGTTGTCTTCAATGCCTCAAGATCCACTAGCTCGTGGAATTCCCTAAATGATATACTATTTACGGGACCCACACTCCAACCAGACTTAATGCTCCTCGTATTAAATTGGCTCATATACAAATACGTATTCAATAGGGATGTCGAAAAGATGTATCGACAAATACTCGTACATAAAGATGATCAAGATTTTCAGCGGATTATTTTTCGAAAATTTGTCAATAGTCCACTACGCGACTTTAAATTGAAAACAGTTACCCTTGGCGTAAACTCTACCCCATATCTACCCATCCGTACACTCCACGAACTGGCAGAAGACACAAAGTCAGAATTTCCTCTGACAACACAAGTCTTAAAAACGCAAACGTATGTAGACGATATTCTGTCTGGAAGCCAGTCTTCCACAAGCATACGACACCTTATGACAGGTAATAAATGCCCTCAACACCGCAGGGTTTCCATTAAAAAAGATAACAGCTAATCACCAAAATATTTTAAAAAATATTCCAAGAGACCATTTGTAGGATACTAATTTCGTTATATTCGAAAAAGAAAGTACAACAAAAACACTTTGCATCTGGAATCATGGAATGCGATATCGGACCAGTTTTCATACACGATTGAGTCCATATCCGCATTATTCGTCATTACAAAACGACAAATTTTCTCAAATGTACCACTATACATGTGCGTACACAAAGCGATGTCGCAACTACAAGGACAAGACAAAACCTCTGCATCTCGCCACTTCCACCCTCTGGTGGAATCGCCCCCGATGGTTAACATAATCTCCCGATTCTTGGCCACAATTGCCTATGCGCAACATACTTGCCCCAGGAAGTAGAAAAATCAACACCAATCATGCAACACTGGATGAGACTGACATCCTTGAATGATTTTCATCGTTCTCCCGAGCCCTCCGGGTAGTTGCGTATATGCTCAAGTTTTTAGAGCGGCTTAAATTTAACTTATCTCCATTGCGATAAATTGACGCACCAAGCCTTACAAAATGCGATATAGCATTAATAAGAGAATTGAAGCCTATTGATAAAAAGAGCTCACTTTAGTTCTAAACCCATTTCTAGACACGAAGGGTATACTTCGTGCGAATGGTCGACTTGAAAATTCAACGTATAATGAACGCTATCCTATAATCATACCGGAGAGATGCCCGTTTGCCACTCTATTTATTAGATATATCCACATACTAATGCTCCAAGCCGAACATCGTCTCATGCAACATATGGTCCGCCAAGAGCTGTACATACCCCGACTGAAGCCCCAAATAAAGAAGTGCATTTTTATGTGTAAAACCTGCACTATGCATAAGCAGAAAATGCGATCGCAGATTATGGCAGCACTTCCACCTGAACGCTGCAATTTTGCACTGCCTTTCACCACTACAGGAGTAGACTTTATTGGGCCTTTTATTATAAAGGAATCCATGCTAAGGTCTCCTACCCTCAAGAAAGGGTATGTGGCTGTTTTTGTCTGTTTCACGACAAAAGCAGTACACCTTGAACTATGTACGAATCTGACGACGGTGGCTTTTCTCGCTACGTTTGCTCGTTTCGTCGGACGACGAGGCTTTCAAACAACATTTATCGGAGCTCAAAGAGCTATCGAAAAACAGTTTGTGGACTTCACACAACAAATCTTACCTGACATTGTCCAAAAATACGCTTCCCAAGGTTTATCCCACAAACGCCCCTCACATGGGCGGCTTATGGGAGTCAGCTGTAAAAAGATTCAACTGTCACTTTAAAAAGATAGCTGGTAACCACAAGTTTAATTATGAAGAATTCATGACACTCTTAACTAGAATTGAAGCCGTTTTTAACTCACGGCCTCGCGCTGCACTCTCGCAAGATCCCTCAGACTTTACTGCCCTCACGCCAGGGCATTTTCTGACCCCGGCGTGGAGTCGCTTTCCTTATTAAACCGTTGGGAAAGAATTAAAATTCTCCATCATGACTTCAGTCGCCAATAGAAAGATGATTATTTAAAGGACCTCCACAGAAGGTACCGATGTAAAACAACAGAAAATGTGCCTAAGCTCGGAGATTGTGTCTTAATCAATGACGATTTTCTCCCCCCTACCGAATGGCGGATTGGCCGCATAGAGAAGCTCCGGCTCCGACGGTCATATTCGCGTAGTCGATCTAAGCACAGAAACGGGTACGCTAACCAGGCCGTTCGTTAAGCTATGCTTTTTGCCAACCGCTGATAAAACCGAAAATAACATAATCGTAATTAATAAACAAAGAGACAGAATAAATAATACCAATCATCAACTAGTAATAAACACTAACAAAAAACAAAAACAAAACAAGGTCGACCCATATGACGACTCACTCATGCCACCTTACATGGCACCACCGGCCATATGATTATATACACATATATATATGATAGTCAAAAATACTATTTTCTTAACAGATCAATATGGATGCCGAGATGCTAATTGTGCCTACTCCCACTGTGCGTTCCGCCGTCACGGTTCCGCGTCCTAGAGCTACCTCAATAGCACCGCCGCAAACAATCATCGCTGCCGCTGCAATTTTGCTCTGCCCCCGAGAAATTCCATCGGCCCCGCGCAAGCAATAGCTCCGGAGCAGCCATAGCATCAATACGTGCTGTGTCGCCGACGACATCGGTTGCCACATTGTGGCATTTTCAAGGGGATGACACCATTGCAACGCCAGTAGATCGCACAAGCACACGGCCATTGCCTGAATTGTCTGGCGCTTACCCATCTCACGCGCGAATGCACGACCGGGCGTCATCATGCCCCTCGCAGTCGTACCGCCAGCCGACGGCCCCCGCGACCGCAACCGCGAAGGCCGGCATTACCATTGGAGGAGACCAGATTTTGGCGTCATCGTTATGCAACCCCGAATCGGAGGCGCCACCCTAGACCGCAAGCCCGCCGTACAACAGGCCTCAGCAACGTAGTTGCAACACTGCAACAACTTCAGAGGCTACTAGGCTAAATACTCGCCTAGGGGGCCAGGATGTATTAATGAGCATCCTCCCCCGAGCATCCAGACACACATACCACATTAGCACACCACATCAACTCCACATATCAACACTGACACGCATCCCTTACCACACTCATCACATCACCACTTACCATCCACATTACTCACGGGAGCAACACATATTGACACCCACACACAAGTACACCAACCAACAACCCGGAAACCGCCCCCCTAACCAAAGCGAAAAAGGGGACCAACGAGGAAATGCAGTTCAGTTGGTTAGCGACATCAGCAACGATCGGTACATTTTCGCGCATCTCCCACTCGTGAATTTTAAATTAATAAAACCCTTTTGGGACACACGTGCACAAACAAATACATTGTTTCATTTCGTGATTTACGGGAAATTTGTGGTGAGCTAGAAGGTGAGTGTGGGAACACACACACTTTTCCAAGAAATGATGTCATCCATCTACGAATCGGATAAGTTTCAGCAGCCATTTTCAGGACCATCATTTTGAATTTTAAGTAATTTAATATACATATGTGCTTTCTTATGTAAAAAAAAATATTACAAAACATGTTTTTTACTACAAAAATTCTACTATAAGTATTAATTTTTTTAATACCTAAAAGTCACATGTTTTGCATTATTTGATATTATTTCTTCTGGTGCGCGGTTATATATCTATATAAAGCATACTTTCTTTAGGGATATACATACATACTATATTTCGGTATATACATATGCAATTCAAATGTCACCAAAACTAGTTTTATATAGATGTTACATACTTTTAAGCGATGTTTTTTGGTGAGCTGCTTAAACTTACCATCGCCTTCCTACAGTGTCGCTCAAATATTCTAGGTTTCAGTACCACTTAACAAAGTTACAATCATACATACATACAAATTCATACAAAAAACAACCAGAAAATAACAAAAACAGCAAAGGACTGGAGAAAGAAGCACAGGCACACACAGATTCAGATACGTGCACACCACAAACACTCATATTATCCCCAAAAGCCCCTGGCGGAAATCAAAGTGAGTTGTATCGTTTCATCAAAACAGGCTACAGTTGCCAACATAACTAGAAAATTTTGAAATCACGGGAATGGGTGGAAGAGTAGTTCAAAACTCAAATAAAATCTGCCCCATTTCCACCATTTCGCCCAAACCGGATAAACGTATACAAGCAGAAGCTATTGTCTTACCGCAATTAGCAAATATGCTTCCTACATATCTATCATATATGTAAATAGCAAGCATTGGCAAAAGGTTTTACACCCAACACTAGCAGACCCAAACTGCAACAGCCCCGCTCAAATAGATTTTCTATTAGACAGTGATCTCATACCAGAGATAATATTCGAAGTTATTGAGAAAATATCAAACACACTTCTGGCACAAAATACTATTTTCGGTTGGATCTAAGTGGACTAGTTACGGAACCTGTCCCAATATTGACAACTCAAGTTGGAAATCTCAAACGAGCACATCAATCCACAATTGAACAAATTTTGGGAATTAGAAGAATCACCGCTCATATCAGCCATAACCCCAGAAGATCAGTATTGTGAGGACTTTTACAAAGCCACTCTCGCACCTTTGCAATACAGCAGTTTCTAAGTATGGAAGGAAACTTACTTTAAAAATGTGAACTCAAATCAGAATATGATGGTGTGTTAGAAAAATACCTCCATTTAGATCACATTGAGGAAGTAAACCCAGTGGAAAAATCGCCAACGGCAAATATTACTCCTCTTACCCGCCACATAATGCAGCAGTAAGTCCAGGCAAAAAAAAAAGCAAAAGTAAGAATTGTTTTTAATGCCTCAAAAAACACTAGCTCGGGGAATTCCCTAGATAATATTCTATTTATGGGACCCACACTCCAACCAGATTTAATGCTCCTGATATTAAAAATCGGCGCATATTTAAATACGTATTCAATAGAGATGTTGAAAAAATGTATCGGCAAATAGTTTTACATAAAGACGACCAAGATTTTCAACGTATTATGTTCCGAAGATACCCCTTCAGCCTACTACGAGACTTCAAATTAAAAACGGTTACCTTTGGCGTTAACAGTACACCATATCTACCCATTCGAACACTTCACGAATTGGCAGAAAACGCAAAGTCAGAAATTCCTCTGGCAACGGAAGTGTTAAAAACTCAAACGTATGTAGACGATATTCTGTCGGGAAATCACTCTTCCACACGCATAATACCTGAGACAGACATGTAGTAACAATACCATAAAAGGTATCGTGGTATTCTGTTTACTTCGTTGCTAACACACACAGCAATGTAGTAAACTGAAATACTACCTTTGTTTCATAGGCATTAAATTTAAAAAAAAATTTAAAGAATAAATACATACATACATATGTAGATGTGTGTTATGGAGAAAATAAGTACAATTATCTGAAATACTCTAAAGTTAATCTATTTTTATCGCAAAAAAGCTATTTAGTTAAAGTCTCTTTAAAATGCTCACATAAAATGAGGCATTTCCTGTTTTTGCGGAAGAAAAAATGTGAAACATATTTTGTTTTTCATTCCAATAATTAATTTTTTAAGTTATTTTGACGGAATATTTCGAAGAGCTTTTGTGTAAAAGCTTTTAGCAAAGTTTAGTAAACACCACAATGAAACATCATAGTATTGTTAGCAGCAAAATACTATATTGCTCATATGGTATTTTGCTAGTATTTGGAGACACACATATGGTATTTGTACCATATATGGTATTGTTACTACATGTCTGTCTCGGGTATAAGAATCTTTATTACAAGTAATAAAAGCACTCAAATCCGCAGGGTTTCCATTAAAAAAGATTACGGCGTGGCTAAATGAGCACCTGACCCCCCTCTTACTATAATACATCTACACTCCACACATACACACCATACTCAACACATCATCTTTTCATCGCACACACACCAACTCCACACGTCATCATTTCATTCCACACACACCAACTCATCACATTCCACATCACACGCACACAATATCAGCATCACGAATTCAACACACATGAGGACACCGCACAAAAAAGAACAAAAGGGAACGACGGACCAGGCACCACTCTCTTTCTATTACGATCCGCGCGCATATACGCATCATTTTTTTGTCTGCACTTTTTTTCGTCGCTAATCAACGGGTGAGTACATCGGTACACGGTATCATCGAATTATATATGGTCCTTCGAGCCGTAACGGACGGCACCTGTGGTAAAAGAAAATATCACATCGGTTACGGTGACGCGTGTGTAAAAAAAAAAAACAAAAAAACCAAACCGGTTACGGTGACGTGTTTACTAATAAAGAAAAAACAAAAAACCAATCGGTATAACAAAACATTGTGAAATAAGAACCGGTGTAACAAAATAGGAAAAACAACGGTGGTGAGAAAGCTGGTGTAAAAAATCAAAAAAAAAAAAAAAAATCACAGAAAAAGCTGGTGTAAAAATCAAAAAAAAAAAAAAAAAAAATCACAGAAAAAGCTGGTGTAAAAAATCAAGAAAGAAATCACAGAAAAATCTGGTGTAAAAATCGGAAAAAAACGGTGTAATAAAAAAAAAAAACAAGGGTGGTGATACAGTTGAGAAAACTGGTGTGACACAGTGAGGCAAAAAACCGTTGGTGGCAACGAACCAAAAAAAAAAAAAAAACGGTGGTGTACAGTTCAGAAAACTGTTGTGACAAAGTGAAGCAAAAAACCGTTGGTGGCAACGAACCAAAAAAAAAAGCAAATTTTACAAACATATATATATGTACATATACACACGGAGTTATACTTATGTACGTACATATACCTCGGTGGTGACAAAATTGAAAAAAAAAGAATATATGTATTAAAAATAAAATTTCATGTGGATATGAAAAAGTGCAACTGAAAACATAAAAGAATACAAAGTGTGGTGACAAGAGTGAAGTGTGGGAAATAACATACGCATAAACCACATATGTACATATGTACATATGTTAAGTGGAAATAACGGGTGATTTTTTTGAGGTTAGGATTTTCATGCATTAGTATTTGACAGATCACGTGGGATTTCAGACATGGTGTCAAAGAGAAAGATGCTCAGTATGCTGTGACATTTCATCATGAATAGACTTGCTAACGAGCAACGCTTGCAAATCATTGAATTTTATTACCAAAATCAGTGTTCGGTTCGAAATGTGTTTCGCGCTTTACGTCCGATGAGCGATGAGGCTCATTTCTGGTTGAATGGCTACGTAAATAAGCAAAATTGCCGCATTTGGGGTGAAGAGCAACCAGAAGCCGTTCAAGAACTGCCCATGCATCCCGAAAAATGCACTGTTTGGTGTGGTTTGTACGCTGGTGGAATCATTGGACCGTATTTTTTCAAAGATGCTGTTGGACGCAACGTTACGGTGAATGGCGATCGCTATCGTTCGATGCTAACAAACTTTTTGTTGCCAAAAATGGAAGAACTGAACTTGGTTGACATGTGGTTTCAACAAGATGGCGCTACATGCCACACAGCTCGCGATTCTATGGCCATTTTGAGGGAAAACTTCGGACAACAATTCATCTCAAGAAATGGACCCGTAAGTTGGCCACCAAGATCATGCGATTTAACGCCTTTAGACTATTTTTTGTGGGGCTACGTCAAGTCTAAAGTCTACAGAAATAAGCCAGCAACTATTCCAGCTTTGGAAGACAACATTTCCGAAGAAATTCGGGCTATTCCGGCCGAAATGCTCGAAAAAGTTGCCCAAAATTGGACTTTCCGAATGGACCACCTAAGACGCAGCCGCGGTCAACATTTAAATGAAATTATCTTCAAAAAGTAAATGTCATGAACCAATCTAACGTTTCAAATAAAGAACCGATGAGATTTTGCAAATTTTATGCGTTTTTTTTTTAAAAAAAGTTATCAAGCTCTTAAAAAATCACCCTTTATAACACAAGCAACAAAAAATAAAAACTAAAAATTGTGGTGACAAAAATTGTAATTGAAGTGAGAGAGCAAAGTCGAGAAAAGACAAAAATTATAATAATTTACACCTACTATATATGCACATGTACATATATACACATAATGTAAATCAGCGGATAGTAAAGTGACCCACAAACAGAAGGAAGAAGTCAGACAAAATACAAACTACATCACCACAGCCATTCCAACAACAAAAGGACCTGAGAAGGAAGAAAACCAAGGACAGGAACAAACATAAGCAAAGCACAAGCACTGGCACACACCGGGCACACGCACAAGCCCCACACATCAGGCAAATACATACATAAGTACACTCATATCATCCCCAAAAGCCCCTGGCGGAAAACAAAGTGAGTGTATCGTTTCCTTTCAATTTTTATACTATATACATATATGTATGGTTGGATTTGCAAACAGTAAAATTAGAGTTCTGACCAAATTTCCGGTCCAAAAACGTTGTGAAAACCGTTACCAAACTGTTTTCGGTACTCGGTTCATTTTCCGGGAAAAACCGAAAACCGCCAACAAAACAGTTTGGTACTGTTTATAGCGGATTAGTGATTGCTGCTAATGCTTACCGTTGTGTTATAACACAAAAATTATCCCAAAAGCCATAATAACAAAAATTTTGTTTCAAGTATTTAATTACAGAAATTCCCGCAAGACCCCTTATACTTAATCAAGTATAAGCAGGATTGCTTAAAAAGATGCTACGGCAATCACCAGCAAGAAACAAAAGCACATGTACATATATGCAAATTAAACCATACATTCATTCATATATGTCACATATGTATATTTCTATAATATAACAACAGCATAACTTGCTCATTACTAGTATACATACGTACATACATACTTTCTAAAAGCAGAATAGCATTAAATATTCTGTTCGCGGCCTTTTCTCACTACGAACATATATACCTATGTACAGACATATGTATATGCTGCTCAGTAATACAAATTACATACTAACAAACACGTGAATTTGAGAAAATTACCTGCGGTTGATTAATTCTCTTTTCGTGGCTTATTCGTACCGCGAACATATATACATACATACTATATATACGCATATATATATTATACTTACGGGCGCATACATAAGTATATACAAAATTTTCTGAAAAATTTAATGGAAGAATTACCCAATAGACATTGGGTACAAATTATACAACAATAAAAATAATAAAAAGGATTTTTATATAAAACACAATATTAGTACATATGAATTAGTACATATGTAAGTGTAT
>CM050327.1:26308539-26483539 GCA_027475135.1 Bactrocera correcta
GCTACTAAGCTGAGCTGATGTGATTCATTTTATTTTCAACTTTCGTTTTTTCTGTCTTTCATTCATCTTGCACTTATTTCTTGTGCTTTGAGTAGTAGAAATTGGCTTCGACGATTGACTTTTGTCGAGTTGCTTAACACACGCATACCATACATATACACGTACACACACACACAAGCACGTGGATATATGACAAGGCAGCAAACACGTGGCACACACGCACAAAGAAAGAAAGATACAGCGACTACTCGTCAATCTAATCAAATTGTTAACGTCGCAGTGAAGTATATGAATGATGCAAAGGCAGAAAAGGACAGACGTCAAATGGAATTGAGTTGAGTTGAGTTGAGCAGCGCTGTTGCTGCTGAAGTCAAGCTGAGCTGAGTTAAGCGGAACAGCGAAAGTTGTAACTTTATTGAGTTGCAATTGAATTGAGTTAGCACATCGTATGTAGGCACTGGCGGTTGCATGTGCGTATATATATGTATGTATGTATGCCGAGTATGTAGACTATGTATATGTGTGCAGAAGTACATATGCATATGTATATGTACTACATATATTATATATACATATGTGTAGAAGAGTATAGACATTTCAGAGGAAAGTAGGCTATTTGAATTTGCCGGCCAGTAAAGTATATTAACTTAATACCCGACTCCATAATTAAGAAGTACGCCCATCAAAGAAATCGTTATGAAGCGTAAGAACAAGAGAAAACGTTAACTTCGGCTGCACCGAAGCTATAATATGTGACCTGGTCTACGAAAAGAGGGCTTAGGTGTCAAAAAAAAAATTGATTTTTTGACATCTAAGCCCCCTTTTCGTAGACCAGGTCACATATAATATTTTTGACAGATGTTTCAAACTATGAAATCATATAAGAAATTCTTTATCTTAGTGTTTATCGATCGGTTTGTATGGCAGCTACATGACATAGTGGTCCGATTAGAACTATTTGTTCGAAGTTTTGTGCAATGTCTTGTTGAACCTGATTGACCTGACCCTTCGTTGAGTCTCTTGAGCACTTCCACGTGAAACTTGGGTCGAAAAAGACATCGTTTTCACTTTTATCAATTTACAAACTAGTTACTTTTGGACCAGTTACTTTGGAACTAGTTACTTTGGAATTTAATCACATTTATTTTGCATACTTTTCTTTTTAGCTTCCTCTTCATAGCTTATTTGCAAATTGTTTACACTAGCCTAACTGCTTATTTGGCTATCCGGAAAGTAATAGGACTGAGTCAATTTAAAAAAATTTATTGAAACGATTACAACTACGGTCCTGACGAATAAGCAATTTCTTGGAAAGAAAATGGCCCGATATCTCAAAAACTTGGCGGACTAGTTCGTGTATATAAAGACAGAAGCACATAGCTTAATCGACTAAAATCGTCAGGCTAATCATTTACTGGGTAGTCGAGAAAGTCTCTTCGTATTTCTAAATTTTTTCTAATGTATTATACATTACCTTTAATGAATCAAATATGTACCATTTTGGTTGATCACTTTATGCCATTTTTCAACTAGAGACATTACTCAATCAGTGTAAACTTTTCTGATTTCTCGGCGATAAACTGCGACAAGTAATTTTCACAGGCTTCTCTTTAAGCCAACTTTAGTCCATCAAGAGTGCTCTACATTGACCGAAACAAATGGTGGTCCGATGGTGCAAGGTCAGGGCTGTATGGTGGATGTATCAAAACTTCCCAGCCAAACTCTTTCAGCTTTTTCCGAATCATCAAAGGTGTGTGCGGTCTATCATTGTCCTGATAAGCCACGACCCCTTTCTGTTGATCAGTTCTGGCCGTTTTTTTTCGATTGCTTGCTTCAATCTCATCAGTTGTTGACAGAAAATGTTGAATCAATCGTTCGACCAAAGAATAGCAGATGTTAATTCAGTCCTCTAAATTTTTTTACGGACATGAATTTTTCCAACTGTATCCAAACATCAAGCTTCCTTGTGTAGCCAAAATTTTTTGAAATGGTTCAAAACCATTTGATGATGAATGTTAAGTTTCTTAGCGATGTCAAGGCTGCACATATGACGTTTTGCTCCATCTTTTCCATAATTTCATCGACTTTTTCAACGAAGGATCGGCTAGAGCGAGGTGCATCTTTCACATCCAAGTTTCCAGAACAGAAGCGAGCGAACCATTGTTGTGCCACACGAACTGATCGTCTCGGTAAACTTCACAATTTCATTGGTGGCATTCTTCCTTTTTTATACAAAAAATTCTAAAAAAAAAATGGCGAATTTCTTCATTATTTTCACTCACATTTGAACAGTTGTAACTTTTTTTCAACTTTCTGAACTTATTTTTTTTCTTTTTTTGGTTAAATCAAGCTTAAAATCTCGCCTTTCCAACACTATATGATACAATGTGATTGGTAGCACTGGAGATATACGACTGCAACAACATTTATTGACAAAATACGAAAGGACTTTTTCGACTACCCATTAATATAAAAAGGTTCGGGATTATTGTCTTAACTTAACTTTTGTGGTATAAAACACTTACTAGGACATACACACATTTGCAAAAATAAGCTTCTAGCAAAGCAACCGGAAATAAAATCACAGCAAACTTGAGTATGCAATACATTAGTTGTACAAATTAAATAAAGCCTACTATTTGCTATTCATATATGTGTATATATTTCCATTATTTTCGTAAATCAAACGTCAGCTTTGATGTTAGTGCCTGTCAGCTTTTATTTATACCTTTGAGCGATAAGCAAATCAACTGTGACGCTTTAAGGAAATATTGTGCTCGCATATACATATATTTACAAGTATGAGTGTATAAATAAATATACAATTTATATAAAATATGCATTTTTTTGCATATTTCTCCGACCAGACTCTAATTCAATGTGATTCGCATTCTCATTAGCTGTCACGGTAAACTGTGACAGTGAACGCAATTCATTTGACAGCTCAAAATGTGCAAAACTGCGGTGAAGCAAATACTATGTGCATGCATAAATTAGCCAAATAAAAATTTATGTAATAACACTAGAAAACCAAAGTATGGCTATAAAGTATTTTGAATTTGCTCATTTATCAGCGACCTTTTCCGGCCCTCCAAAAAGGTCTAGTGCCACCGAAACATACCACTTCTTACTAAAGCAACATCTGGGTAAGCCGGCTTAATCATATCAAACGTCTCTGTCGTAGATTTACCCGTTTTACACAGAATTTAATAATTTAACCGCGTACCTCTGCTCTAACGAACGCTTCTTTTTCGGCTTGCACTCCTCACAGTAGGTGCTCGAAGACAACTGACCAGTCGCTCGTTCGTTAGCTAGGAACGCCCACCACCGAATCCAGTTGCAGCGGAAGAAAATCAGTGCAATTACTTTCCGGACAAACCCTGTACGATCTGCGACCAAATCTTCCGTTTGTAGAGCAAATGGTTACTATTGGTGAAAAGTGGGTCACTTAAAACAACGTCTAGCGAAAATGGTCGTGGTCGAATCCCGGATATCCGTTGCAAACGATGGCCAAATAAAGACTGACGACCAAGAAGGTTTTGCTATGTGTTTGGCGGCAAGGAATTATATACTGTGAGCTGTTTTTTCAGGCTATTTTGTCCTTTTCAAGGGGGTTTTTTACATGGCGAGTCCCAAATCCAACCTGCGACGAATTTTTCATCCTCTCCTTTAGCTCGCCTTCAAACCGATATTCTTTGGCCACCCAGAGGAGATTTTGGTCTAAGACCCAAAGTGGTGAACTGCTTGAGCCATATGTAAAAGAATCATTTATGGCCACTCCCAGGTGAATGGCGCTCAGAGAACTTTCCTCACTTGCGTAAACATCTACAAATCCTCTGAGCAATACCGAAAGCTCCGTCAGGATCGGGAAGAACCAAACGAGGTTTCAGGCAACTATTAGACAGTTTGAAAGCGGCCAATTGGAGAGGAATCAATCAGAACAACGTCAGACCACACAATCGATAGTGACTAGCCAAAAGCTCAAGGAGCATGGTTGGGAGGTTCTTTTACATCCACCTTTTGATCCGAAAACAAAGTGAATACTACCGGTTCCTGTCTATGACGAAAGTTGAAGAAGATGGTACTTCTTGTAAAAATTGTATGCCGTCTGAAAACTGGTGATAGATGATAAATATATTATGAAACCATTTTTACATTGCTGTTTTCCATCCAGAACTCTACCTATGCTAACTAACAGCCCCCACGGGGGTTTAAGAACCAACTTTACATATTTTGTGAGTCGTCACATATACTTGTATGTATGTGCGGTATATATGTAAACTACTGAATACCGAAACCTGGATTGTAAGTTGACAAAACAAGAAAACCAACAAGTCAAGTGACATAAATTCCTCTTTGTTATTTTAGCTCAAGCCAAGTGTAGCTCTGTGCATTAATACGCACAATCAAGAGTCTTCGCATGTACAAAAACAAAAACACACACACACGCCTACCCAAACAAAATCAATCATGCATGACTACGCTGGCTTTTCCCCCGAGCTCGACACCAACCTAACTTGCCTGCTTGAATTTATGGTATGATGGGTTGGAGCAAGGAGCAAGTTTCAACACTACGCCAAACCAGCTACTGATTGTCAATTATTAAACAACAACAATAGTAAATATAACAAGTGTATATATACATATGTACGAGTATATACAACAATAAATATATATATAGGTATGAAAAGTCTTTGTTTTCTATGGCCCTGAAATGCTGCCACTATCGTGTGCCCAGCTGTCGGCATATATTATGAGTATATCTAACGGTGAATGCGCAAAAAGTCGTCTTTGAAATATATCGCGTTCAATGGGGACTTTGTAACAGTACCTTACTGTCAGTTTGACAAGACATTCGAGCAAAGAAAGGGATGTAATATGAAGTAGAGAACTGGTGAAGCTGTGGGAGTGATGGCGGCTGGAGGAGTGGTTGGTTATTGTAAGAAACATGTTGCGCGGAGACACAGCTGGTGTCAAGGGAAAATTAAGCGAAACATGAAAAACAAAGCGGCCAGGTGGTACGAGTTCAAGTGATATGAAATTAAAACAACAACAACAACAAACTTAAAGACATTTTTGTGACAACAAATATTTATAAGTAAGTCAGCTCATAGCGATAGCTCGCAACGCGTAATAACAAAAACAATGCAAAAGATAATAAATACGACAATATTTACCCAACCCAACGAATGGCGGACGAAGCAATTAAACAACAACTACAAAGTAAACAAGAAGTATACAACGTAAATAAATAAAGCAAATCTTTGGAGGGATGAGCTACAAGAAAAAACAGCAAATTGTTAGGGGAAGTAGAGTTCAGATGGCAAACACACTGACAACTCGACCTCTAACACGCTTCCCCCCACTTCTGGAGCTCGCGGCGTGCCGACGCTGACGTCAAATCCCTTTGGTAGCAACGTCAAAAGTGTCTTGCGGCACTGCGACATAACGGAAACGGAAGTAATCATTGTCATCAGCAAGCTCACCTTTATACACAGCTCAGTTCAGCTCATTGCTCACCTCGCGCACTAACATATTTATTGGATATCTTTTTATTTTTTGAAAACTGTGTACTCCCAGCGGCGGTGCCGCTGTCAATGCCTTGGAGTGTGTATAATTTGTGTTGTTAGAGACAAAGGCGTGTGTGATATGCCGTGTGTCGCCCGCTTCGGTATATCATAGCCTACATAAGTGTTGACACACGCCCTTGCTTTAGTGGGCGAAATGATGTTTAAATGATGCATGAACTCATTTGAGTTATGCATTAGTGTTTAAGGCTTAATAAATATGTTTATGAAGATGAAGAAAGAAAGTACCCTGTAAGGTTGGGAAAGTATGAATATTTTAATTGATACATATATATATCTAGAGTATCTAGAGTCAGTAGAAGAGGTCTGTGCACGAACCAAACCTAAAGTTTACAGAACAGAAGAGAAAATCATCAAGTCTTCGTCAGCGCACACTCTTCCTCATAACAATGGGCTGGAGCATTAATTAGTTCTTTCCTTAAATAGCTTAATGTTCGATTTTCAGAATTTTGTAGATTCTTCAAATCACACTGTCAGACTAGTTTAAGTTTAATTACGTTAAGACGTAAGTTACGTTAAGTTAAGTCAAAGAAATTTTAAATTAAGTTACTGTTAGGGAAAATTAAGTTTAATTCCGTAAAGTCAATTTACATTAAGTTAAGTTCGGTCAAGGAAATATTAAATTAAATTTAGGTAAAACAAAGTTAAGTCTAAGTAAAATTAAGTTAAGTTTAAGTATAATTAAGTTAAATCTAAACATCATATTACCTAAAATTTAATTCCGTAAAGTCAACTTACGATAAGTTAAGTTATTTTATGTTAAGTTAAGTCAACTTACGTTAAGTTAAGTTATGTTAAGTTAAGTCAAAGAAATTTTAAATTAATTTACTGTTACGGAAAATTAAGTTTAATTCCGTAAAGTCAATTTGCATTAAGTTAAGTTCGGTCAAGGAAATATTAAATTAAATTGAAGTAAAACTAAGTTACGTATAAACTTTCCTACTATCAACATACGATAATATAAGTCAGTTTACGTTAAGTTAAGTCAGGGAAGTATTAAATTAAGTTAATTTTGCGCAAAACTAAGTTTAAGTATCATTAAGTTTAGTCAATTCAGTTTAAGTACAATTAAGTTAAGTATAAACTTCGTACTGTCAGCCTAATTTAAGTTTAATTCCGAAAATGTCATCCAATGATAAGTTAAATTAATTCACGTTAAGTTAAGTTAAGTTAGGTCAAGGAAATATTAAATTAAATTTAAGTAAAACAAAGTTAAGTCTAAGTAAAATTAAGTTAAGTTTAAGTATAATTAAGTTAAATCTAAACGTCATATTACCTAAAATTTAATTCCGTAAAGTCAACTTACGATAAGTTAAGTTATTTTATGTTAAGTTAAGTCAAGACAATAATAATAAAAGTTTAAGTTAAGTCTAAGTAAAATTAAGTTACGTTGAAATAAAACTAAGTTAAGTGTAAACTTCATTGAAACGAAAAGCAAAGACACACCGCTCCATAAAAATGATTTTAGCTGTCCAAGATAATCTCTAAAATTTTGGCAAAAGGATCCTGACATCCTGGAAACTCTAACCTAAACTCTAACTCTAATCTAAGCCGTTAATAACCATTTGGCAAACTGTAAGTACAAAAGAAAAATATTTTCAATATTTTTCCAATCGGGCATCCTCGTCTACAAGTATTCTCGTGATGACAAGTTAAACGTTAATGAAAGCCGAAAAGTTAAGGTTGCTTCAAAAGCTCATCAAGCATTATTTGCATGTGTTTCGGTATGTTTTTGTTATTGACATATTGTTTATGTTTTTCAACGTGACTGAGTGTTTGCTTGTATGTGTATGTGCATGTGTTTGTTGTTGTGTGCATAAGAAAAATGCCATTTTTTGGTGTATAGGCAGGCAAGGCAAGGGGGTTTAAATGACAAGGTAATTGACGTGTGTCACAATACTGTCGAGAGCAGGCAGTAATTGCCATAAAAGCCTATGACAAATACAAATCACATACATACATACACATGCACATATGTACCCACAACAGAATGAGAAAATTAATCGATTTTGTGCAAACCAGATAATTACTTCTGATCGAAATATTTCCATTAACACACTGTGACGTTATTCATTCTTATTATGAGATTGAGGAACTATCAAGGTGCCAATGATCGAACCAGAATAGTGAATGGCTCAATGGTCATACTAGTGGATTTAGGAAAGACTGGCTGAACAATTCAATACATCAAGCGAAATTCAATTAAAAAAATTAGAATTCAATACTAGACCAACAGGTAGCAAAAAACACGCCGAAGTTTTATCAGCAAATATCAAGGAAATAATATTTTAGATAATACAGGATAATTATCTCTAAGATATTTTTTCTACTTGCAAGCCAGAAAAATACCCGTTTTTATGAACTTTTGAAGAGGGAGGCTCTACAAAGAACTTTAGATTAGCTTAAAAATGGAAATTATTATCAAATATCGAATTTTTCCGAAAATTGCCTAAAAATATACAAAGATCATGTGAAAATTTCAAGTTGATAACTCGAACTATTTCAAAGAAATTTTCCTCTCCGACTCTGTTTCGAGAAAAACGCGTATAAAGTTTTGGTAGCCGTTTGCAAAAAGTTCAGAAACTCTTACAAATAAATAAATTAAGACAAGTGAAGGCATCAACAAGTTAAAAGGATTTCAAAGTGCTATGTAATAGATAACTGGATACAGAACACAAAATAGATCATTAGTGGATTAAAGCTAAGCCCACACTCTGGGAACCTGGAATCATTCCCGTTCTGCATGCTTTTCTGTTTCAACACATATTTCTCATACTCTCCGTGATTTATTATTACATACAAATTTTGAAAGTGAGTTATTCAGGCAAAGAGGAAGAGCGTAGATATCCTTTACTCCATCCAAAGAGAGATGACTTTCAACTCTCTCTCTATATGTATATGCTCCAGGGAGCAGCAAATCATAAGAAAATCTATAACATGATGATTGTTGATTAGAGATTATGGCACACAATGACCTTTGAACCCTGCAACTCATAAGTTGACGAAAATAAAAATCTTAATGTTCAAAGTTCTGTCCACCAGACGCATATAAATCTACAAGCCTTTCAGCTACGGCATAGCTACAGGCAGAAATGGAACCAAAAACAAATCGGACAGCCAAATACGCAGTTAAGCCAGTATAAACAATTTGCGAAAGAGCTATGAAGAGGAAGCAAAAGAGGAAAAGTATGCGAAATAAATGAAAGCAAAACAGATCCTGACGGTTATGCAAAAAACTGCTAATCGTAACTAGTTTCAAAAGTATTTGGTTGCAAAGTAATTACTTAAAAAAAACTAGTTTCAAAGGTAACCAGTTGCAAAATAAGTGGTCCGAAAGGAACTGGTCCAAAAGTAACTAGTTACCTGGTGATTGGTTAAAAATCACTAGTTTTAAGTTGATAATAGTTTTCCAACCAATTTACAATTTTAAGATTTCAACGAAATTTTATTTAATTTCCAGTTAGTTTCAAAGTAACTAGTTACAAAAGTACTTGTTTGTAAATTGAGAACATTTCAAGCTAACTTGCAATTTTTTTAGGTTTTTATCGGGAGTGTGCTTTAAATTTCACCTAATTTTATAACAACTAAAAAAATATGGAACATTTTTAGTGGTGCTAAATAGTTTTATTTTCGAAGTCATAGCCATGTCAAGGGCAATATTCATTGATTCAAATAAGATATTCTTCTTCTTCTTTCCTGGCGTAGACACCGCTTACGCGATTATAGCCGCGTTAACAACAGCGCGCCATTCATTTCTGTTTTTCGCTACGTGGCGCTAATTGGATATTCCAAGCGAAGCCAGGTCCTTCTCCAGTTGACTCGAAAATGGACGATGGAGTTGGTGCTGGAATATACTGTCCAGAGTTAAGCATAAGTTGCCGGACCACTGCAGTATATTTGCAGTTGAGATCTTTGCTATTACGAAAGTCGCGGTGCTGACCTCTTATGCACTTACATGCAACTGCAGAGTCAACATCTACGTAGACAGTCAAGCAGAAATCAATCCAGAAAGGTCTTGAGAAGCAGGACAGCTGTAAAAAGTGTTGCCAGCAGCAACCAAGGTAAATAAATAGTGGACGAAATTTCCAAAAATGGAATACGGCTAACATCCGGAAACGTGATCAACATTGAGAAACCCATCATTGTCTTAACGACGATCTCAACAGAAATATGGTAAGGAAAATTAAAACCCAATAGAACAAGCTATCTGGGTGCAATTATCCCGCATTGGCAAGACTACGCTGTAAGCATCTGGGTTCCTCACAGTATGATAGACTGGAGAAGATATCAATAGTGAGGCCGTAGAGTCTGTTAAAATTCCGTCAAGCGCAGGCATCCTAAACTCCTGACTACTCCTCTTGGTCATAGCAACTGAACTTCATCCGATATCGCAAAGGATCAAAACTGGTCTATGCGTGGCGTGGCTTATTGGTCCACCAGATTATTATATATAATAATTAAACAAACTAATATCCCGCTTTAAGCGCTCCATCATCATTATTGAATATTAAGGATTTTTTTCAAAATGATTCAATTGAACGAAATTGCATATTTTCCAGCTTAAGAGTTTTATTCGTTGCAAATTCGCTGCAATTTTAGAATGCCAACTAACTGTATTTGTATGCGAGTGCACGAGTGATTCATTGAAATTTCATGCGCTCATTAATTTCAATATTCATTATACTAATAATCGTCAGCATATGGATTACAGCAAATAAATGTCAATATTTATAAATCGAGAGGAGCTCACATTACCACAAATTGGTGAAAAGTGGGTAAAAAAAATGTATATACAAATATATTTAGGTATAAATGTAAATATGTATTACACATGCTTACGTTTAAACATACTGCATAAAGGACCCTTTATGTAGAAGTTCTCGTGAGCGCTTTTGTGCTTTCTTCCAACTAATTGGTCAGTGCTGCTAGTCATATGCAGGCGCTTGAGTATTTTTTCGTGGAACTCATGAGTCCGAAATTCAATAACCATCAATCTGAATAGCGTTATTACCAGGAAGTACGAATAAGCACAAAAATAAAAGAAATATTGCGAAATTAATTGAAGCTTCGTCTTAAAAATATATCGAAAATCAAATTAATTCATTGGCACTTCAAAGAAGGATCCCGAAATTGCGTTACTTGATATTTCTAAGAAAATATTAGCGCTCTCACATTCAATTTGAATTATTCTTTTGAATACTGCAATAATTAAATACATATTTCTGAACAAGTGGAACGCCACCATGAAAAAACACATGGATTTTTATTGGCTGCTACTAAAACTGACTAAATGTTGTAGGTCATACATATATTATTTCCTAACACAATTTACTAGATATGAAGCTTTCAGCCGAGTCTTAAAATTATTTTATAACCAACTTGAGTAAATCTCGGCAAATAGCTGAGTGCCCTGTTCATTCGCTACAAAATCATTTCCTGTTATTGACTGATGAATGACACTATCAATTTGCTCGTCTTGCGTATTTAATTAATAATCTCCGATTAAGTAAATAAATGATGGACTCGTGCCTTGGCTTTCACAAAGTCCATCAGCAGTAATGAGAATACCGCTACAAACAAGTACCGTTGCTAACTTTATGTAAATTTAATCAGCAGCCGAGTTCGCTTCAAAGCGCTGACTACCATTTACCGCAGTGTTTTGAACTTAGCGAATGAGAATGGGCGGAGTAGCGACCTTTATTGTGATTGTGAGCATAATGTCTAGTTATTCTAATTTCATACTAATAACCGTTGAAGTAATTAAAGGGCTAATTTATTTGATTAATCAACAAGCAATGCGAGGAAAATAAATTATTACTGTAAATTGTGTGACAAAGAAAGCGGAAAATGCGCTTAAAAAGCTATGATGAGGCTGTAGAATTACTTCATTAAATTAATATCGCTAGATATTGTTGTGAAGTGGTTAAGACAACTTAAAATTGCAGACTTCTTTGTTTGAATGATTATCTATCGGCATCGAATGAGTGTCCTTAAGTTCTGAGAAAAACCACATGAACTAAACGGGTTTGTTTGTGAGGTCGTCTGCCGAACCACCACTTTTGCGGTGTAAATATGCTTTTAGGAGGGTTGCTAGGTGAAGGATTACGCAATAAAAACACGAATACTTCAAAAATCTAGTGAAAACTGGGAAAAAGGGGTATGCCAAAGATATTCGCAAAAAATTTCTCGCAAGACAAATATCTCTAATGGTATCTGTAAAGGCGAAGACAAAAATAATATCACTCTAGGTCAAAGATGTGGGTTGCAAAAGCAGTTCCCAGTGACTTAAATTTAATATTTACTAGAAGATAAAAGAATATTAATGTGGTACCGTTGCCGTAAATGGCAGACATCCGTCTGCAACTGGCGGATACTGTGATATATCTCGGGCCCATCTTGGATAAGAAACTTTGATGGAAGATGATGGATAAAAAAGTAAGCATAAAAAGGCATCGATTGCCTTATATTGCTGCAAAGGAGCCATAAGAAAAATGTGGGGCCTCTCACCGAAAGTGGTTCTCTGGCTCTACGACACCATAGTCAAGACCATTATGTTCTATAGTCTTTATGTGGTGGAGGGCTCTAGAAAAGACCACACTTGCAAAGACTCGAGAGCATTTAACGGGACGCACTCATCGCATGTGTAGAGCATTAAGGTCCACTACATCACTTAATGCCATCATGCACATTGTGCTCGTAGACATCGTCGGAAGATGTACGGCTGCGAAATTTGCTATCCGACTCAACGCATCTGAGTTCTTAAAAGACCACGTATCTGAACACTTGGATATTCTCATACGCCTTGACTTCATATCGGATCACTTAGAACATGGAGTCGCCAAAACAAACTCCAGCGCCTCCTTCTCTGCCCATATACCAGCAAGGAAGTTCACTTCACTTACATCCTTTAACATATTCTCGCACCGATCCGAGGTCAATGACATCAAAGCTAAATTCTAGCAACACCAGCACAATTTAAACGACTTTACGTTCATGCTATTCACGCCATTTGGGTAAAACTGGATCATTTTGTGTATTAAGCTCGTAAATGAACTCATTACCTGTAAATAGCTTCATTACGCCTACCCATAGGAACAAGAACAGAATCATTAGCAACTAGAATGTACGTGATTAGCATGGACAACAAAAAACCAAAACGGAGGTATTAAAATGAATTCATTCATGACTATGCACGCGATTTGGGGCACGAAATGGTAAGATGAAAAGAGAACAACAAATTCGGAAATCGGAACATATTTGCAACAAACATTGCTTTCAAATAAGAAAAGTAATGTATGTGACCTGGTCTACGGAAAGGAGGCTTAGGTGCCAAAAAAGGAGAACAATTAATGAGATAACGACGAAACGAGTTGTTTATTTTTAACATATTTATATTTAAAACTAGTTTTCGCAAGTTAGTTCCCTTTTCGTAGACCGGGTCACATATATTGTTGCGATTGTAGGATGGCAACTCCATAATTCTATAGGTTAAATTCGAACATTTCCAAAAATTATTTTGGTTTCTAAAACACTACAGCACCCACCACACGTACCAAGTTGCCATGAAGAGAGAATCTAAAGATATTTGAATAAGTCTTCAAGAAAATCCTTGGCAACCCTAGTGTTGTAAACTGACAACGCACAACTTTAACGTAAAGTTTGACATTTTTTATGTTATAGATGCTCCGAGCATTTGACGTGCGAATGCGATTTGTGTTATTTACACTAACTTAAAATATTTATCTCAGCCAAAAGATGGAATAAAATCGCGAAGATTTTTTGCAACTTTCGACGTGGATTATCTCAGCTACAGTACATCGATGTACTTTATTCGCTCGTTTTCCTCGCTCGTGTGTAAGATAAGCCTCGGTCTGATCGACCTATCGTTGAAAACGTCGACAAGATTGACCAGGACCGTCACATAAGCAGCCATGACATCGCTCAGGAACTTAACAATAATTATCAAACGGTTTTGAACCCTTTAAAAAAAGCTGGCTACAAAACAAAGCTCGATGTTTGGGTACAACATGAATTGTCTGAGAAAAATTTATTGGACCGAATTAACATCTGAGATTCTTTTCTGAAACGAAATGAAATCGAACCATTTCTGAAACGAATGGTAAGAGGAGACGAAAGGTGGATCAAATACGACAATAATGTGCGAAAAAGATCGTGGTCCAAGCGTGCTGAAGCTGAACAAATGGTGTCAAAGCCAGGATTAACGCCCCGAAAAGTTATGCTGAGTGTTTGATGGGATTGGAAAAGAATCATTCACTATGAGCTTGTAGCAATTTTTCGCCGAGAAACCTGAAAAATTTTACACTGACATTATTCTGTCTCTTGCGAAAAAATAACGAAAAGTTATCGACCCAAAAGGTACATATTTGATTCATTTAAGTTCGTTATAAAAAAAATAAGTTGAAGTTTGACTGGAAATACGAAAAGACTATCCAATATAACTAACTGCTTGCTGTTCACCCACTAGTCAACAACTTCATAAAGAAACCACAATATGCACAGCTCTTACATATGCATACCTCAGTTTATTTGGATTATGGTCGAGCACTCATAATTATTTCTTCCTCTCGATTATTTCCGTATTAATTTGTATTTTTTTTTTTTTTTTTTGTTTTTGGTTTTTGTTTTTCTGATTTGATTGGGCATCAGCAATATTTTGCAATATCAAACAAATTACAAATTGATGCATGTGTAATTTATTTTTCGCCAAATCAACAAATTCGAAGTGGAAGTGAATGGAAATATGCATAAGGGCACAAATAAGTCGGATAACACAGATATATGCACGAATATATGGAAGATATAATATGTGTAAGAACAAATTTTGTAACACAAATCTACTTTGAAGATAAGTGTGTGCATCTATTTATGTTGTTAAGCTTATTTTCCGCATTTTCGCATTTGCAAATATTTCCCTTTTCATTTCGCATGCATTTCTGCTGCTTTCACTTCGCAATTTTCTAGCATTTTACGGCATAACACACAAAGCTGTGTAGACATTTTTGCAGCAAAGGATTTAGGGAGCGAATTCTCACAACAAAAACGAAAAAGAATTAAAGGAAAATAAAGACAACAACAAGAAAAAAAACATGTAGAAAAAATAAATTAAAATACTAATAAGATAAGAGATTAAGAATTAAAATTTAATAGAAAAGCTATGACAAGTAAGGATTATATAATTTAAAATATAAAAAAAAATGTTCCCTCAACATTCACACACACACGCACCCGCTCATAACCATTAAAAATACATAAAAAGAGCACTGTCATTTGTGTGCCAGCACAATAGCCTTGCCTCTGCCGCCTCCAGCTACTTTTTGTGCATCATAAACGCACCGCTCACTCCAACGACACCGCATGTTACTCATACGCACCGCTGCACAGCCATTGAAATGCCAGCGCACAATTGCAGGCGGCGATTGCAGGGGGGAAGAGCGCGATTAATATACATTTGCACAAAATAATTGGCAATTTTTGCAAAATAAACAAGAATAACAACAGCAACAAACAATAACGACAATAATAGCAGCAACAACACGTACGTACACTAACAACAGCAACAAATGTGTAACAATAAAATCGCGCACTTTGTGCTAATGGTGCAAATATCCATTTGAGACCATCATGGCTTGCACGCAAATAGCAGCAAGCATAAAAAATTACAAACAACAACAACAGAATAAAATAAATAATAAAAAAAAACAATGAAATACAAGAAATTGGCCTGAAATTGAGTATGTGCGGCTAATGTATGTAGATGAGTGCATAAATAGCAACATAAATGCACGAAAAGTCGGCAAAAAAGTGGTGAAAAAGGTAAATTGAGGGGTACAGTTTTTGTTGTTGTTGTGTGTATGCTAAACAAATTGTAGCGATTAGGCGGCTTTCGTTTAATTCGGTCGAAGACCTGGAGTTACACATGTTTGTAAGCAGTAGTGTAGGTAAAGAGTTTTTCGCTTCAATGTGTGTAGTGAAAATGTGTGCATTTGCATACAGTGGGTGTCAAAAAAAGGGACAAAAAATTTTTTTTTTAGTTTTTGGTTTTTTAATTTTGTTTCAGCTCTAGTAGTGCAGGGTAGATAATTTTAAAGGCAAAAAAAAAATATAAATATTCTGAAACGTATTGGAAACGAAACAAAAAATAAAATAAAAAATAATATACTGGCGATCTGTGGTGGAAAAGAAGTAGCAGAGTGCCGTGATTGACTTTTATGTCTTAAGTACGACTGGCTTATCTTGATTTTCGGCAAAACTATGAGTCCAATAGAAACCAAGTAAGAAAGGGCTAAGTTCGGACGCAACCGAACAATTTATACTCTTGCAACTTGCAAGAATCAATGCCAGGGAAATAGGAAATACTTTGAGGTGTAAAAAGACAATCTGAGGATCAGAATATAAGATATTTTATATATACACATAATCTATATAACTCATACCTGCACTGGGTGACAAATTCGACATAAAATTTGTCAGAAAAACTAAAATCAGTATATGATGTGTATGGAAGTTGGGGTAGTATCGACCCAATCTCATCTTTTTTCCTAATACCACATAGTATTAACATGCCACATACTAAAAAAACCAATCATATAGAGTAAAGTCAGCCGAATGTTCGAAAATCCTGATTTTAGTTATATAGAGCCTATGCCAAGTTTTCGCTCAAATTTATCTGTTTTAGGCACAAAGATACGCTGTTATGAGTAAAACACACTCTCTTATTTTCATTGAGATACCTCAAATATTAGCCGATATATGCGACACTAAGTCACCCCGAATTTCGAAAATCTTTATATTAGTTATAGAGGGGCTAAGGGAAGTATTGATCCGATTCAACTCATTTTCGGCATCCAGACATATCATTATAAGAGAAGGATCATCCCTCAATCTCAGTTATATAGGGAAGTATTGATCCGATTCAACTCATTTTCGGCATCCAGACATATCATTATAAGAGAAGGATCATCCCTTAATCTCAGTTATATATATCACACATTGACCGACAATTTCGATCAAAAGTCAACTATAGGTACCAGGGTCTAACTATTCGGAACATAGTGGTTTGAACAGTTTATATTCGGTTTAAACAAATTTTGGTCACAAGGTTGCACACATTAAAGACATTATTTGTGCAAAGTTTTATCCCGTTATATTAATTGCCTCTTGATTTGTGTACTGGAAATTGAACGAAGCAAGTGGATTTAAAAATTGCGCTATAGATGTATATAAAAAGTAGGCGTGGTTGTAGTCCGATTTCGTCCATTTTCACATTGTGATATAAGAAATTAATAAGAATGACACGTACCAAATTTTGTCGAAATCGGTTCGACGGGTCCCGAGATATGGGATTTCACCAAAAAGTTGGCGGTGCAACCCCCATCACCCAATTTTCACACTGGCTCCGAAAAAGGAACCTTATACCATCTCAGACGTAAAATTTCATGTTTTTGGCGTATTTAGTTATTGATTTATTGTGCTTTTAGAAGTTTTAAACAGTACACTTATATTGGGGGTGAGCGGGGTTATATGCCGATTTCATTTATTTCCACATTGTAGGTAGAATTTCTTTTAATATTTGCGCTCAGCGAATTTGGTTGTTGTAGCTTCAGTTGTTTATGAAATATGTACATTAAACTTTTTAGAGGGCGGAGCCACACCCACTTTTTAAAAAAATTTTGCCCAGAAGTGCTCCATTCTACTGCGATCTTTTTTTTTACCAAATTATAGCTTTATATCTTAATTTAGTGCTTAGTTATGACACTTTCTGTTTTCATCGTGGGCGTGGCAATTATCCGATAAAGCCCATCTATTCGTATTTATTTTTGTACTAAGAAATCAACATACCAAAAATCATAATCAACGAGATATGTATCTCAATTTTTTACTCAGGCTTACACGGACGGACAGACAGACTGTCAACCGAATTTCAACTTTTCTCGTCATCCTATTATCGCTTAGTTTTAGGTGTACACCGTTATGTTAGGTGGAAAAAACTTTAATACTCTATAGGAATTGATTTCAAGAGTATAAATATCAAGCCATTTAGCCTCATCTAGAGGATTTGTACTTTACAAAACCCCTATTCATGCATCAATGAAACCATCAACTTCCCCTCATTTATACCAAACACATTTTAAATCCTTTACATCAAACTTATTTCAGAAATTTTCACTGAACCCATTTTTTATCACATCCTCTGTATCACCTACAATCAGAACGCTTACACATACAATATTTATACATATGTACACCCATATACTCGCACAATAATACCTGAGCACACGCTTTGTCAAGTGCCCCATTGTAAGGTAAACCGTCGCACGTGCGAAGGCGCTGTGTTGCTTGGCCGCTCGATTGGCACAATTCTGTAGACATTTCCGGCTCACTGCGCATTTCTTGGCTTCATTCATTTACTTTATTTGCGCTTTTACTTTATTATTTTTGCCGCACACATTCTTTTGTTTATTTATGGTATTACGCCCTTTATGTTCTCCATGCTTCTATGCCAGGACCTTCTACCTTTCGTTCCTTAAGCTTGCATACTTTTACGCGCAAACAACAAGAACGCGCATACAGACGTGCGAATTCAAGCATTTTCTTTATTTCAACCTTAAATCTACAAAGAAAGCTCTTCCTTGTGCGGGTTATTTAGCATTTCGTGTTTCAATTGTGATATGGGTTCGTCGTTAAGATTCGCTTTCACTGGTTACACATAGCCTTCTTGGCTATAGTGTTGCTTTTGTTGCAGTGTACATTTTAGTTAGTCACATTAAATGGTCGAAATTAAATAATTCATCAAGTTACACAGTGTTTATTTTGTGGTTGCCTGTCATTATAGGCAGTACATAATATCTGTGCTCAATTAAAGGGTGTGTTTTCAGAGAAAAATGTATTTTCATTTAAAGACTCCCAAAAATCTTTCGAGTCTAAAGGTGTTTCGGGAGCTAGGCAGCCAAATGACAAGTACGCTCCTTGGTATTACATGCCGTTATAAGTCTTGAAAATTTAGTGAATTATCAAGAGAGAATGTCAGCTATTTTGGCAGTAGTTTCGTCAGCTATCCTTTTACTTAGTTAACTCTATCCATCTGAAAAGTAAGCCCTATATACTGATTCATTTCTTTCTACAAGAAGCAAGCTTGAAAGATTAATTTAGAAACTGATAAATTGCATTTAAACTGAATGTCAAATTAAAGAGATTTAAACCCATATTTAATTTAAATTTAAAACCTTAATCTTCGTTTTTGACTGCCTGTTTAATTAAAGCCATTACTGAGAAGGCTTCCTAGCCTAAAATAGCTTAGAAATTTGGATTAGCACAGTAAAAATTACTTTTTACTTGTTTTCTTCGTAAGCGTTTTCAGTTCTCATATGGATTATGAAACTTTGGGATATTTATGAGAGAACACTTTTTCACTTTTTCTTCTTCTTACGCGATTATAGCCGAGTTAACAACCACGCCAGTCATTTCTTCTTTTCGCTACGTGGCGCCAATTAGATATTTCAAGCGAAGCCAGGTCCTTCTTCACTTGATCCATCCAACGGAGTGGTGGTCTTCCTCTTAATTTGCTTCCCCCGGCGGATACTGGTTCGAATACTTTCAGAGCTGGAGTGTTTTCGTCCATCCGGACACCATGACCTTTTAATTCGCTGAACTAAGTATGTCAATGTCGTCGCATATCTCATACAGCTCATCGTTTCATCGAATGCGATATTAGCAGTGGCCAACGCGCAAAGGACCATAAATCTTTCGCAGAACTTTTCTCTCGAAAACTCGCAACGTCGACTCATCAGTTGTTGTGATCGTCCAAGCCTCTGCACCACATAGCAGGACGGGAATTTTTCACTATTTAACTTTTAAAATAAAGGTCGGAATGATATGTAGAAGTTCACGCAAGTGAGTGAATGCCATTCACTTGAGAGTGGCCAGACACCCCAAAACACCGCCAATGAAAAGTAAAAAACAGCCTCGGAAGAGAAATCCCCTTTTTGATGACGACCACAGCGAACGTAATATGGACTGCGATTTAAGGGCATGCACCTGGAATGTCCGGTCCCTTAATTGGGTGCCGCTGCCCAGTTGATTGTTGTCCTCGTTAGAGTGAAGGCTGACATCACCGTCGTCCAAGAAATGCAATGGACGAGACAAAGACGGAGGGGAGACAGTGGCCATATAAAGGAGCGCAAATTCGGTATTCATGGTGGGGGAGAGACTCCGTCGCCTAGTACTGTCATTCACCTCGGTGGATGAACATCTAGCCACAATCCGCATCAAAGCGAAGTTCTTCAACAAATCTATGATTTGCGCTCAAGCCACGAAGGAAGAGAAGGACATGTGACCAAGGATGCTTTCTATAAGCGCTTAGAGCGCACCTATGAAATCTGCCCCCACCACAATGTCAAAATCGTGCTTGGCGACTTTAACGCCAGGGTGGGCAAAGAAGGTATTTTTGGCCCAACTGTCGGTAAACTCGTCCTTCATGAGGAAACTTCCACAAATGGGTTGTGGCTGATCGACTTCGTCGGGCAGCGAAATATGTTTGTCTGTAATACCAGATTCCAGCAAAGAAAAATTCACCAAGTTAACATCTGTCTCCGGATGATAACAAATATTTCACTAATCGAATAACCGAATATGGCATTGTTTGATTATTCGAATAATAATATTCGGCTTGCAGTATCAGGATAGTCGTAACTTGTCGGCTAATCGAATAGTAAGCTTTCAACTTTTAAAAAATTCCTCGACGTACATATGTATATCAGTTTATAGAAACTTTACAATATAGTAAGCAAAAATCGAAGGCTGCTTGGATTTGAAACAATGTTCATTTATTCAAATATTCACAGCAGAGCAACTATTCGATTAATTTCATTGTTACGGTTAATATTCTTATGAAAAGTTATAAATTGGATATTTGAATAATCGATTTTCTGGTCAGCAAATCAATCGCCTCAAGTGCTTTTTATGCCCAGTCCTGCTTGCGATCCCTGCTCTGGCGTATATATAATATCTTTTCCTCTAACGTTATTTTGGTACAGAGGAGGAGAGATTGAGCTCTTAAGTAAATAAGCCGTGGCTGTGACGCCACAAACGAGATCTCTTAGTACAGTTAAGGTAAACTTGATCGGAACAAAACCATGTCCGTTTACTAAACCCTTTTATATCCTGTTTCCCTTGGCACCATATGATTTTACACCGAAAATGGCCGAAAGCGACCATTATTTTTTTAACTTCCCTAAACCAAAAATATTGACTGGCTTCACACGCTCAAGGTACAAGGTGTCAGCCTAAAATGGACACATTACGGTTCAGTGCTATCAAAAATACCAACACTAGTTCCCGTCTATCCGTCTTTCCGATAAAAACTAAAGGGTATATATCAGATAGCAAATGACAATGAATACTAATTAAAAGTAATTTGCTCTCAAAATGGACAGAAACGATAGACCACAACCGCTGATATGGAATACTGAGATCCGCGGCAAAGTTAAATTATTGAAAACGACTTCGGAAAATATTTACAATTACGTAAAACGTAAAATATCCGCTTCCGGCCGAACTTTTTCGTACTAACATCTTAATGAAATTTCTACAAGTACTCATTTCATATCTGCGCGCCGAGAAGTATGTTAATAAAAGTATGAGAATGGCAATTTGAGTATGTACAAACAATAAACACATAAAAATTCATATATGTATGTCATAACGTCATAATGTATATATACATAATACAAATTGCAGGTGTATATGCCATCGCTGATGACTGCACTTGCAAGTGCCAGGCACAATTCACTTTCGCATACTCGACGTACGCACATTCGGCTGAAGGACAACAACACACTTTTCGATGGCTGAAATGAAAGTGATGCTGCGCAAATGGCGTGCAGCAGCCGGTGAGCAGCGCACAGCTTGAGCGCAAAAGTGCTAATTGGATTTTTTCACGAGCGTTTTTTTTTCTTTTTTATTTATTTCACTTCATTTTTATCAAAAAGTTCAACATGTCACGGTTGAGGTGCAAACGCATTGCAGCTGCAGCTTAAACACTTACACCCACACACACATACATATGTAAGTGCAGGCGGAAGGAGAAATTCTGCGCAGATGTCAGCAGGAATAAAAAAAAAATTACAATAATAAGGCGGCTGTTTCCGAATATGAGCACTTGCTATTAATATGTATGCCCGATGTGCGCTGTACATACACAAATATATGGTATATATGAAGACATAAACATACATATATCTGAGCATGTATGAGCTGCGCAACTGTCCGTAGTAACCGTACAGCTTTTGCTTAAGCGAATTATATCATTTTACAGTTGAAATTTTAACGCAAATTCCTTGCACCAGACAGCGCAGGCTGCTTCAATGCTTATACAGGGTACTGTAATCGCGAAAAGGCGATTACGAACTTGAAACCACATAACCTGGAAAGCGTATTACACGCTTGCGTAACTCGCATACTCTAGACCGTTTACAGGCTTAGGATCTGGTTCGTGGATTCGATTTTAGAGCTTCAAACGGTGAACTTGAAGATAAAGTTTGAACTAGAACTAGACAGGTGAATAATTAGCAATTTTTGTAGAAGTTTTTTCGAGGTAAAGTTCCTACCTACCATATGATTTGGTCAGTTTTCTTAACTCAGGCCGAACTTCTGGTCAGCTGTGGTCGGTAGGACGATCCAATAAGAACCATAACAGGTGTATAAAGCTGAAAGAAATCGACTAATAATCCTAATTCTTGCGAAGGAGAATGGAGACATGATTATTAAGGCTCAGCCGAAATGTTTTACGGAGGCAGGGCTGATCCAATGCAGTACTAAAAGCTACTAACAATCCCAGAAGAGTGTTCTAATTCCGACTATGTGATTCGTAGCTGACAGAACAAGAGATCGTAAAATAGCTAAAAAAAAACTTTAAATAGCTTCTGACGTACTGAAGCCTTGCCTAACCATGTGTCTGAATTCCCAGGATTTTTAATCGAAAATACGGCGACAAAACTCTCTAACAATTTTGACGATTTTTTTGACTTTGATGGCCAAAACTTATATTCTTCCTTCCGTTTAGAGCCTTTTTTACATCTTTACATCATCAGCAAGGGTTTTCAATGAACACCATACACCTAGTTTCACTAAAGGCTCTGTTCCGCACAGTCAGGTCTTCTATTACCCTCTATACTTGATAGAAATTCGTCCGTAGTACAATCTTCTTATTTGGTTTCAGTGCTGACAAACCCGACTCGCTGAAACCCAATAGTATCTAATCTAAGCTTCCGAATTTGCATTTAGCCACTGCGGCCCCAAAAAGACACCCGCATTTCGGTGCATGATTTGTGTGTTAATTCGCCGTCTCATCATATCATATTTACGCAACTACAAAAACACTTGACAGAAATGGAAACGCTCACTGAGCGCTGACAAGTGAAACCTGCGTCAAGGCGTGCGATTAAGCGTGTGAGTGGGGGGGAGGTGTTGAACAACAAGTGATGGAGTAAGTGCAATGTCGACTGCCTGTGCATAAGTTAATGAATAAATCGCTTGTCTGACGCGTTTGCCTGGCAACATTGCTTTGTTGTTGCCACAGGTCTAGGCGCGTAGGTGTTAATTTCGTTTTGTGTTTTTTGTTTTTGTTTTAAATGCGTCATTTTAATATTTTCTTTGTTTTGCTGTTGACGTTCTTCTTTTAAGTGTTTTAATCGTATTTCATTTTCTGCTGCTTCTTCTTCTTTTTTTGTGTGTTTTTTGCGCAAAGTTTGCGAAGCACTCGTTTACGTGGAAGCGCAAAAATGCTGGCATTTAATGGATGATGTCGCAATTTTGAGTTGAAAATTTCTTTTAAAGTGCGATAAAGTTTATTTTTCTTGAAAATTAAATGAGGAAAATACGGAAAACGTGATATTGCTGTTATATAATGGGTTTACGAGGAAGTATGCATAATAGGGTGGATTAGAGAGGCTTTGAGTAAAATTTTGGCATCCAGTTTTAATATTCATGAGTTTGCCAGCGCTAATAAATAGGGTATCCTTGAATTTTCGAAAAAACATTTGTTTTGCTGATGTCTCTTCAACAATGTCTTGATACTTAACAGTTATTTTTCGTGAGTAGTAACTGCTTTGTATGGGGTTTCGACCTGCCAGAAGAGAGATTTTGAGGAAAGCAGCGGAAAATATAGCAGATCTAGGAAAAAAAGTTTCTGTTATAAAAGCTGATTGTCATAAGGTTACGTTAGGAGGATATTTGCGAAAATGCGACAAATAACTCATCGAATAAATTTAAAATCCACCCGAATAGTCTTAAAATAACGGAGGATGTAGAATTTGTAGTCAGATACCTGCGAAGGAAATTATTTCTACTGAGGATTTTAGTTTTGAATTAAGGATTGGACATGACAGAAATCTAACAAATGAATGATGAGTATTGCGACAGAAGTAATTTTCACAGAATAGTGATGAATTAAACTAATAAAAGCCCATCCATTTGCCCCCTTTGCGAGGACACCGCTTCTATCAAACACTTACTCACACTCTGTCCGATGCTTCACTCAACAGCCCACAACTCTGGCAACATTGATCTCATAAAACTACTAAGTGAACCTTCAGAAAACAACGTTATGATTGTATATAGATTCTTAAAAACCAACGATTTGTTAAAACATATTTAAGCAACTTACATCTTTACTAACCCTTAGCAAATAGAATTTTTCCTAGTTATAATTACAAGGCGGCTGAAGGCCTCGTGGCCAGTGCTGCGTTTATGTATTTATATAATAAAACTCTTTTTGTTATATGAATTATTATAAATAAATAAATAAACTAATCTATCAAAACTTACGAACTGAACAGCAAGCTAGACAACGTTGGTGTCAACATTTTTGAACTTCATTATTTTTTCATAAGGTTTTTATACCCTGAACAGAGATAACCTGATTTGAGATATCTTCACGAAATTCGACATACATTATTTTCCAAGGCAACGCTCCAATCTTCGAATATATTGGGTAGTCGAAAAAGTATTTTCGTATTTTATCAATAGATGTGGTTGTAGTCGCATATCTTCGGTGTTACCAATCACATTGTGTCATACGTTATAGTGTTGGTAAGGTGAGATTTTAGGGTTCACTTAACTAAAAAAAAATTAAATTCGGGGAAGTTGAAAAGAAGTTACAGCAGGTCAAAAATGAGTGAAAACAATGAAGAAATTCGCTATATTTTGAAATTTTTGTAAAAGAAGGGAAGAATGCCACGCAAGCCACCAATGAAATTTGTGAAGTTTACAAAGACGGTTAGTGTAGCACAACAACAGTTCCCTCGCTTCCGTTCTGGAAATTTCGATGTGAAAGATGCACCACGCTCTGGTCGACCTATCGTTGAAAAAGTCGATGAAATTATGGAAAATATTGAACAGGACTTTCAAATAAGTAGCCATGACATTGCTAAGGAACTTAACATTCATCACCAAACGGTTTTGAACCATTTAGAACAAGCTGGCTACAAAAATTGCCTCAATGTTTGGGTACATGCATAGTCCGTGAAAAATGGACCGAATTAACATCTGCGATTCTTTGCTGAACGAAACTAAATCGAACCATTTCTGAAACGAATGGTAACTGGAGACGAAAAGTGGATCAAATACGACAATAATGTGCGAAAAAGATCATGATCCAAGCGTGGTGAATCTCAACAAATGATCGCAAAGAAAGAATTGATACCTCGAAAGGTTATGATCGGTATTTGGTAGGATTGGAAAGAAACCATCCGCCACGAGCTGTTACGGTCTGGTCGAACGATTGATTCTACATTTTACTCTCAACAACTGATGAGATTGAAGCAAGCAATCGAAAAAAACTCCCAAAACTGATCAACAGAAAACACTTCGTCTTCGATCAGGACAACGCTAGACCACACAAATCTTTGAAAACTCGGCAAAAACTTTGAAAACTTGGCTGGGAAGTTTTGATGCATCCACCATATAGCCCTGACCTTGCACCATCGGACTACGATTTGTTTCGGTCAATGCAGAGCTTCCTTAATGAAGTAAAGTTGGCTTCAACAGAAGCCTGTGAAAATTACTTGTTGCAGTTTTTCGCCGTGCAACCAGAAGTTTTACACTGATGGAATAATGTCTTTAGAGGAAAAATGGCAAAAAGTGGTCGACCAAAATAGTATATATTTGGTTAATTAAAGTTCATTATATATATAAAAAAAATAAGTTGAAGTTTGATTAGAAATACGAAAAGACTTTTTCGACTATCTATTCCCCTATATTATCAGATCAGACAACTATAGCATATACTTAGTTGCCATCAAACTAGCCGATTAAAATCAAAATTAAAATATTTGTTTATAATTTTATGCCATAAGAAATGCAACTGTGAAGAATGCTGTAGCTCCGGCGCACCCGAACTTTATTTTCTTGATTTTTTTAATTTTTTTGCTGCATTCCCATTAAGCTGGTAGCATAAGACAACACGTGTGTTTGAAACTAAAATTTCAATTATTTCAGCATTTTTGGTTGTGCTATTTTGCTCTGCTAGTGGTGCTAGAGTAAGCCAACAAGCACTGCATACCTAGAGATATACATATTGTGGTTGGTACTTTCAAATTTCAGATGTTATATGTTATTCTTTTATCTAACAGATATGCTGTTATGTGCAACTGCAAATGTTATTCGAATGCGAAACACTTGAACGCATACAAAAATGCCAGCTTAGAAACATACAGACATACACACACCCCGGCACGTGTACAAACATAAAAATGTGTTGTAATAAGCGCGTGTATGCACAATTACACACACACACACAAGCATTTGCGTCATGTATATTGTATGATTTATGCATGTGTGACACGCTCATGCGCTGTATATAATTGTAGTAGCTGCTGTCCACCCAGGCGTATACGTTACTTTTGTGCACACACAGAGTTTTTGCGACACTCTGCATGAATTCATTTTGCAGGCGCTTATTTTTTATGCAAACTTATTTTTTTATGCAAACCTGCACTTAATAACTGATGCGTTGCTGCCATTTTCTCACCAACGTGATAGACAAGCTTGTGTGTGTGAGTGTTTGCTTATGTTGTCAAATATTTTTGTCACACCAAAACAAGTGTTGCACTCACTTTTCACTTTGCAGCGGCAGTTTGTTTTTTATTGCATGCCGAAGTTTTGGCTTTGTTGACAGAAATTTTGAAAAACTATTGCCAGTCAGCTTAGTGAAGCTTAAAAATATAAATTGAGCTTCCAAAAATTTAACTCGTACCAAAGCTTAATATTTGAGGCACATATGACGTTTGACAGCTGACAGATCACGAACTTAAAAATTCTAGAAAATTTAACATGATTTTTCACGGATAAAATTCTATAGGAGAGAGTTAACGGTTTTATTTCAAGGATTACAGCTGACAATTGACTAGTGAAGTACATAACAGATAAGATACAAGTGGTCTCTGACAGACAACTATGCATGACAAGTAACATATGACAAGTAACTTATGATAAGATGAGCTTCTGTACAAGAAATTTTTGCAAAATTGTTTGCAAAAAAATTACTTAAGAACAACTTTAATGAAGCTTTAGAGGAAATTAAAAGAAAGTCCAAATTTCGAGACAAGATAAATTGAACCGAATTGAAGGCCAAAAACGTGATATAATAAACCCTTCTGAAGCAAAAATGTTATAAACAAAAGGTGAAATATTTACTACAAAACTCCGAAGACTAATCTGTTTTATTGTTGTTTGGTAGAAATGCAAGAGATACTCAAATCAACTGAAGTGAGCTCAACTCGGCATATAATGAAGGCGAGTGTCTGTGGGAAAAACCCACACACTGCAAATTTCAAAATTCGAATTAACACGAAACACTGTGGCAAATCATCAACTTGCTTAGTTGCTCAACCTATTATTGGAATTCACCTGTAGGAAAAAGTAAAAAGTAGTGTGAATATTTTTTGGATTCTAGAATTCTATACTGAGCGCTATGAACCGGAGCTTAGTTTTGCACTTAGTTTTAAAATACTTTGTTAACGAAAAATCCTCGTCGGAGAATGTTATTCATTTTCATATTATTTTTCCTTATCAGTCTCTTTTTCGGCATCATAAAAGACCATCAAAACTATTCAAGTATTTTACCAACCTAACCTAACCTGGAACTGTCTTCTAAAGCGAACGGGAAATAGACGGTTACTGGCAGTATGAACTTGTCTTCCTCGATGGAAACTTTTCTTTTAACGACTCAATCTTTGAAAAGCTGGATTATCTGTCCAGATTAATAATTTCAGGTCATTTTTTTCAATCAAGGTTTCCTTTGAAGAACTATACCTATGGATACATTAAAGCTTTAAGGCATTCATTCATTTGGATCTGGAACATTCGAAACGATAATTGAATTCTGAGCTGGGCATTATTCATTACACTTTTTACGGTGGAAAACGACCTCCTCTCTCGAGGAACAAGGACCAAAGACCAAACTGTATAAGTTTCTCATTATTCCCGTCCTGCTATATGGTGCAGAAGCATGAAAGATGACAACATCTGATGAGCTGACGTTACGAATTATTGAGAAAAAGATTCTGCGGAAGATTTATGGTCCTTTGCGCATTGGCAACGGCGAATATCGCATCCGATGGAACGATAAGGTAAGAGCTATACGACGACATTGATTTAGTGAGCTGTCTAGGTCATGTCGTCCGTATGGATGAAAACACTCCATCTCTAGGAGTATTCAAAGCAGGACCCGCCGGGGAAGTAGATGAAGGAAAAGGACCTGGCTATACTAGGAGTCCCCAATTGGTGCCAAATAGCGAAAAGGAAAAACGACTGGCGCGCTGTTGTAAACTCGGCTATAATCGCGTAAGCGGTGTCTACGTCAATAAAGGGGAAGAAGAAGCAATCACAAATGAATACCAGGTGAAGGACTGTGATCTGAGCTACATTCCTGATAGCTACAAATTACCAATTCAATAAAATTTTCAGCTAATCTTCGAACCGTCAATGCATCTTAAGGGGGGAGCCTACTTTAGAAGCTTAAAAAATCTTTAAAAAAATATCTAAGAATACAAATGTATCATAAATGGAAATTCGAAATATTGTCGAAGCTAGTGACCGAGCGTCTAGTAGATATATGAGCGATTGAGCAGAAAGCGAAAACTTTGACGGGCGATTTCTCGGTTTTTCATTTTTACGATTTTACTGAATTGGCGGGCAAGATACGAAAAAAAAGTAAACGTCCTATCGAAACGAATCAAAATGCTTTGTATTTGAAATTAAATTCTCTTCTAGGTGAACCTAAAATACCTTAAGAAAGTTAACATTAATCCGGGTTTTAAACGATTTAAAGTAAATTTTTTTTTGTTTTTTAAATGCATTTTTTTTTAATCTGCGAAAAATTGTTGCATTTTTCACTTTTTGTTGAATTTTTTTGGTTCACCTAGGAATTACACTATTGAAAATTAAAAATTGCTTTTGTTTTTTATCTCAGATGAAAATTTCGACCTGCATCTTGCCCGTCACACAGAAATTGCACACTCGAGGCGCCTCCGTAAATTTCTTTAAACATGAAGAATATCTAATGTATAATTATAAAAAAAAATTGAGAAGACTCTTCAAATATATAAGAATAAATCCTAAAAGTTTCATTTCAATCAGACATTTCTTTCCTTTCAAAAAAAATCCTTAAAAATATAGATTTTTTGAAGCCTCTAAAGTAGGCTCCCCCTTTAAATTTAATTCTTCGAATGACTTGTGCACCAAGTTTGAAGCTCTGCCGACCAGATATTAGTTACTTAATTTGAACACAGATTCTTCCCAGGTCAGTAGGAACCTACAGAATTTACGAATATGTTTAATACATTCATTCGTCGGGCAGTGATGATAATGTTCACTACCGGCAGCAAAAGATTTTCTACGACAAACTTCATTAGGAACCCTTTTCCTCTAAGCAACTGTGAAAGACTGGATAAATGAGTTAATTTGTATCACAAATAGGAAAAGGTCCACCAAAAATACTGGATGTGAAGGTTGGGCGACCTAGTATACTAATAGGTCGAGTTCTAAATTCATCAAACAAAAGTATAAAAACACTTTTCTCAGCAGAGAGAACAAGGTAAAAATCTGGAGAGAGTAAAAATTTCCCACTAAGGCTGAGTTATAAAAGTCTTATGTTGCTTTTCTTTTACACATTATGGACTCAACGCGTTCTCGCTCACTTCGTTTAAACGGTAAAAAAATAAACTGTTCAAGCAAATATTAGCCGCTTGGTTGCAAATCAGACCCATAACAAACAAGTCTTTCGCCGTGCCGCAAGGCGAGTTGGTGTATTGTATAGCGTCAATAGCTGCTTAAGCTTCAGCATCAGCGGGTATTAGCTAAATCATGCGCCAAATTAAGCAATTCCAATGCAATAAGCAACGAGCCAACAAAAGTCTGGTGAATGCTGCATTGTTGCATCGACAGCCGAACAGAGAATGTTGCGAGCTGAGCGAGTAGAAAAGGTGTCGAGTGGAAATGACGACGTAAACACATGTTCGGCGCACACGGACACACAAACACAGGACACATACAGGCGCTGACAGGCAGCAGACAATGCGAGTACAACAAATAGCCGAACTCGATTGTTAGGTTCAGAATAATACCTGGTGTGACGGCGAATTGGTGGAGAGGGCTGCTGAAATGTCAATAGTGCATACTTGAATGTTCTTGCCACAAGTACCGTTGCAAGCAGCGGCAAGATACTCAGTTCTGTATGCGTGCCGTTAACCACCGCAAGAGACCAATTTGTTCGGCAGCTTACGAGAAGACCATGTTGCAGCTCGCATGTGACCAATTCTTGTTCAGCTGTTGCTGTTGTTGTGCATTGTGTGCATTGAGCAAATCAACGTAAGTGCTGATCTACGTCAACGTACAAACATACCTACGACTACTTCGAGCAGCGCCCAACTACTTTGTGCAAGCCCTTCGAGGGTTTGAGGTGCATAGAGTGAGGAGCACGGGGTCAGCGAAAGACATTTGTACTATCGCGGATGGACGTTTAAGATAAATGAAGCTTTTAGTGTTATTAAATTTTTGGAAACTGTTTTCTTTGCAAAAATGCATCGCAATTCTAAAGAGATTTACGTTTGCTCGGCTTGGCTCACTTGAGCTGTAGCGAAGGACGACGCGATTATTTATTAAGTGGCCAGGCAAAAATCAAAACCGCTGAACAATATTAATTTATTGAGAGGTTTCTTGCCTTTCCATTGAGGCTATAGAGCGCAAAGTACTAAAGCATAAGTCCACAACCGAATTTCAGTAGACGTTCCACCCTTGTTTCCGTGCGTAGAGTTGTTATGAGTTTAAAATTAC
Organism: Bactrocera correcta; assembly: GCA_027475135.1. Lineage (NCBI taxonomy): Eukaryota > Metazoa > Arthropoda > Insecta > Diptera > Tephritidae > Bactrocera > Bactrocera correcta. The sequence continues at coordinate 26,339,478 of CM050327.1, forward strand.
CCTACCGAAAGCAAACAACGTTACTTCCTATTGCACTATTGGTTCATAATTATTAGAAAACTCTTATAATCTCATTTATCAGAAGTCCAGAGTAGACCAGTTAGCAATAAGTCTCTGAACTACCGAACCATTTTACTTGGCAATCCTTTGTATGATTTCTTGAAGCTCAAAAAAGAAAACTGTGACCTCTACCACAAATATAAATTTTTGGCATACTGCCACAATATTTCATGAGTGATTGGGTTGTGTCTTTCTTGAACTGGTCATCCACAACTTGCTTTCTGCATTTACCAGGCTGTGAGGCTGTCTTCTAAAGGAGTATGGTCGCAGAGAAAACCTACCTTTTACGTTATTCTTATTACGACTAATTGGAGGCGCCAACGTTAGCTATAGATGACCGAGATTTTTGGGTCAAACTGCTTTACTAGAAAAACAGAGTAAGATTCAGTACAAAATGTGCGTTTTGTTAGGTTTTCTTTGATTTTTCTTCTTTCTTCGGAATGGGCTGACGCTAAAGCTATAGATTTCAGGTACTCCTTTCACAGTATTTCTTGGGGCAAAACAATATCTATTTCAGTAATAAGTTTAATTGCTTTGAGTGCCACATTTTGAAAAAAGAAGAAGAGTACGAAAGTAAAAATTAAATATGCACAATACAGGTTTTATCCGGAAAGTAACAGGACCGTATCGATTTAAAAAAAAAAAAAAAAAACTTTCAAAACAGACTCCTTCTGCGTCGATACAGCGCTGCCAGCGGGCTTGTTACTTGGATCCCCTTTCATTGGCCTTTTCAGGCAAGGAACCAAAAAATTTCCGGGAGGGGGGCAGCATCTGGGCTGTAAGGCGGATGCGGAAGCGTTGAGATGCCGGCCTTGGTTAGGTAGTTGTTTACAAGAAAAGCGATGTGAGCCGGGACGTTGTTGTGGTGCAACTTCTAATCGGCTGCGATGTCTTGTCGGACTCGATTGACACTTCGTTTCAATCTCTAAAGACGTAAAACTTGGGGTTGACGGTTTGTACAGGAAGAGCAAATTCATAGTGGACGATGAGACAATGAGTATCGTTTTCACTTTGGATTTGCTCATTCTTGCTACTCGGAATACTGCCTCTTTGACTCAAATATCCATCACTCGTCACTTGTGATGACGTTATTCACTTTCACACATGCTGAAATTTTCTTGGAACACTTGCTCTAACGAACGCTGCATTTTCGGCTTCACCATTCACAGAATCACTTTGCGCGAAAATGTTTGTCCTAACTTCAAAGTGATCGGAGACAACTGACCAGCCAGTCGTTCGGTAGCTAGAAACGCCCTCTACTGAACCCAGTCGGTGCGCGCATGCTCCGAAGCCATCAACATCACCATGTTTAAAAAGTAAAGGAATTGCTTCTTGAGAATCGACGACTAACAATCAAAGATCTTAGTGGTATCATTAGAATATTGAAAGAAACAATAAAATGGGTCTAAGCTTTTCTTAGAAGCACTATTGGTTCCAAAATTACTCAATTTTTTCAAAAAACAGTGTCGCATTACCGTCTGTGAAACACTGCTTTCCGACTACCAGGATGTCATGAAACGTATTATTACTAGTGATGCATCTTGAATCTAAGCTTATGACCTAGAAACAGACGATCAATCGGCCGAATATCGTAGCAAAGGTCAGCCGAAGCTGAAAAAACACGTCAAAGTAGGTCAAAAATCAAGGTTATGTTGGCAGTTTTCTTCGATTATCGAGATGTGGTGCACTCCGGTAACCTTGATTTTTGGCCTACTTTGACCTGCATTTTTTTAGCTTCGGCTGATCTTTGCCACGACCGACCAAACTGTCAACAAGGAATATTGTGTAAATGTTATGCGTAAAAATATCTCGGAATTACAGGCTGACAATTCTTAATTTTTGCACCACGATTAAGCACCGTTGCACACCACAATGATTTTTCGTGAGTTTTTTTTTTTTTACCAAATTTTCAACCGGTATCATGCTGCAACCACCGTATTCGCCTGATTTAGCTCCATGTGACTTCTGGCTATTCAGCAAACTCAAACGACCGCAACGGGGATACCATTTTAAGTCAATTGAAGACATTAAAGATTAAAGGTTTCAAGACCGGAGCATACTCTTATAGAACCCCCAAAGATGATCTAGTGACCGATGCCCAGAGCGTACCAAAATTATGGATAGAACACTTCTCCAGCCTGCTGAATGACAGTGAAAGCATAACGCCAGGGGAACTCGATTCACCAATCTAAGACGATGGAGCAGACGTTCCATTGCTCGACCGTGAAGTAGTTCGAATAGCAATCACCCGACTGAAGAACAACAAACCGGCGGGGCCGATTGATTGCAGGCCGAGCTATTCAAACACGGCTTTCTTAGCAATTTTTAATAAACTTGCGACGTAAAATTAATGAAACTTGAATTAAACATTTATATATCAGGCTTACGACAGCGATTTAATTATTTTGATATCCCGAAATACATATCTAATTATCTTTTGAAGTTCCACAGTACACTTAGATGCATGTTGCCACTACTAAAAGTCTGTAAGTAAACAAAAAAAATCCGACTCCATTTTGAGTTCACTGCTTTGAAATCCCGTTTTTTCGGTATAAGCAAAGTGAAAGCAATTAAAAGTAAGACTTTAGTATTTACCCCAATCATGCTCCTAACTTCGCTCTTTCAGATTCATCATGGTGCACCACACAGTCAACCGAAAAATGTTCAACTAATGACACAGAGTCTAAGCAGCTTTACACTGTGCAACAAAATATATGCCGCAAATTGGTTGAATGGTAAATTGCACTTTTGCAGCATCAAAGGATTACCAAAACCAGAATATGCGGTAGACGATGCTTAAAGCATGTGAGTAGACAACACCTGGCGAGTAGAAAGGTGATAATAATGACGACAACAACAACAACAACAACTAGCACACTCAGTCAAAATTTAAAACCAAAGCAAATGAAGAGCTGGAAATGCTTAACTGCAAAAATTGCAAACTGGCAACAACAACAAAAAAAGTTAGAAGAACAACAGCAACACCAACAATGAAAGTACCGGAAAAAGGAAACCGGAAGCTTGCATTTGAGGCTAAGGAAAATTGGAAGTAACCAAACATTATGCACAGTCATTTGGTCATCATCAAAAGGAACAAAGGCACACGTGCACACGCACATGTGTGCACCTGTGTGAGTAAATACACACATACGTACATTCATGGAGCAAGCTTGCCTTCAACTATCTACTTTAATAGTGCTTTCAATTCACCAGAGCAACATTAGCGTAATTTTCACACTCCATTTTCAGGTTGCCACTGCGCAACAACAACAACAACAATACAAAAGTAGTGAAAATTGCAAATTGAAATGAATCTGTTTGGCAAAGGAAATGTGTTCCTTTTTTGTTTTATGATTTGTCTTTCTTGCAATCTATTTTCCCTCTCTTAGACAGTAAATAGCCCACGGAGTATAGATTTTGGAATAACGGAGTTGATTGTGCACAGATTCGTATAAATACACACACGAAAGCACATAATTTGGGCAGATTTATTACACTTCACTGTTCATTGGACACAATTTGCTTGCCTTGGAACTTTTTTTTTAACTTTTCAATGTTTATGCCCTGAACAGGGTATTTTAATTTTGTCACGAAGTTTGCAACACACAGTAAGAAACGTCGAAGATCATATAAAGTGTATATATAAATGATCAGCTTGACGAGTTGAGTCGAATTACCAGTTCGTCGGTCCGTCTGTCCGTCTGTCTCCATATACTGGGTTTGTACGGAAAGTAATAGGACTGAGTCGATTTAAAAAATTAATAAAAAAAAATTATTGAACCGATCGTTATAATTCTTCAAAAACTTTCAAAATAGACTCTCTCTCTGCGTCGATACAGCAGCGCGATTCCAAGCATTGAAGGCCTTCACGAAAGGCATCCTCCGCAATAGCCTTGAGAACAGAGGCGCATGCTGCTTGGATCCCCTCTGTCGCCTCAAACTGCTTGCCTTTCATCAGCCTTTTTAGGCAAGGAAATAAAAAAGCCTGAGGAGGCCACAACAAGGCAGTAGGGCGGTTGCGGAAGCGTTGAAATGTGGCCTTGGTTAGGAAGCTGTTCACAAGAAAGACGGTATGAGCCGGGGCGTTGTCGTGGTGCAACTTGGTACAATCGGCTGCGATGTCTTGACGGACTCGATTGACCCTTCGTTTGAGTCTCTTGAGGACTTCTACGTAAAACTGAAGGAACAGGCGGCACAAATTCATGGTGGACGATGCCTTTGATGTCAAAAAAGACAATGAGTATTGTTTTCACTTTGGTTTTGCTCATTCGTCAGCGACCTTTTCCCGGCCCTCCGAAAAGGTCTGGTGCCACCGAAAAACACCACTTCTTGCTAAAGCAAAATCTGAGTAAGCCTGCTTGATCATACCAAAATCGCGTATCACATGCACCACTCACAGAAACACGTCGCGCGAAAATGTTTGTCCTGGCTCTCCAGGTGTTCGGAGTTAAGTTCAACAAACGTAATCAGTTGGGTATGTTTTTCGACCTTTTTGTGAATATAATTATAAACAATTCAAAACCCAGTTTTTGGGGATCTCGAAATTATGCTTTTGTTAATACCACAGCTCATATGTATCGTTAAATAAAACGTAATATTTCAGTTATCCCGAAATGTCGGGCTTAAAAGTCACCAAACTCAAAATATTGTAAAATTTTTCAAATGCACTGTAGACGTTCTAAATATTGGTCAATCACTAATCCTTGACAATTTTACCAAAAGATGCGGCGACTAGCAAAAGGTTTCAAGACTGGAGCATACTCTTGTAGGATCACCACACACCACCTCTCCGCCTTCGGCAGCACGAAAAACAACCGCCTCTATGTCGATATGTCTGAACTTTGTATCCCCACAAAGCTAATACCGCTGTGTAAGCTGACGTTAAGCAACACCAAAAGCTTCGCCAGGATCGATAAGGTCCTCTCCAAGCCGTTCGATACCATGCGAAGTTTCAAACAAGGAGATTCTCTATCATGCGCATTGGCAACGGCGAATATCGCATTCGATGAAACGATGAGCTGTACGAGATATACGGCGACAATGACATAGTTCAGCGAATTAAAAGAGAGCGGCTACGCTTGCTAGGTCACGTTGCCTGGATGGAAGAGAACACTCCAGTTTTTTTCGGTTCATTACCCGTCGATGGAAACAAAGGAAGACCTCTCCTACGTTGGAGAGATCAGGTGGAGAAGAACCTGGCTGTTGTTAATAGTAACGAAGAAGGAGTCGAACAATTTATCTGGATTATCAATTATTCTGCAATTTCAAAAGGCTTCAAAACTTCTCTCCTTACCTCACTTAAAAACACTGAAAAGTTTATCTGACCTACTGCGAAGGAATAGAGATCCACGTGGGGATATATCGCAAAACAAAATCGTTGTAGTCATGCATCCGCCAGAATCTGCTCTCCAATAATTTGGCAAAGAAATATAAATCGACATATTATGCATTCTACAACACGGCAAGTCAAAGATATGTCTATATGAAGAGACGAGGAAGTATGTGAAAAATAAAAACAAGAGAAAAACAACTTGAGCAGAAAGATCTCAGGATATCGCTGAATATCTCCGGATATCACAGGATATTTTTCAATCTTTAAAGGTCCCTACATTAACCTGTAAGCAAATAACAAGACGGAGTTTCTGAGATTTTTAGGACCATGAGCTGGCTAATAATAATTAACTAAGACCACGAATAACTGAAGAAGTTTTAAATTAAGTCGTTTCAAAATTAAAAAAAAACACAGACTGTCCACAGTTAAATAAAAAAAAGTTTTGCCGTCATCAATTATGTACGTCTCTTTTAAGATTAATAAACGCAGACCATGATTGAAAGTTCCTTTTACAACATAACCACTGAATTAAATTTAAAAATACATTATCTTTAAACAAAACAAACACACATAAAGCATTTTCATAAGTTAACTGACAATTGTTTGTTTATTAAATTTTTAAATAACTCCTGTCACAATTTCAACTATTAAAAAATAATTTCAACCAAACCAGCTAAAGCACACACGCGTCAAAATGTTTTCTTCCGTAAAAATAACTTTCATATCCGCTTATGTTGTGACAGGAGATTTTAGACTTCCATTCACTTTTTTCTCTCTTTTTTTGTTGTTATTTCAAACATAAAATCCATTCATTTGCTCAAATCAACGGTTGACAGAGGGCTTTTGTTTCGTAGCAAGGAAATCACACATATTTGTAGATGGCTACGAGGCAAGTTTGAATGGACAGGAAATTTTAGTGTTCAGTTTTATTAATTCGGAAATAACTCTCTCTGGTGAATTCCCCAAAAGATTTTTAGCTAATGGAACGGATTTTTAATTTTTCCATGTTACATGTCAAGTTGGAGGTAGTGAAAGTCAGATTTTTCTCCTTTTGGTTAAGCTCTTTACTTAATTTTAGAACTTTATTTCGTGAAACTTGGTAAATCTGTGACAGAGACGTTTGATATGAGAGGATGTTGCTTTAGCAAGAAGTGGTCTGTTTCGGTGGCACCGGGCTTTTTTAGAGGGCCGGGAAGAGGTCGTTGATAAATGAGCAAATCCAAAGTGATTGTCTTTTGAGAAAACAAAGGTCTTTTTTGAGATCAAAGGTGTCGTCCACCGTGAATTTGTTCCTCCAGTTTTACTTAGAAGTCCTCAAGAGACTAAAACGAAGGGTCAATCGGGTCCTTCAAGACATCGCAGCCGATTGGAAGATGCACTACAACAACGCCCCGGCTCACGCCGCCTTTCTTGTGAACAGCTACCTAACCAAGGCCGGCATCCCAAAGCTTCCGCAGCCGCCCTACTGCCAATGTCCAAAAGTAACTGGTCCGGAGTAACTAGTCCAAAAGTAACTGTAAGGTAGCTAGTTCCAAAAGTAACTAGTCTAAAAGTAACTGGGTTCAAACCAAACTCGTTTCAAAAGTAATTGGTTTCAAAGAAACAGGTTTCAAAACTGATTGAAAAGTAACTAGTTTGCAATTTGCCAACTAGCACTTTTTGGAGGGCCTTGAAAAGATCGCTAATGAAGACCGGAAATCTAAAGTGAAAACGATGCTCATTGTCGGTGGCACCAGACTTTTTTGGAGGGCCAGGAAGAGGTCACTGATGAAACGATGCTCATTTTTTTTACGTCAAAGGCATCGTCCACCAAGAATGTGTTCCGAAAAAGCAAAAACTCACTGTTTTATCAAACAGGCCTAGTGTTTAAACAATACAAGTCGTTGTGAATATACATTTCTACATTAAATTTGCTAAATTTGTTATTTCAATTATCACATATACATACTATATATACCATATATATAGTATATGCTTATACGCAAACATACTGGCAACGCTGTTTAACAAATCGGCACATAAAAGCTGCCAGCGCTTGAAGTATTGGCGCGCAAAAGCACGTTGGTGTGAAACACTGGCAGTTGGAAGAGGCGTGAAATCACACATTCCTCCTGAAACATTTATTCTACAAACGCAAAGGAATATATGTAGGCACATTGGTACAAATAAACACATATATTGTATATATAGAAGTGTAACGTTACGGTTACAATTGCATATAGCCAATCCGTTATTTGTTTAAGCGTCACTGCGAGTGGCGGACTGCATTTGAGTCAATACCTGTGGGCTTATAGCGCCCAAAAGTATACCTTGCGCTTTTGTAGTTCGACTGTTCTGCCATTCTTTTGAAATTTCGACAACCCACACCCAACGAACAACTCCCTGGAGTACATTTCCAAACGATTTAAATGCGCGAATTTCACATTTCCCCAGGTCACCGCCTCCAAACATCGCTTGCATAAGAGAAACAACGAAAAAAACGAAATAAAGTGAGAACAAAAATATCTGCAAGCAAAAATAAAAAAAAAAACAGAAAACAACAAAATCACACAATCTACACTTTGTGGGCACGTCGCAATGGAACCGCAAAATGCGAGTCGCTCAGACACGTTGAGGCGCTTACGGCATCTAATGCACACACAAAGGGTGTAATTTCATTGAGGTTTGCTGCATGTGGAAGTGTGCGTGCAGCGCGGTATGTGTGTGTGTGTGTTTCTCTGCATTCGTGTAATTCAATTTATAAAAAGTGCTCAGGTTCCTTTGAGATGACTGCTAAAAATTTCGTTCCCCATAATTATAAGGACGATGATGATGATGATGACTCGGTGCTCGGTGTAAATTAAATAAATGTCACACACGCCGAGTAACTGTAGTTAGTGAAATTATGAGAAAAATGTAATAAAATTGTAAGTGTGCACAGTTGAAATTTGTTTAATGACAAATATTATGATCCGACTCTCTACTGGCAACAAGATGTCATGAAAAAATCGGATTACAGGCTACAAATCCAACCCTGGCTGTACGTAGAGTTGTTTTTGGTAAAAAAAAATCCAGGCGACTCTTCATATGAGCATCTTTTACTCCAACAAAGCGCCTTAAACTCATCACAAAATGTCTACGGCGATTATTTCTATACCCGCAAGTTCACCTAGATGACTGAAAGTATGAAATCTAAGGTGTTTTAGACTTAATCTAGTAAAGAAAGAGCATTTGGTGATGTTCAAATTATTGAACATTTTCATCTTTCTAACTACTTCCCCAGCTGGAAACGGCAACATTTTTACAGCTAATAACGAATTAAACTCATCAAAAAAGGAAAGATGAATCTTTCAGACAGAGAAGAGTTTATTAGACGTCTTAAGTTTCTAGTAGTTGGCCGTGATGATGCCTTTGACGTCAATAACGACAATGAGCATCGTTTTCATCAGCGACCTCTTTCCGGCCCTCCAAAAAGGTCTAGTTGGAAAACTGTTATCAACTTACCAACTAGTTAATTTTCTATCAGTTACTTTTAAAACTAGTTAGTTGCCTTGCTTTTGAAATCGGTTAGGTTTGGACCAGTTACTTTCGGACCAGTTACTTTAAAACAAGTTACTTTTGGACGAGTTACTCTGGGACTAGTTACTTTCGGTCCAGCTACTTTTGGACTAGTTTCGGACCAGTTACTATGGCACTAGTTACTTTCGGGCCAGTAATTTTAAAACTACTTAGGAACTAGTTATGGTCAAAAATTAATTAGCAGTTTTTTGCATAACCGTCAGGATTTGTTTTGCTTTCAATGAATTTAAAAACATTTATTTTGTATACTTTTCCTCTTTTGCTACTTCTTCATAGCTCTTTGGCAAATTGTTTACACTGGCTTAACTGCTTATTTGGCTGTCCGAAAAATAATTAGACTGTGTCGATTAAAAAAAAATTATTGAGCTGATCGTTACAATTCTTTAAAAACTTTCAAAATAGGTCGAAGAATTGAAGGTGTCAAGGAAGGCATTATTCGGAAGGTTATTGGATCAGATGGTTGCTCATTTTTATAGTAAATAAGGCTACGTCAGACCCAGGAAAGGCTTTTATTATAGGCGGCTTCGTAAGAAGGACTTTAATATGATCCAAGTAAAGGACTTTAATATTCCTCGAAGATCAATTAGTACAAGAACTAAGGAATAAAATGGAAATATGATTCAAGACCTGCCTATCCCATCATAAACTAAAACGAAACTAACTAAAATTATATCACTATGATTTTCGTACTAAATTATTTCCATTTTTCAATTTCTACTCTTCATTTCTCCTCACTGGCGCATTTTTGTAACGCAAATAATTCGCAATTTATTACCCAAGGTCACTGCAATACGACTACCGTCAAGTGTATGGCATTGAAATCGTTGTGAATGGTTATCGATTGCCAATGCCAATTTCGAGTCCACTTACATAACTACAAACACCTACACACAAAGCACACACTCGCATACACCAATATCATCTTACACTGTGTATAAATAACTTATATTTACTCTCACTTGTGAGAATTATGTATACCGTACACCGGCGTGTGGAATTTTCTCAGAAAAATGTCCCAAGTGTTCGCCAAGAGTTTTATAAATGCATTTCTTTCACTTATTATTAACGCACTTGCTGGAATTTTTCATTACACGCTGACAAAGGGCAATTTATGTAGCCTACTTCAAGGCGTTATTGGCTACCGAACATGAATGCAATCCCACAGTTGTTGTGTGCAGAGGGAAGAGGGGAAATGTATAATCTTTAAATGGAAAACTCAGAAAAAATTATGAAAATAGTAAGTACGCGACGCCTTGAGTTCAATATTTCATTCCATACAACGTAGATGTTTTCGGAATTCTCAATAGGTTTATAATAAAATTTGTATAAATAATGCAAGACACATAAGTAATAATTAAAGTTATGCGAATTGTAAGACAAACTACAATGAAACTTTTTGTAGCACTCACCCATTATGTGAGGACAGATCACCATATGAGTCAGCTGATTTTGCCTTCCATTATGTACTATTGCACAAATTATATTTTTTCACCACTTTGACACTTTGTAAAAACTTCACTTTAACTGCCGAAATCACAGTGATTCTGAAAAAAAAGAAAAATATATATTAAAATATCATACTAACCAAACGGACCTCGGACTGGTCCGAAATTAACTGGTCCAAACGTAACTGGGCCGAAAGTAACTAGTCTAAAATTCACTGGTTTCAAACATGATTGGTTTCAAAGAAACAGGTTTCAAAAATAACTGGTTGTAAAGTAACTAGTTTGTAAGTTGATAACAGTTTTCCAAACAGGCTTTTTTGGAGGTCCGGGAAGAGGTCGCTTGAATCGGAAGAGGTCGCTTGAAGACTGGAAGAATGGGCAAATCCAAAGTGAAAATTATGCTAATTGTCTTTTTTGACATCAACGGCATCTTCCATCATGAATTTGTTTCTAGTGTTCGTCCAGTTTTACGTAGAAATCCTCAGAAGTAGAAGTCCTCAGAAGTCGCAGAAAATGCCTTCTGTGACCCCTTCGCTGGCAGCGCTGTATCGACGCAGAGTCTATTTTGAAAGTTTTTAAAGAATAGTAACGATTTATTCATTTTTTTTTTTTAAATCGACTCAGTCCTATTACTTTCCGGAAAAACTCTATACACTAAACCAAATACTAAAAGGATTTCAGGGAAGCTTTTGCAAATCTTTTATCTTTTCTAACTGTAAAACAATTTGGTGAATAAAAACCTGTGTCCGTTCCGATTATGTAGAACCGATTCTCGCAGCAAAACGAAGTATTTTTGAGCTATACTTATCGAAACGCTAACTCGCTAGAACCTTTACAATCGTTGGAATCTTTCGATAAATACTTAGATTTCAGTCAGCCAAAGCAAAATATAAAAGAAAAATATGTGGCAATATCAAAATCCAGCTTTATCGCAGTCTTCATAAAAATACGTTTAAGCATTGAATTTAGTAAGATATTAAAGCTCTCATAATTATTTGGTAGCTGCCAAAAAGGTAAAAGTTGATTCGAAAAGACTTTAAAAGTATTTAATCAGTTATCAATCATTGCTCGCAACGGGAAATGACCTTGACACATTCAAAAGTAGTAATTTCCATGGGCCACTCAAGTGGATAAGAATTTAAGAATTTACAGTCAGAAGACTGAAAAAAAAAAAAAAAACACAAAAACAATACAATGTGGACCGGCCTTTTTGGCACTGTGTTGTAGCTGCTAATTTCGTATGATTTTATGCACCTTCTGGGCAATTTATATGCGTTGCCAATATCCGAGAGCGACTGCAACATACAAATAAACGGGCATACGATAATTCACCGAGCGACCAAAGGATACACAATATTAAGCACACACGCAAAATGGCCGAAAATCAAAAAATGCAAGCCAACTCCTTCGGTGGCCCGGTGAAACGTGATTTATGCGGCGCAGGAAGTAATGAAAGCTAGCCGGACTGCATGTCGAGCAGGGCCAGTCTGGTCTGGCCAAAGGCAGAGGGTAGAGGAAATCAACGGGTATAAAAGGTAAAGTGTGCTGTGGCAGCAGAGCGAACCCAACCGGCCGGTAGTCAGTCGATATTAATGGCCGGTTAGTGAGCGGACAACATTAAGATAATCCATCGCTGTGCCGTCAGACGCATACCGACGAAAAAGTGACTATGCACAAGGACATCGCCAAACGGTGTCTTTTGGCATACTTTTGTCATATATTTTTTAATGGTGTTTAAGTAAATTTCCTTGTGTGTCTGACCAAGAAAAAACTTTAAAGTTAGCAGTTCAAAGGCAATATTTATTGCACTTCTTCCGAAGTCCGTGTGTGTTAACTATACTAGAAGTTGAATTGGCATGAGTCTATTACGTATACTGTAAGCTTATGTGGAAGCTTCGCAAGGAAGCCGAAATCAATTACAAGACATAATAGTAGATATATGGTGGAAGTTATTTGAGTTAAGAGATTGGAATTTACTGGATTTTATGTAAAGTAGCACGCAGAGTTCTGTATTAATCGGAGTTTGGGTTGGAGCATAGATATCCTTTACTCCATCCAAAGAGAGATGACTTTTAACAAACCAACAAAATATATGTTTATGCTCGAGGCAGCAACAAATGAGAGAAAATCCACGAGATGATAATTAAAATACAAATATGCAGAGCGATTATGACCCAAAATGACCTCTTGACCCTGCAACTCATTAGTTAATTAAAATCTTAGTGTACAAAGTCCTGGCATCTGGAGGCCTGCATATAAATTTTCAAGCCTCTTAGCTACGGCATAGCTAAAGGCTGAACCAGAACAAAGCGGACAGACAAAAAAGCAGGTAAACCAGGGTAAAAAATTGCCAAAAAGCTACGAAGAGGAAGCAAAAGAGGAAAAGTATGCGAAATAAATGTTTTTAAATTGATTGAAAGCAAAACAAATCTTGACGGTTATGTAGAAAACTGTTAATTAATTTTTCATCGTAACTAGTTTTAAGTAACTAAAAGTAGTTGGTTAGTTTAAAAAAAAAACTAGTTTCAAAGCAACTGGTCCAAAAGCAGTTAGTTCAAAAACTGGTCCGAATGTAACTAGTCTGAAAAGAACTGGTCCAAAAGTAACTAGTTTAAGTAGTAGCTAGTTCCGAAAGCAATTAATTTCAAAAGTAGCTGCTTGAAAAGCAACTAGTTTGTAAGTTGATAACTAATTTGATAACTAATTTGCAAGTTTTATAACTAATTTGCAAGTTTTTAGATTTCAAAGAAATTGTATTTAATTTTCAGTTAGTTTTAAAGTAACTAGTTACAAAAGTACTTGTTTGTAAATTGAGAACCTTTTCAAACTTTTTAGTTGGAAAAGACAAAGTAAACAGAAAAATATGGCTGGTGTAAAGGCATGTACCTACACGCAACACTCTAAACAATTCCAGAGTCAACATCTACGTAGACAGCCAAGCAGCAATCAAAGCAGTAACCTCGTATCGCATATCGGTCAGAAGTGTCTTAGGAAGCAGGGCAGATGTAGAAAATGTTGCCAGAAGGAAGCAACTTCGCTTTTATTGAGTCCAAGGTCACAAAGGCATCGAGGGCAATGAAATAGTAGACGAAAAATGCAAGAATTTCAACATACTCTCCACACCAAGTGTATGTAAAGGGTGATTTTTTAAGAGCTTGATAACTTTTTTTAAAAAAAAAACGCATAAAATTTGCAAAATCTCATCGGTTCTTTATTTGAAACGTTAGATTGGTTCATGACATTTACTTTTTGAAGATAATTTCATTTAAATGTTGACCGCGGCTGCGTCTTAGGTGGTCCATTCGGAAAGTCCAATTTTGGGCAACTTTTTCGAGCATTTCGGCCGGAATAGCCCGAATTTCTTCGGAAATGTTGTCTTCCAAAGCTGGAATAGTTGCTGGCTTATTTCTGTAGACTTTAGACTTGACGTAGCCCCACAAAAAATAGTCTAAAGGCGTTAAATCGCATGATCTTGGTGGCCAACTTACGGGTCCATTTCTTGAGATGAATTGTTGTCCGAAGTTTTCCCTCAAAATGGCAATAGAATCGCGAGCTGTGTGGCATGTAGCGCCATCTTGTTGAAACCACATGTCAACCAAGTTCAGTTCTTCCATTTTTGGCAACAAAAAGTTTGTTAGCATCGAACGATAGCGATCGCCATTCACCGTAACGTTGCGTCCAACAGCATCTTTGAAAAAATACGGTCCAATGATTCCACCAGCGTACAAACCACACCAAACAGTGCATTTTTCGGGATGCATGGGCAGTTCTTGAACGGCTTCTGGTTGCTCTTCACCCCAAATGCGGCAATTTTGCTTATTTACGTAGCCATTCAACCAGAAATGAGCCTCATCGCTGAACAAAATTTGTCGATAAAAAAGCGGACAAACACATTTCGAACCGAACACTGATTTTGGTAATAAAATTCAATGATTTGCAAGCGTTGCTCGTTAGTAAGTCTATTCATGATGAAATGTCAAAGCATACTGAGCATCTTTCTCTTTGACACCATGTCTGAAATCCCACGTAATCTGTCAAATACTAATGCATGAAAATCCTAACCTCAAAAAAATCACCCGTTATATTAAAACTTCACGTCAAGCGGATGCATCTCTGGACCTAGGAACTGAATTCCACCTGGTATCGAAAGTCCTAAGCGCCAATTGCGTTGTCTTCAGGCAAGTCAAGTTCTAGTGGATAGCTCTGGAGTGGTGTTAAGCTTTTTGAAGCTCCGCGGACAAAGTGACGAAGAACTAACAGTCTTCGAAGCAGTGTTTGCAGCTCGAGGCGAAAAAGCTTCGCAACAAAAACTCACGAAAAGTAAAAAATTACTCGTCGGGTATAGTCGATGAAGCGAAATGAGACGCAGCTTAGTTTTAAAGTATCACTGTTACTGTTATAGAAACAGATACACTTGAAGGACTACGACTATAACGAAACAGGTGCATTGAGGTAATTGATCTCAACTGAATCGTGTTGAAGAAGGTGAGGTAATAGCAGCTCGACACTTTTTCTTTGACTGACTTGATTGTGCTCAAATTGAGCCACCTTAACAGTTTTAAGCAGGCTTGATCGACTTCGACGATACATAAGGTCTATTGGTCCACACCTAGGACGGGGTCCGCGTGATTTCCGCGTTGGCTTGAGTCTAGAGACCTAGCTTACGATATTTTTATGATTTTTAATGACGCCATTTTTTGGGGCGTGATAATGACCTAATCAGTTATGAGTCTAAATTAGTCCAATATATCATACAGCATACATTTAGGCGCTAGTTTGCTGAAAATCGCATCTAACTAATTTATACAGGTAAATTTTAAGTGGAATATTAGTGGAACCCGTTATGAAAATTTGCCAAAATGTGTTTGTGTAAATAAACAGGAGGATAAACATAAATGTATAATATATATTAAATGTAAATATGCTTATGTAAGTGTGTGTGTGTGTTGTGATGACAATCACAAGTCGAGTGTAAAATGTAAATGACAACAGAATTTTACCACACTGACACATAAATATTGTGGCATAAATACATTATATGTAAATATGTGTGTATACAACACAAATATAAATAAGTGTAGATGTGTGTGTGCACACACGATACATATATGAGTAAACATGTGCTTAGTTGAGTTCCTTTCAACACATGCCGCACACACACATACACATGGAATGAATAAACATAAAGTAGCAAGCTTGTGCGCCTAAAATTATGCTAACTCGCCTTAAAATATGCAAACAAACGACGATAAACACTCGGCACACACTTCGACAGCAAGCGAGCGAATGTTTCTGCATAAACAGACACAAGTATAAATAATTTCGAATTATTGTCAGCATGCTTAGTACCTTGTGCTTGCAACATATGATTTGTAAATGAAATCTAATAATAATTAATGCAATGCAGTACAGTTATGAAATGGCAACAAAAACAAAAACATATTTGGGTAATTTTGTTGCACGTGCGTCCACGTAGACATAACTTTACGAGGGGAACTGGCTGTGAATAAACAAGGATGGACTAACATCGAGTGGAGTCGAATATAAGATACCGTGGCAAAATGGAAGAACAGTGATCATCAGGAAGATAGTCAGATGCTTGAAAAAAATGTATAAAGAAGACCGCTTTGAGTAGTAGCGAATTTATGAACCACTGCCACCGAGTTTGGTAACATGAGAGATCTTACTCAACGGCTTCGGAGGTTGATCCGATTAATACTAACGGTAATTTAAAAAAGATGCAATTTTTTCTAACGATGCACCTGCTCAACTTCTCTAACACGTCCGAAAAAACGATTTTTGGTTGTCTTGTTGTCTTCAAAGTATGTCGCCTTAGCGGCGTAACTTCCGCATTCGACTCATTTTTGTCCAGGAGAGCCAGGACAGTTTGCTATCTAGAAGAAGTGGAACAGGATAGTGGATGGGGCAGCAGGTCGTAGCTTAATTCAACCAATTTAACCGTGGCACCGTCGGTAGTTCGGTGGGTGACTCTGTGCGTTGTTACGGTGGAAATTTTGGTGTTTTCTCTGCAATTCGACGTCGAAGCGGTCCAAATATTTGACTTTATGAAGTCCTGTGAGAGTTTTCCCCATTTTCAAATAGTCGAAGTATAACACAACTTAAGAACCCCAGAAAACGGTAGTCATGAACTTTCGGATTGAAAGACAAGGCTTCGTCTTTTTACGAGCACTTTCGTCTGGTGAAATCCCCTGGCCCTGGTTTGTACTAATGTATCTATACTTCGTCGAAGGTCACGCGGCAAGGCAAAAACTTCTTCGTATCGCTCCACCACGTCAAACGCTGTAGAGAGTTGGTCTCAAGAAGTGAGGTTAAAAACTTTTCGAGCGGTATAAATACATTTTGTTACAATTTGAGAGAGATCGACACTTAAAAGCGGCTGAGAAACAATATTCTGGCCAAATCGGACCGGTTCCGTTCACATAGACCCGACTGTCATGGTAACGGCAGACAAGTCGTTCTTCATTCATCAAAATCATTTCAGAAAAATAACTGTAAGTTTAGCAGAGTCTCCATTTTCTCACTGGACATTGAAGTAGAATTTCAAAACACGAGACAGAGAATGAAAAAGAGAGGTGTGCTTAGGCTTTCCAACAGAATTTCTAATCAAAGGTAACAGTAATCGATTCAGAACCTAACCTTACTTCAGGAATGCAAGTAAGACGTTTACCCAGCGCCTACTATCACTTAGCCAAATGACTCTTTGCGAAACCCTCTTTCATTTCTCATTACCCGTTGGTACCAAACTCGAAACCATTGTCGCCAAATTGAACTAATTTCATGTCATCGATGGAAGCTCAGTACTCAATAGCAGCATTTCGGCTCCAACAAATATTCGCACAACTATTGAGGAAATTAGAAAATGCCCGGCATTTACTAGCAAATTAAATTACAACACCTCCAAGTAGCAAACAACACACACAACTGCAGACGAGTGCATAGGAGCGTCCGTGTTTTGTTCGGATTATACAAGAAATTGATAATTATTAGGTTGATTGGACAGCTGTGAAGCTGCAACAATTCCTTCTCCCACATTTATGTTAGTGTGTGTAAGTGTGAACGCCTGTGCTTATGCAACAACAAGTTGTTTATTTGGTTTACCTCTCATATTCGTGGGCCATTGTTATTCGTGTCACCACGAAAGCCTCGAAGCCTAACAGCTTCACCGGTCGCTTGCCATTCGGCATACCATGTACGTTGTGTTAATTGATTTTCCTCTGCAATGCTTGCAGTTTTGTTGCAGCTGGAGGCAAGAGGTTCAGCTGAGGATAACCACTTTCTGGCTTCGATTGTCGCCCGAGTTTTTGGATTGTCGGTGCCGTTGGATGCCTAAAGATTTAGATAAGATACATGAATGTATGTAAGTGTGTATGTGCATATGTATGTGTGGGTAAGGGCATGGTAATGTGGTATATTATTATTCTTGCCGATTATATTAAGCTGATTGGAGCATTGCGAAGTGAGATAGAATTTTCTCAACACTTGCATGCATTTACTGTTATAACTAGCTTGCGGTTTTGAGCCAAAGATGAAACACTTCCAGCTTCATTGCAGCAAATATCCAACATTTAAGGTGGAATGGAATTGATGTTGAGCTTAAATGAGCTCAATTATAAGAATTTTGGAGAGAACTAAATAAATAAGGAACGAAACAGCAAAAACTCGATAAAGAGATTCCAAATTTCAACAGCATCAAAACCAAAAAACTTGTTGTCAGAAGACTGGACGACGCATGTGAAGCTTTAGATCAGTAGAAAGTATCTGAGGAGAAAAACTTTCTTGGTTGATGTCGTTGGAGAGATAAAAGATCAGCTGAAGGTTTCAAGGTGAATATATCGAGTGATAGACCAAAGAGTTCTGCGAAACCTAAGAGCAGAAGAAATGAAAATTCGTGGTTTTTGTAAAGAATCAACCCGCAGCGAAAACCGTGTGAACTGCTTTAAAATGGTATAAATTGGAATTTTGAAAAGCGTCTTTGTAGAATACATAAACTAATAAATATCAGTCACCAAAGTAAAACTCCTTTCTAACCTCTTTTCATGTCCCATCAAACCCACTCACCAAATATCCTTGAAAACTGTGCTGAAGTATTTTGGAGGAATGGTTTCCGAGTTAAGAGTTCTTGGCCGGATAACAAACGAGGTCTGTCCCGGTTACTTTTACCCGACTGTTATGAGAACGGTTACAGTTTTCCTATGGACCGAACCGACGAAACCGCTCAGTTTATTGAAATTGAGTCCAAATCTAATCACGCCTGAATGCTAAGCTGTTCAGCTCTGAACTCTCCTTTGCTGCTCGCACAATAGTCGGGCCTTTCTAACCTCGTTGCATGCCCCACCAAACCCACGTACCAAATCCGCCTGTTATTGTTGTTGTTGTAGTGCCAAAAAACATTACTGAAATTATTTCGAGGAATGATGCCGGGTTGAGAGACCTTGGCCGGATAACAAACGGGGTCCGTTCCGGTTACTTATACCCGACTGTTATAGGAACGGTTACCTTCCCCTATGGACCGACGCTGTCGAGGCAACTCTCTTTTGAACCTACCGTTAAGTGACTGCGTTGAAAATTCCCTCAAAATGGTCTAAATTTTTTCTACAACAACCGGAACAAGCTTTTGTAACCGGAAGAGGCCTTGTAACCGCGATTTAGATTCGGCCAAGGAGTGTTATCTCTATGGCTTTCCTTATAACTACTTGCCTGTTGTAAAAAGACTACAACGCTAAGACCTCTCTGAATTGAAACCCTCAATAGGAGACGAACATAACCTCAAACTATATTTAGAATAAGGGACATTTTGCAAAGCGAAGAAACGGTTGGTTATAGTGGATTGGGTCAAAATCGTTTAGGACGTTACAGCGCCAATCACGGACCTTAGTGGTGTTGCCAGATTTTTCACTGAAAGGAAACTATTAGATATGCCGATCGCACGACAATCCGATCTACGCACCCAAAACGTACCCTCGGCATCATTACTCCAAATTATTTCAGAGTTGTGTTCCGCCACTAAAACAACAACAACATCTCACGTAGCATGAAAAGAGATATGTACAAACTGAAAACGCAAAAAAATTTAAAGCCTGTTTCAAATCAGTCAATCTATATTCCAGAATAAATCTAACCTCAATTTTTGCAATATATATATTTTAAAGCAAATATTTTCACTTGTAAAACTACTTTGAGATAATTACTTTTCTCTTTTGAATGCTTTTCATGTTAAAGTAAAAAATGCTTTCTTTTGAAATGAAATTTTCAAAAAAAAAGATACGCTAACCTCAAATCGTTCATTTACATACAAACATAAGTATATAAATTTCAAGTTAGTATTATTGCGTTGAAATAACGGAATTTATAAAGAGAAATTAGTAAACCTCTCAATAGAAGACAGCAGAATTACAAGGAATTAAATATATTTTTCAAATTTTCAACAAAAAAAATCAAATAAAATGTCACGATTAAGCTACGCTGCGAAAATATGGATGCAACCGCATCGATTGGCGAACAACTTTACAACGCTGAAACGAGTCATTTCCACCACGGCGCCAAAACCGAACTTCAGCAACCACGAAGTGCCGTTAGCCAACGAAGCGGTTAACGTTTTAGCGAAATCCGAGGTGGTGATGGATAGCAGTGGAGCCAACAAAAGCAATAATAATGATTTGAACGACGTTCCGCCTGTAGACGAGGCGAAACCGACTTCAAGCAAAGAGGATAAGCTGCCCGAAATGACAATTGTGGACATAAATAGCGGCTATGGACGTATGGACTTCGAAGATCGCATGGCACATATGGATCTGGAAGAACGCATTAACGAAGCTAAACAAAACAATAGCCCAGTGCTGCCTTTGGTGCGAACAATGCCGACTGTGGTCAATATCGATGGCTACGGCGACGACATGATGTACGAAGACATGCCTGAATTGATTTTGCCGCGGAATATGTCCACAAAAGTAGCTGAAGAAACTGCAGATGCAGGAGCTGCGAAACCACTTGGCGATAGTGCTGTTAGTGTGATGCCAATGGAAGCTGAAACAGTGGCAGTTGCAAAAGAGCTCAAACAAGAGACAATAATAGACGCTGAAGAAGCAATTAAAGCAATTGGCGTGGAAAACGCAACTAGTGAGCAGAAATTTGTGGCAGCCAGTCCAACTGCAGCAAAAAAATCCATCGACGATGTGGAAGTAATTTGCGAGGCACCGGTGGACATAGATGCCTTCGCCAATGAGGAGGAGAAAAAGCAGGGCACTGTCGACATTGACCCCTTACGGCGATGATGAGCGCTTCAAATTGCCACCGATACCGAAGGAGCGTAACAATGTATTCGAATTTAAAGGCATCAAGATCATTATGCCCAAGCGTATGCTGCGCGATTCAACCTATCGCTACCGCTTGGATCCAAACGATAAGGACAAGGCAGACGATATGCAAATTTGCGTTTATGAGAAGTGAATCTACCAATATCGATGTAAATGTTGCAAGGATATTTTATGCAGTTATTTTTTCAAATTTTTATGTCAGTTTGTAAATATCATGTCATTGGTAATGTATTTTTAATAAACTTAACTGTTTAATAAACATAACAAAGCTCTGCAATATAGTAACTTATTACTACAAAAAACACTATGCTACTATACACTGCTACGTCGTATGCGTCTTAGGTACGTAGCTTCTTTGTCAGCTGTGTGCTACTTCCTACCTTTTTACGTTTGTCCTTTCCACTTTTGTCAGTTGGACTTTTGCCCTCTTTCACTTCACGATTTATTTTGTAAGCCGCTGTCATGCGTTTTATATTCTCCTTGTGCACATTTTCGTGAATAACTATACGATGTGGATAATCTTTGCCGAGCACACAGCCGTATTCGCGTTGTGCGCTCAAAGTTGCCTTCCAAGGTTCATAAATACAGCCTGCTGGGTACTTGGTAAGTTCAGGTACATATTTTCTTATGTAAGCCCCGGTTGGATCGGTTTTCTTGCCGAAAGCAACCGGACTGTAGACACGAAAGTATTGATAAAAGAATGCTGAGGCTGAGAGCCACATCCAATTGCCGGCATTCAGTGCCCAATCCTGATCGAGCAGTAATTCTTCGAATACTTTTTGGCCCTCCTCCCAAGAGATCCATAAATCACCACGTGTTAGAAAGCATGCAACAGCGTGACGCGCTAAATGATGTATCCAACCCTCCTGACGCAATTGACGCATTATGGCGTCTATAAATGGATAACCCGTACGCCCATTCGTCCAAGCGGATAAATGTGCTTCGTTAGTTTCCCATGGTATTTGCATGCAGAATTTATTACCCAACATACGATCGAAATTTGGCTCAGACGCTGCGGCTGTGTAGTAAAATTCACGCCAGAGTAATTGTCCTAATAAAGATACGGGTGGTTTGGAATGTTTGGTTTGACGCTTAAGTATCGACATTAAGCGCTGATGAAACAAGCGTGCGCTGAGGCAACCAAACTTCAGGTAGGGACTAAGCACAGTTGTGCTGGGTTCAAGCGAATTCGGTGCAGTATTTGGTTTCTCAAAAGCAGCAACCCATGATTCGTTGCTCAACGAAGCATCCAAACGGCGTAAACCTTCCGTCTCGCCTGCAATAAGATTTGTATGCAAATTAACAAAGACTTTCAAGCCCTGCAAGTACTTACCGCCAACAAATTTGTTTTCTCCTAACTCCTCGGGCCGCTTCACAAGTTCATCTAATGTTGGATATGCATAGCAATTTGTGTTTTCTTGCTCCATTGTATCCTTTGGGGGCTTTTGTTCATCTGACAATCTCTCGGGGTTCGCCACCGGCAATGGCACATTTAATTTTTCGATAACGCTTAAAAATTTCTGATATGTTAGTGGCGCATTGCCACCATTTCTTTGTATTACTAAATCTGGATTATATATGGTGTGCGAGCAAAATGCATCCACTTTTACTCTTGCTGCCTTGGCCAAACGTTGAATCTCTGCATCACGCTTCAATGCATATGGCTCAATATCACTTTCAAAGGTTAGTAAACTCACACGCCACTCCTTAAAGATGCGTTGAAAAACTGTAGCTGGTGTACCGCGCACCACATATAATTGCGTATTTAGTTTCCGTAAATTTGTGTCCAAGTCTGCTAGTGTTTGTTGCAGAAAACGCCAACGGTTCGCGCCAACGCGCAACCATTCCAACAACGCAGTATCGAGGATAAAAATCGGTCGCACGCAATATTCTGTGGGTTGGCTTACTGCTTTGGAGAAAACAAGAGCCAATGCTGGGTTATCATGTACACGTAGTCCTTTGCGAAACCAATGCACCAATGTAGTTTTTGACTCCATGGCTCATTGCCGGAATTAAATTCAAATTTAAAAAATTTACGCGAGAAAAATGCACTTGACTCTGTCAAATAGAGTAACAAATAACAGCTGTTCTTGTAAATTGCATTCCAATTCCAATTGGAAGTATGCACGAAACTTGGCAGCACTCTTCCCTTTATACGGGGAGAGAATGTATAATATATAATAATATCAAATATATAATAATATATTATACGTTCTCTGCTTTTAAACTTATGAACTTCATTACACCTCTTATTTAATGGTTTTTTGTGTACACAAAAAATTAAATAAACACCTGATTTTGCATCGAAACCTCTCGCTCAATTGGAAAGAAACAACACTGTTTGTATTTACTTGCGTTTGCTTTAACAGCGCATTCGTGAATTCCAATCAGCTTTTTGGATTTTGACGTTTGTCTTCCGATTTGACAGTTCTATGTTTTTTACTTTTTCTTATTTGTTTGCAGATTAATTTTCGTTGAACGGCTTCCAGTTGATTCTTGTACAGGTTCTTGTTCCCGCAGCTCATATTTCATTCAAAAAATTACAGTTTACACCGTTTAGCAGTCGAATTAAAGCAAAGATAAGACGAAAAATCTTGAGCAAAAAGTTTTATGCAAAAGAAGTGCCTGAAATTCGCCTTTTTAATGTTTTTATTAGTGAATACAGCAACGGTTGCAAAAGTGTAGTGAAAGCGGTGAGCGTGTGTGCCTAGCGTACTGGCAGATACTGGAAAACAAGAAAAAAATTGCAAAAAGTGACGCGGGAGCAAGCCGATAAAATATGTGTTTTAAATGAAATAGAAATAATTACAAAATTATAATATATACTTGGCAAAGTGCGTATTATGTGTGAATGCATAAAATATGCGTATCAACTTGCAATTAGCTTATTTGGGCCTGCTATCGGTGACGTGTATTTCGAGGTGAGCGCAAAATTTGCTGACCATACACAATTGCATGCAATACATACATACACATATATTAAAATGTATATTCAAATATGTTTTACAAAATATTTACATGCCTGGTATACTAATGAAATAAATTAAATATTTTTCTTTTCAGTTGTTTTCTTTTCTTTGTGTTTCTCACAGAGAATGCTAAATTTGTAGCTGCATGTAGTGATGAATCGACAACGCTTCCTGTTGAAGCTGGCGCAGCTGTTGAACACAAAGCAGCTGCTGCACCGCCGGCAATAGAGGCGCATTCAGAAATTACACCGATAAATGAAGAAGTGGAAAAATTAACAAAAAATGAGGGTGAACATATTCAAGCGCCACAAACAGCTGCTCCAGCTGCTGCTAATACGCTGAACAATGTTGTCGACGATAGCACAACAGAGCCAGTAACAGAGTCGGCTGAAGGTTGGCTGTTGCCAAGTAGTGTTATGTATAGTGCAAGTGCAAGTGATAATGATAGAAATGATATAATACGTGAAAAAAGTGCTGTATTTATAAATGAAGCCGTTGAACCAGCGCATCAAAACGAGAATGAGGAATTGATCGCTGTTGCAGTTGAAGCACCTGCCTTGCTTGATGATGACTTGCAAAATGTGCAAACAGACCGTGAGAGCGTGCAGGAAAGGTAAGTCATTTTATAATCTATGTATTTCTATATAATTTCTGAAGAGTAAACTTGCATTTAATCACCATTTCACACAGAACATTCTAATTACTTATGAAATTCGTTCAGAAATGGTATTTTATTATGAAATGTAGTATATTAACTCATTTTTATATATATTTTTTTTACAAATGCGACAATTTACTTGCGTTAAACGTTTTAAATAACCATTTATGATACATGTCAAATAATACTTAAGTGGTTGCGTATGAAATTGATCTGAATACTTGTTTACATTCCCCATTAATAACTTTGTTGTGGTTGCGTCGTGACTGCCTTACTGACGCCCATTGTTTATGTAAAACTACTTCCCTCAATAATTGAAGATAATTTTTCGTCCAATAATACATGTTTATGTTTGTAACTGCTTGTATGTGCGCGATATAATATTAATTCCACATTCTGTCCTCTTAGCAAGCTTACAATTATAAAATTAATTCCATAACTTATATTTAGAACACTCGTGTCGCGTATCAAATCATTGAGGAAACACAACAATTCATGCGTTATTTCTGCAGACGTTCACTCGTCGACTTATTGCTAAGAAAAGTAAATATGAATGTTGTATTGTTAAGTAGTAAAGTCCAGTATGCACTGCGAACTTCAGCTGATAAAATGTAATAATAACACTAATATATGTATACGAATATAAATATATTTACTTATTTATCTTTTGGCATTGCAAACTTCACTACACTTTGCACTCAGCTAATTTTAATTAGTATATACATACATACCATTCATAAGTATACATATGCATATGTACCTTCATACTGGAAGAGGGGCGTTTGGAAAGAAAAAAACTCAGTTGTTTAAAAATATTTACGACCACACTTTAAAAGTGCATTTTTTTTTGTACAAAACGACTGGCTGGCGAGCGGCATCTTTGTAGTACTTAAGTACAATTTGTAAATATTCACACATGTATCTACATATGTATGCATGTCTCGCAATTATCGACAATTTCTTAATGCGGAATTTCGTTCAAAATATGCAAAATCAAAACAAAAAAAAACAGGTGAAAAGTTAAATATGAAATGCAAAAATGACCATTAACAGGCGGGGTTGAAAACTAAGAGGCCTGCAATAAGGAAAATACTATAAATATTTCTGTTGTTAATGTGTATCAGCAAATCCTCAATATTTATAGATTGCCACAGTTCATTGGCGAATATTTTACATGCCTGTGTGTCAAATATTGCTTTTGCCAAAATGGGGTAGCTGAATAAACTATTATTTTTCATGTTTTCTTATTTAATTATTAATATCTTCCGCAATTTCGTTTGTATGCCACTAATTAACGGTGTAATCAAAAAATAATAATTATAAAAGCTTGGTTATATGTGCATATGTTATAATTATCCTAATTGCATTGGCAATGAAAACTTAATAAAAAATTATTTGGGTGAAACAGCAAGTTAAATGTCTAAAAAATCTATAAAAAAACAAGTACTCATGAGTAGATAAATTCAGTGAATAATTTCATAATAACTGCGACCGCAATTCCCAAGCTCAAAATTTTCTTGAATCCAACAATACTAAATGTCTAATGACGTGTTTAAATAAATTACATTGAAAATACTTTTTGTGTTATCAGGCAATCAGTCGTTTTAGATTGCCAGTAGTAAAACAACATTATTATAAAAATATGTGCCTACTTGACTAAACAGATACATATTTACATGTGTATGTACATATTTATGTAAGCAAGTTGTTTAGACTGAATTTGAAGCAACCTTATCAACACAATGTTTAATTTTCACATTCATTGTATTGTGTTATATTATATTTATGTGCAAGGGGGAAAAACTATGCGCACAAATAATTTTATAATTTATTCCAGACGGGTTTCACAACTATTTTAAATTTGTAGTTAGCTGTAAAAGTTTTATGAAGTTTTTGCATTTTTAACTTTCGAAATTTAAACACTTATATTTTTTATTTAAATCAGCTGTTATCGCTGAAAGTAGAATAAAAAATAATAAATAAAAAACGATGTGAAACGTCACTTCCACAATATTTTTTAACGCTCTTTGCTATGATTATTTTATGTAAGTATTTATGTATGTATGCACACACCTATTTATAAATACTCTTATTGCTGCTAGTTATCTTTACAAAAGCATTGTATTTTCATTCATTGAAACATTGAAGATTGAATCTACAATTCTGGTGTGTACAACACACATAGGAAGCTTTATATGTATGCAAAAATGTATACGTAATTATATGGTGCCACTTTAATGGATTTAAAGCCTTCTTATCGTGCTATTTTTTGTTTGCTCACCGTTGACACGCTAATCTTTTATTTGCATTTGCTGTTACCGTTCCTGCTATCGGCGGCGGTGGCAAACAATGCCTGTCGTCGAGCACATTTTTGCACACACCCATTTAAAAACATTAAAATAGTAAATCTAAAGATTGTTTAAAGTTTTTTCGTAACTTACGTAAAAAAAATTTCTGTTTATTCAATTTAATGTTCTATTTATTCTGCAATTCTATTTCTTACCCACCAACAACAATGCAATTAATGTACGGTAAACGGCACTTAATTTTCCCTTGGTTTGGTGTTAAGTTCAAGGTTGCCACATTTGGCTTTCCGTTTGACTTCATGTCTGTACGAGTTAATGTGTATTTCGTTCTTTCGAAGGTCGCTGCTGTCACCGAAAACTTTTAGAAAGAAGCGTTTCACATTATTATGCGCATTTTAAAATAATTATATAGAGTTGTGGCGAAAATATTTGTTTGTACTTAGTTTTAAAATATGAAAAGAATTGCGGATATTTATTTTTTTAATATTTTTCTTTTATTTAACTTTTTTTTTTTGAAATTTACTGTGTATTTACGTGTGCCACATTCCAGCTTGGATATTAGTTTATTTATACAATTTCTGATATTTAACTACTTGCTCATAAAATTCGAAAATATTTCATCGAATTCTTTTATATATTATTTTTTCCAGTATGTATTATGCGAACTTATTCTGAAAGTTAATATATATTTATAAATATGTATAAGTAATAAAATTTGTGTATATAATAAAATATGTGTAGGTTTATAATTAAAATATTAACATGCAAAATATTTCAAAAATAACTATAAATTAATTTATGTATTTTTTTTTTGTTTGTTTATGCCACGTGTTTTAAAGTATTTTTAGCATTCTTTGTTCTGATATTCTTGAAATCTAAATCTTTTTGAAATATATTTAGGCATACCTTGTATTTCTGTTGCTAATTCCACCTAATTGTGTCAAACTTTTTTCATACTTTTTTTTTATAGAAATCTAATTTTATATCAAAACTGTTTCACATTTTGTGTTTGGAATTTAGTTGTGCAGACATTAATTAAAATATATGTGATTTGTTGCAATGCAGAAAACTGTCCTTAAATAATTTGGAAGTATGATGTCGAGTTGTCCGTCCTTGGTTGAATAAAATTCCAGGTCCATTCCGCGTACGGTGAGTTGACTATCTTGCCAATGGATTTTCTATTACTTTTAGAGTGTTTTTTTTCGATAGACCCAACCAAATGTGGCGATAAGTTCTTCCGTATTAACCTTATTGCCTTAAAAGGATGGACAATTTTTCAACGATGTTAGATTGTGAATAAATTCTCAGCTTCGTAGACCCGACTGTTTTTTCAAACTATTTCTTTGCATTCCTCCTTAAGTTTAGTCATATAAAAGTGAAAAGAATAAGATCAACTATGGCTCTATGAATTCTCTTCAACCTATTGGGTACCCTAAACACCTACCCTCAGGTCCTGCAGCGAAAATAATTAAAAATCGCAAACCACCTAAGCAAAACTATGGCTTTTCATCTAAGATAGTTCGGAGACCTCTTGAGTTCCTTACAAGCCTACCCTCAGGTCCTCCAGCGAACATAATCGAAAATCCCAAACCACCTATGGCTAAAATTATATAAATCCTTTTCACTACTTCCCAAAAACAATCTCATCAAGGCGCTGCGTCCTGCTGTCTGAATTTCTCTTCGAGTAGTTCACTGACACCTCAACGCTATCGTTCAACAGCTTCCCACACCATGTCACCAACCGAGAAACAATTAACATTTCTACCTAAAAAAACACAAAGTTTCGGAAAATCGAAAGCAAAATCGCCTTAATGCGCGCGCATGTCCATAACAATTTATCAGTCTGCCACTTGACCAGTAACGCCTGCAATTACCCGGCGTTGCGCATTTAAATGTAATTTTTTATGACAACGAAATTAAAACGGTGAAAAAAAAAATATTTTCAAAAAAATAAACAATGAAACACTAGCATGAAATGAATTGAAATTGCTTAAAACCGCCCGCATTGATAGCGCGACGCATATGTGAATTGCCGACAACAGCGCGCCTCCGCTGGGAAGGTGGTGGCGCTGAGCGAATTTAATCGCGCACCATTTTCACCCCTTAGGGATAAATGCATAATTTTTACAGCAGCATTTCTGCGCATAAACAATATGTGAAAAGTTAAAACAACATATTGTGTATATGTGTATGTGTATATATTGTCAGAGTAAAGGAAGAAATCTGCGCATATAGCAACCCACATAGCGCGCGCTGGTTACACAGCGTTAGCGCGCGGCCGCCCGCACTGCTACGCGGCGCGCAATGGTGCTCCCACGATAAATGGCGACTGCCATGGCACACACATTTAATCCACGCTGCTGATAACTAACTGTACGCCAAAACATGTATGTATGTTTGTGTGCGCCTTTGTTGCGCGCCGCGTGCTTTAGTTCCAGTTTTGCGCTTCCAAACGTCAGCTTCTACTACATGCCACCAGACGGCCAACAAAGCGCTAAGCAACACCGCCACCAACTACCGCCCCCAACCCACTGCGCGCGCACACACAACAACCTCTACTACAGTTTTACTTTCTAATTTTCTCGGTGTGGGCATTTCATTGATGCATAAATCGTTTGCGTTGGCTGCGCACCGTCGCCGCCGTCATCAAACATCCTTATAAAGGCATTTCACCAAATGTCAGTAGTACGTAGCAGCTGGCTAGCGCGGTAAGGGTAGCGGCGGCCGTCGTCCTCATTGCGGCCACGTGAGTTAGTAAATCGCCTGCCGTCGCGCTGCCGTCACATTTAATGGGAAAAATGTCAAACGCCAACGTGCCGCGGTTAAATGAAATATTGAAAACGCATTTACAGTCGACACCTGGCCTGTCCAAGTGCAGCGCACGCGCGCGCGCGCCCGAGACTGCTCTCAATACGCTTAGCGTGGCCGCCAACTGCACTCGTCTGCTTCTGGCTGATAAATTTAGAGCTCAACTAGCTAAGCGCGTTAGGAATATTACTTAGTATGGATATAAGCCGCGGCTTAACTGCTTTGCGCGCGCGCACACACACACATCACGCTCAACCACCAACACACACACACAGATTCACCCACTTAAGCTAATGCACATTTCACCTCTAGGAGTTATTGTGCTCGCGCTTTAAGCTAATTTAGAGTGCAAAAAAGGAAGAGAGGAAACAGCAGCAGCAGCAGCAGCAACAACAAACAGAAATCAATTTACCCGCAGAGTCAAAGGAATAAATCAAAAATATGCACACATTTGGCAATAAAATTGTGTGATCACTTTCAATTGTAATTGATTGATACGGCACGACGCGGTGCGGTGCGCGCACACGTGTGTTTGTGTGTGTGAGTCTGGTCGAGCGACAAGCGCAACAAGTGGTAGTTAACTAACGATAGCAGCTTTAACGGTAAATAGATGTATATGTTACAGCCACATTGATGCTTGTTTTCTATGCTGCTATCGTTGTTGTTGTTGTTGTTGATCCTGCTGTTGTTAATTTCCACAAAACATTCATTCATGTATTCAAATGTTTATCTTTTGTGATTGATGTTGCTTTTAGTAGTTAATTTTAATTCAACGCTATTTGTATTGCACGTCACACACACACACGCTCACACACACTATCACTTCATTTATTATATGTATGTTTGTGTGTATTGATATGTGTTTTAGAAAGGGGTCGTTGGGGTGTTCATCCGCATGTCCTCTGGCAAGTGCTTTCGAAAGTGCCATTAAACCACAAAGTTGTGTGAGAAATCATTGAAATTTCGGTAAAAAAGTATGATATTTGCTCCACTTCTCCTTTGCAACGTAGAAAAAAGTGGCCTCTCGCGTGATTTGTTGAAGATTTGTTGAAGATTCGACTCATTAAGACGACCAAAATGTTGCGGGAGATGAGAAGAGGAGGGAATATGAGCGCAAAAACCAAATTTAGTTACAAAATTGGACAAATATTCCTGTTTCACACTTTCCTTAACATTTACAAACAAATTTTTCCTATACCTCCATTTATCTGAGCGGGTTTCTGCACTTTCGTAGCTTACTTCCACTTTAATCTGCTCTTTCGGCATATCCAGAGAACGCATCTTGTTTTCTTTAAATATCATATTCGTGTTTTCACATACTCTACGACTACAACGCTATCCCATCTTTTTGGGACCTACAAGGGATTTTCAACTTGGTTATTTCATCTGTGAATATTATCCAAGTTTTGAAATTCTGTTCTCTGTGACTGGTACTTCCTGCAACACCTTTAGATATCCATAATTGCTTTTGTAATTATTCCTTCCTTTTTGTTCGAGATCTCAACGAGTGACATAGAGAGCACTAGAGAGTACCAGTTTTAGTAGAGATCAGGTTTGGTTGTTTAGTGTCTTAATTGCGGCTCGGTTACCTCTAAAACAAACTTCGCCGCTTCCGTTTGTTTCCTCTGTTTCCATTTCTTTTCCAGCTGTCGAAATTACTGTTATAATCTAAAGATTACGGCATGAACTCCATAACAGCCTTTTCAGAACTTTTGGCGTTACAAGTAAAAACTGTATCTTGTGTATATGAAAGAAGACCATACAGTATCTTCTAATCAGACTAAATTTTACATTGACTAAGGACCAATGAAAATATAGATCACAATCAAACAATTTTCTTATAAGCACTCGCTTAAACAGATCTTGTAGGGTGGTTTGTTAGTGGAAAAGGGAGGTCGCAAGAAAGCCTGACTCAAAAAAGGACAATTTGTCAGCTTGTTGGGTTTGATGAATTTACTGCACAATTTATTTCAAATTGGGACATTGAAGCTGCAGAAGATATTCCGTTTCAACCGACTGAAGTCTGCATATTCGGCAAGGATTCTGCTGATTCCTCTTTACCAAGTTTATGAAGCTAAGTTGTTGTTGTAGCCGAAAAAAGATTCCTAAAATAGTTTTGAGGAACGCTGTCGAAATGGCAGTCTATGGTGCCATATAAATGCGGGTCCTTTTCGGATACGTAGTGCCGACTATCGCTGGAAGGTATGATCATAGCAGTAAGTGCAGTGATAAAAACTCCTACGATGTTCAAAAACCATTTTTTCAGGCAATCTTTGAATTAACTGAACTAGTTTAGTCTTGCCTGCTGACAACTCCGTGCTCTAACATTCTGACGACGATGTTGTTGTTGCTGGAATGGGTACCTAATCCCGTTAGGATGGTTAGGATTAGACAAGTTGTCATCGAGGTCATCCAATGGTAGGAAGCAATCTTGCTTCGGCGGGGCGGACCATAGGGAGAGGTCATGCGGGAGTTTAACCTGTTCAGTATTCAGAACGAAGCTGCGCAATGGTCACTCTCGATTCTGCGACAACTCGAGCCTTTTTGTCTGCAATGGTTGGTGGTGTGACAACATTCCCACAACAGCCGATTCTACGTCACCTGAATTGACCTGGAGCCGCTGCCAAGGTCTGTATTTCGAGATATAACTCCGTTTAGATCGATAAGTTTTAGAATTCTGACGATGTATTTTTTATTGGTTACCACATCTCTTAAAGAGCACCCCTTGTCTGACAGTCTCAAAAGAGAGACCCTTAAAAACTATTTTGTTGAGGTAAGTCGAGATTTTGTAAGACTGTTACTTGGTAGTTTCAGAATGTGGAAGGTATGGATTCCATTTTTCAATATATGGTGTTGACTATAGCCTGTTAGTTTAAATATTTAACCATCGGTTGGAATATCATCGCCAAATTCCAAACTTGAACGAATTTTGAGCAAACGAGCTCATCGACAATTAGAAGTAATCTGATTGCAATTATTACAATCAAAAGTTTCTTTAAAAATCAAACTGTGCTTCGCAGAAGACTAGCTGTTTTCCGTCAATAGCTAAGATTGTAGTTTTTATAAAATTCTAACCTTAATTATTCTATTCGCTATTTTTCCGAATTTCCTACAACCATCGAACCTGTCACATTTCGACCGCAGTAAATCATAATGTTAACACTCGTAACATTTATAAATGGTCGAGCCGCAGGCGTTGTGACCCTAACATCATTTTTCAATTAAACCCTTGCTTTAATGCCTTCCTTAATACAATTTGCTTGCACACCACGGCATGGAATCACGTGACCTCCACCGAAGTGGCGCAGCAAGCGCGCTGTGTTTGATCTTCAAATATGTTTTTGTTGCTGTTGTTGGTCTGGTGCGGCAGACACAACATGGCTTTTGGCGCTATTAAAATCGCTAAGCGAGAAAATCCAACAGACACAAGCGCCTTAATTACAAGGAATCTATGTACGTCGCGGCGTCGCTTTACACATTTACAGTTATTTATATGCCAAAAACAATTTTTATGGTTGTCTTTATGCTACCATTTTTCATGCCAAACTGAAAGACAGCAGCGAAGAGGTGAAACATTTAATGTTTCTATGAGTGGTTGCAAACACACACACACACACACAGTCATGTGTATATGTCTGCAAAGAGCATGTGTGTGTGGTTGTTGTTATTTATTTATACTCAACGGACATGCATTGACCTTTTACCAAGCTTCAGCGCCAGCCGCATAGCAGCCGCGGCAGTTGTTGACGCAGAGTTGCAATTTATTACACGCATAAAGTGTACCAATGCGGTCGCTTATGTGTGTGTATGTGTCGGCACAACGGATTGCCTGCAGTATTGACAAACACCGCTGCGGGTTGCAACATTTCCAAATGATGTCAATTAAAATGTGCAATAAAAACAAACAACAACAAATCAATATTTGTACAAACATAACAACAACAACAACAAGTCAATAGTGCTCCGCATTAATTTAAACAAAAGCAGAGCAATTGAAATAGTCCTGTTTAGAAAAAAATGTGCAGTCAAAAACAAAGAAAGAAAGCGAAACTGCAACAAACAACAACAAAAGCAATTGCTTAATTAAATTCAATAGAGCAGGTTAAGTGAAACATACGAACGGAGTGACAGAATTGAAAAAAGTGAACTTCGGCTGCACCACCGAAGCTGTAATACGTTTTCTTATAGCACACACGCGTATAAAAGGATCTTTGTATTTATTTTCATCGGTCAGTTTACATATATGAGAGTCTCCAACACGAACTCCTTCTGGTTGATACAAACTTAATATACCCTGTTCAGGGCATGGATAAACAAATGGATAGAACAATTCCAGCAGCTTGTTGGGCGCGATTAAGATGCTTTGATTCCTGTCCACGTAGATGAAACCTAGGGCCTTGAGTCCTGCATACACCGCAACAAACAGACGGATTTTGTCCCGTTGGAGGTTACCCTTAACCCTGCAAGGTTGCATCCTTCCAGCAGTAGCTTGGCGTGGCGCATTCCTGCTGCCAGTCCAGTTCTTTCCCTACTCACTGCTCCGTGCGGAGGTGTGGGGCCCGACCGTAATGACTGTTCTGGTCCCATCATTATGGATGCTGCCACAGAGCGGGCTAGTTCGTCGGCCAGCTCATTGGCGACTACTCCTTTATGCTTCGGCACCCAGATCAGGTGTACACGGTTGCAAACTGATAGGCGGTTCAGTCTTCCTTTAAACTCCTCCACTGAAAGCGATTTGATCCCATGAGCTGAGATCGCTTTTAGTGCCGCTTGACTATCGCTGAGTATAGCGATACGATAGTTGCGATGGAGATTGATTTCTGCGTACTGACTTATAGAAAAGACTTCTGCTTGAAAGATGCTTGGAAAAGCAAAAAATCCACCCCGCCTTACCTCCGAGAATAACTCTAAACTTTTTTGTAAAGTTACCCCTCTTGGAAGAAGGGCCAGTGATGTATCTTCCCCCAAGGCCGTGATTTGTTAAGAAGATATTATCTTCCCTTGGCCAAAACCCTCTACTGCAATAAACAGCACGTTATCTTTAGCTGCCTATATGATCACTGGAGCGGTGTGAGCTCCAGCATGCCTTCAAGTGCTTCTGTTGGGCAAGTGTACATTGCTTATTTCTTTCCGGTAACACCTTTATGAGTAATAACGTCGTCTCATTTTTAGTGATTTCCGTTTCGTTACCTTAATAACTTGGTATTTGGTTTAACTTTTTCATCCCAGACTTTAATCGAAGAACTGCAATTAGATTGAACAAAAAATCAAGATTTTTCGAAACTTCTTACAGGGTTTGATTGTCCTAACGTCCCTTTAAAGCCCTTCTTCTTTATTACTGGGGTAGACACCACAATTGTAGGACCTCGGAGCCTACGCACATGTAATACAAGGGAGACGTTTCTTCCTTCTATTACAACATGACCGATCTGATTGGTGGCTTTTCGATCGGGACACAGCCAGGTAGCTTGATGAATTTTTCTATGCTGAAACCTAGTACTACATATAACCATATTTCGGGCCCGCCAAAGTCGATCAGCCTCAACACATTTGGGGTCGTTTCGTCATGGAGGTTGAATTTGTCGACCGCTACGCCAATGATACCTTCTTTGTCTAACCTGGCGTTAAAGTCGCCAAGCACGATTTTGACATCGCAAATACTAGGCGACGGAGTCTCTCTCCCACCACAAATTCCAATTCGAATTTTCTTTATATGGCCACGGTAGTAAAGGTCCTTGGACAGCCTTTACTTTTACGAAGATGTTTGGAACCTACTCAATAAAGGGGCCGGACATTTCGGGTACATGCCTTAAAACCGTAACCCTTAAAACGTTTTCAGGAGTCGTCATCGAAAGGGCGGTTTCTCATCCTAGGCTGTTTTCGTCTTTTCATTGGTAGTGGTTTTTGCGAGTTGGGTCCCAAACCCAGCGCACAACCTTGAGAAGGCGATGCTTGGTCTAAGTCCGAAAGTCCTGAGCTGCTTGAGCCATATGTAAAAAAAAAAATCGTTTCTGGCCACTCCCAAGTGAATGGCAATCAGAGAATTTTCCTCACTTGCGTGAGCATCTACATATGACTCCATCCTTCTTGAAGCCCTTGCGTCCTAATTAAATACAGTTTAGACCTCGTCCTGAAGAAAGTTTTATAGTAGCATTAAACATTCCACTAAGTTTTGGACAATCCTGCCGAATTGATAGGCTTAGGTAGGTAGGCTCGCAAAGACGTAGCCCAGGCTGTCGCGGGAACGATCCCAGTTAGTCGTCTTTACTTACTCCTTATTTTCGACGTTCAGAACTTAACCGTACCTTAAAATTCTACCACGGCTCTTCAATGATCTTGGTCAAATGTCATGTTAACGAAACTTCAATACTGAATGTAATGAAATGATATGAAATTCCTCATAATATTGTATTTGACAGCATCGGTTCTAGAAGTTTTGGCAACTCGCAATTTGATTGACGATCATTTCAGACGAAATTACAAAAAGTTTATAAAGAGACCTTGTGGAACTACATAAAATTTTTCACAAGCCGTTCTATTACCAGCGCGGCTGAACCCTAATAAGGTTACCAAGGTTATACTGAGGGACATCATCAGAGAATAATCGAATTATTAAAGAGTTCAACGACTTTTGCCACCAATTTTCTTATGCTATTGGTTTGACTGCTGTCAAACTACAACAATTCGAAACCACAAATCGGGCGACACTGTATGAATGAACTGGATAACAAAGAGGGGAATAAATTGAAGACAATTAAGCTATTATTTGATTTATAATGAGCAAGTTTACATTTTTGTTATTGTAAATTGCCTGACTGGCCATTGTACGCATACAAAGCTGGCGGGAGGAACAGGCGAGTGAGCAATTCGACATAGCCTACGCTTTAACTGAACTTTTACGATTACTTTAACGCACCAACAACAAAAACATACTTACATATGCAGCAGCGGCGAAGGCAGCGGTACTTACGTTTGCACTTGCTTACTTAATATACCCACATGCGAGTACAGAGGCCCGACACTTACCTGTAAGCCGCGCTAGTACTTTCACTTTCATTATCAAGTCGCAGACAAAACAATTTTCGCACAAATACCGCAGCAATAAACGATGATCGTTGCAAATAACAAGCGACGATAATCTCACAAAATACATATTTGCCATCACCGCCGTGCCGTCCTTGCAACCGCCGACGCCGCACACGACACATGTGTGATCTTGTTTATTCAACGAAGCGCGACTTGTGCTGCTGCTGCCGTTGAGCGCGTCGTTTTTGTGTTGTCATTGGCTGCTAAACAGCGAAAAGTCATGATCATGATGACGAGATCACAGCTTAAATGCGACAGACAGCTAGACAAGCGGGCAGCCGGCACAT
This sequence comes from Bactrocera correcta, assembly GCA_027475135.1. Classification (NCBI taxonomy): domain Eukaryota; kingdom Metazoa; phylum Arthropoda; class Insecta; order Diptera; family Tephritidae; genus Bactrocera; species Bactrocera correcta. Next base: position 26,376,321 of record CM050327.1, read on the forward strand.
CGCGCGGGAGTACAGAAATGTTGGCATAAAAAAGTCTGCAACTACCAATCTACAATCTTATGCGTGGACTGACGTTTTCGAGATGATTTGATGCTGTTTTCAATGTTGTTGTTGTTTCGACAGCATAAGCGCCGCCGCGCAATCATTCAAAATTTGCAATTACTCCGATTCGATCGCACAGCGCACGGAATTGCTGCAACGCGCTGCGCATTGGGAGACGCTCGATGGCAGTGATCGCGATCGCGATCGGCGCAGCAGCAACCCGAGGCTAAACGTGTACGTGTGTCGCTCTTTCATACCGCACCAGCGCATTTTCATTTAAACTTCGCAAATTTGCGCTTAATGCAAATGAGCTCGAGCTCGGCTGCCTGCCGTCGAATTCAACTTTATGGCGCAGCGATCGCGATCTTACGCGCCGATCAACCGGCATACAAAAGTGAATCCCAAGCGGTCGATACTAGCTGGCTGGCTTCGCGCGCACATAAGCGGTGCGCAATGCGCGATGTAATCAGTGCGTTGCTGCAATTGCTGGCAATTCAGTCTAGTGATTGCTGGCAATAATTGCGCTGGGAATTCGTTGAGTGACGCATTTTTCACGTTCGCCATTGTGGTGCGTTGCTTTTTTGTTTTATTTTTAATTTTCATGTTTTTATTTTCGGCGTTTTCTGCCAGCTGCATTATTTATGGCTGTGTTTGTTACATTATTTCCTCCATACAACACATTTCCACGCTCTTAAGTCATGGTGCTGGTGTTTTGATCTACGACTGTGGCGCATTTTCCTGACTTGTAGATACTTAACTGCAACTGTCCAAGTGTTTTTGGACTGCGTCGTAAGCCACTGAAGGAGGCGGCAATGCATTATGTATGTGGCGGTACTTGAGCTGGCAGTAACTGATTTTTTAACCGTTACTTGTTTTTCGCTTTCCGCTGCTGCCATTTAAACTCGACTCGTTGCCGCGCCATACGCCATATATGGTGAGTTCACAGGCGCTCTGCAAAGCCAAACATTCGCAATTGATATGCGCAAGCTTAAACGCGGTGGAGAAAAAATCAATGAAAAACTTCGTAAAGACGCGATAAAAAATAGTCAAAAATACCCACCTTTCGTTATCGCCACACAACATTGCAAAGTAAACATTTCATTCATTTGTAAGTCGGCGGAAAGACAATCTGAAAAACTCACAGGCCGCCAACCGGCAGTGAGCAATCGCAGCAGCGAACTCCCAAAGCAGTCGAGATGCTGTGCGCCACCAACGCCATCCTTACAGCCACCGTCACAGCCTACCCACTTTGTATTTCAAAGCTGCTGAATGAACTGGACGCAACAGCTATGCACAAGTAGACGGTTAACTACACGAGTGGACGGACGGTCGGACGGACAGAATTGTTAGTAAGGTTTGTTGCCTGCCTGCATCGGCCGGTTGCTTTTTTCATGCCAATTTTTCCTACCATCATCATTTGCTGTTTTCGCCTTTTTGTTTCACCTTATTAGTTAAGCGCACTTTTAGTTGTTGTTTACTTTTCAACTCTTCACTAGTAACTCCCGCCTGACGTAGTCGCGCATTTAGCGGCGACTTCACTCTTTGTTTGTATGGTATCTACATTGTCCGTTTGTCCGTCTTTTCATTTGACCGGCATCTGATTAGGTTCGCATACTCAGTCACCGGCGTCTGCCGTCACTGCCGGACTGCAGCGGACAGTAAGTACTTACTTGACTGGCCGACCGGCCAGACAATGCGGCGTGCCATGGCGGCGGTACACAATAAAGTCGCAAATAAATTAATAAATCAACATGCAAATGTGGCCGAAAGGAAAATTCGTTTTCATTTGCGGGAGAAATACGGCCAAACCACTGTGACACAGCGCCACAATTCATTCCAATCCAATGGGAATACACCTACGGCCGCCCACCACTTCCCTTATCCGAACTTTTATGACTTGTTGTCGGACAGTGGTGCAGTTTCCAATTGGTTCAACGTGTCGTGACGGCTTAAGTTCAGAGCACTTTGAATTCTTCGACTTTGTACGGTATTCTTCAGTTGAAAAGATGATCATGCAGCATTATCTACTAAATTTTTTCTTAGGAAGATCGCCTCGAGCGAAGTGGAACACTTTCAAAATTCTTGAGAACAATTTTTTTGGATTGGTACACCCGAGTTGCAAAGTCAGAACCGCCAGGATCCTAACTGTTTTTAAATTATTTGTCGTTTGTCTAACATAATCACCTGTCACCTTTTACTTTGTCTTTGACTGACTGACTGACTTTGTCGAAATTTCTATTTAACCTATAGTAAGTACAGCGTAATCTGTATAGTGAGAGCGAAATATGAAGAGAGAGAGAGAGAGAGAATTCCTAAGATAAAAAACCTAATTTTTAACCGAAGTTTCCCGTTAAAGAAATGTCAAGATATTGAGCTCTTATACAAATCTAATTTGGTTGACTTGTTTTCTAAACTCTGATTTACTGAATTTCTACTGTTTCTCTCTCGCTCTCTAGTTTGGACCATACACTCAACGGAATAAGCCAGTCAGACCGACAAGTTTTATTTAAATTAACAAATATTTCATTTACTTTTATCCGAGTATTTGAAAAAATCCACGTCCACCACACTTACACCAGTCCCACTCTTTTCTGTACGTCCAAAACGCTAACACCGAGGTCTCACTTTCTTCTGGAACTCAATATTAATCAATAACAAGGCCAATAAAAAGTGTTGTGTTTCAGGAACTAAAGCATACAAACCCGAGTAAAATTGGTGGCTGACTCCGAAATCCTTCTATTTTGTCAATTTCGGGATAGAGTCAAATAACGGAGTTTCGATTGAAGATAGAAAAAGTCGATCGTTTATTTTTTAAGTTATTGATTCCTAGATTCTCCGACGAAACGATCATTTTCACACACTGTGTTAAGAAAATACCGTACGACCGCCACCATGCTTCGTCACAGATTGCCGTGACCATTGCATTACGTTTGGGGTCCAGCGTGGGTATATCGACACTTAAACCCACACTTACGGACACACATACAGACATTCAAGCATACATGAGTATGTGTATACATATGTAGATAGAAATGCCGACAAGAAAGTGTGGCTGTGTGTGCTGGCGTTGCAATTTGGTAACCTTTGCCGTTAGCATAGCATTGGACAAATTATATTGTTGCATTTATTTGTTTTATGTTGCCCAAAAATTTATTGCCAACAATTTCACTTTTGTTGAACGCATACGCCAGCCGAGAGACCGAGAAAAAACAAAAACAAACCTCGAATAAAAATTAGACACTCCAACATTGCTTGGACCTGGCCGGTCAAGCAGCCAGCCGGCCGGCCGGCTTAAATGCCAGGCATACATAAGACATTGTTATCTGCACTCGTCTGTCGCTTAACAGCCGACAGAGTCGTCGTCTTCGTCGTCATCGCCATCGCCATCGTCGTCGTCTTGGCCGGTATCTGACTGCTTGTGTGTAAGTCTGTCACAATGCGGCTTGTTGCTGCAATTCTTAAGATAAATGCACTCAATGACACCAACAACACTAACAACAGCAACAACTGCCAACAGCAGGCGCAACAACAACACAATATCAGCAGTGACATCGTTGAATAGAGCAATTGTAATGCAACAATCGGTTCAACTGTAGCTGTCAAGTCGAAGTCAAACGTTTCGACGCTTACATTTGCATTTGAACAACTTCCAACTCAAACGCGAATGCGAATTCAAATTCACATCGAAAATGCAACTTTTAACAGCCGCTGCTGCTGCTGCTGCTGCTGCCGCCAATAGCGATAAAACAGCATGTTAAACTAACAAAAAACTATTATGTAAATGTTAATGAAGTGGATTTGTTATTTTTACCGATTCCGATCGCATACGAAATGAGCAGCACACGAAGCGTAACACTGCCAGCGAACAATTTTCAACGAGTATATTTGAGGTCAGTTGAGCACGGCGACCGTTGAGTGCCTGGGCTTAAGTCTTAAGTATTCAAAGTGTCCGAAAAGTGTCTAAAGTCACTCTTTGCTTTGTTTATCCATATTTCAAGTCGTTTGCAATTATAGAAAATGTCTTTTTCAAGTGTGTCTTGAGACACTAAGCGCGCTCACGTGTAGCTGTGTCGCTATGTGTGTGTGGAGGAAGTGTCGAGTCGCAATGGGGAAGTAGTAGATGCGTTTTTTCACTCGCAGGCACGGACTTTAAGCGCCAAGTGCACTTATTCGTTATTTAACACGCGCGTCTAATTTGTTGTTGCATTACCTAATGCCTTTAAAGCGCATTAAAATGTCAAAATATTGCTACAATTCCCTTAGGTTCAGGTACTCAGTATGAGCAATATTTGTAGATCACTTAAATGTTGATGTTATCTGTATGAAATAAATAAATAAATTTAAGTGTCAATAATAGTTTTGTTATATAACGGTAATGTAATTACAAAATGGCTCTTCATGTAATTTTATTGCTCACACTTGTTCAATTTTTTGTTCGAGCAAAAAGTTTCTATGAAGAAATAAGACCGTAGTTCCGCAATTCCGACTAGTTATTATTACGTTGCGAAGTTCTATAAATATATTCGAAGTAAGGTAAAGAAGTCATTTTGTAATATTTGACCCGGATTGGTTCTATAAATCGCGCGTGCAAACGGATGCGATAAATTTTTCTTCTAGATTGGTCTTCGTTTTTATGAGAAATAGCAGAGGATCTCAACATCTCTTATCGATCAATTCAACATATTTTAGTTAAATGTTTGGGTATGAATCGGGTCAGTGCTAAAATCGTACGAAAATACCAAAATCTTCTACAAAAACAACGTCGAGAAGAGGTCAAATAAGATACTTGACGACATAGTTCAGGACTCCACGTTCATAAAACGCCTCATCATTGATGACGAGACATGACTTTCTGAATATAACGTCCCCTGTGCAATAATCTAGCAAATGGCGCTCCAAAAATAAGCCGAAAAACCAAAACTTGCTGAAGGCACTGAATGTCATCTCAAGTATAGGTAATATTAGAGTAAGCCTTGGCATACGATAATACAGTTTAAATACGTGGAAATATAGTTTTCGTCTATGGTAAGTTCATTTTTGATCATATGGCATATTATAAAAATATTTGCCATTTTACTAGACAGGAGTGACATCTATTAGCAAAACCTTTGCGTGAAAATTTCTGTTTTTTGTAAATCCGGTTCATTTCTGATCATATGGCAATCCATAAGACATTTTATCATTTTTCCATGAATTAACTACGCAGCTGTGGCATCTATTAGGAAAACCTTTGTATAACTTACCACTGACTTTAATTGAACCCCAGCTTGCTATGACACTCTTTTGGAATTTCGACCGATTTTTAAATATGTCTAAAACAGATTCGTCGATATACTTCTGAAATTTAAGAGCTAACTTCTTTTTTAAGATCTCTATATATTCTTTTTGTTTTTGGAACCTTGGTTTTTTCGAGAAATTATTCTTTGTCGATATGGTTACATGATACATGATTTATTTTATAAATCAGACTACTTTAAATATAGTTTGAAAATTAATAGTAGTGATTTCCAGTTTGAGTTTTTGGTCCCTATAGAAAACATTGGCTCGAAGTAGCCCTCTCTCCGCTTGAAAATCGCAGCAAATTTAGACTAGGTTCCCTTTCAGCGAGTGTTCATTTTTTTTGATTTCATATCTTACAAAGCAGGGTAGCTTTTTTGTAAAGCTCTTTCGAAGAGGGTATGAATTTATACATAATTTTTGATCCCCAAGAACTCATTTTTCAAATCCGCAATCCATCTAAAGAAATTCTCCCACTTTTCCCATTGGCTATGGCAGTAAATCCATAAAACCCAAATTTTAAAGCTGTGTAGATCCATAAAAGTAAGAAAAGTACACAAATTACAGCTTTTTCCCCATTTAAAGCCCATACATACCACGGTCCCCACGTAGAAACTCACATAAAACGTCACATTCAATTCAACATTTGCAATTGCGCTGTAGAAAAAGCAAAAGTAATGATTACAACTATCGGAGCAATGTTGACAGTGACTCATTAATTTGACGCAGCACTTCCTTGGCAGTGGCTGTGGCCAAAACACGAGTCATAGCCACAACACGCCTTTGCATACGAAGCCGCAGTTCCTATAAAATTGCTGCCGTTGCATTTTGGCGGTGCCGTGTTGGGTGTCATTAGCTGGCAATGCGCAGCAAAACGCATTCGTTTCGTCATTTGACTTAGCAGGGTCTCGGCTTAAGTTGTTGTTGCTGCTGTAATACATTTCAGCCCACACACGTTGGAATGCGAGCTTTCATGTTACTTATTTCTTTTCTCATCTATTATTGCGATTTTATAAGTTTACGGCAATTTTTAACTTTTGTTGCGGGGATAGTAGGTTTAGCCCATCCTACTATTTTTAATATTCTAAAAATGTTCTCGTAAAAAGATTTTTTTGACTGTGCTCATACAGGGTTTACCCGGAAAGTAATAGGACTGAGTCGATTTAAAAAAATTTATTGAACCAATCATTACAATTGTTTAAAAGCTTTTAAAATAAGCTCCTTCTGCGTCGATACAGCGCTGCCAGGGCGATTTCCAAGAACGGGAATGGCCTTGAGAGCCGAGATGCATGTTGCTTGAATCCACTCTGCCGCCTCAATATGATTACCTTTCATCGGCCTTTTCAGGCAAGGAAACAAAAAAGTCCGGGGAGGCCACATCTGGGCTGTAGAGCGGCTGCGGAAGCTTTGGGATGCCGGCCTTGGTTAGGTAAATATTCACATGAAAGGCGGTGTGAGCAGGACGTTGTCGGCTGCGATGTCTTGTCGGACCATTCGTTTGAATCTTTTGAGGACTTCCACATAAAACTTGGTTTTAACGGATTGTCCAGGAGGAACAAATTCATGTTGGATGATGCGTTTGATGTCAAAAAAGACAATGGGCATCGTTTTCACTTTGAATTTGCTCAATCATCAGCGATCTCTTCCCGGATCTCCAAAAAGGCCACCAAAACACACTTCTTGCTAAAGCAACATCTGGGTAAGCTTGCTTGATCATATCAAACGTCTCTGTCTTAGGTTTACCGAGTTTCACACAGAATTTAATAGTGTCTCTCTCTAACGAACGCTGCATTTTCGACTTGCACCACTCAAAAAAATACGTCGTGCGAAAATGTTGGTCCTGACTCTCCAGTTGCTCGGAGACAACTGATTAGGCGCTCGTTCGTTAGCTAGTAACGCCCCCTACCGCATCCAGTCGGTACGCGCAAGCTCCGAAGTACAATCGCTGCGGAAGAAAATCAGCCCTATTACTTTCCGGACAAACCCTGTATCTAAATTCGAGATTTGAGGCATCCTTTCAGTGGTGTGATCATTTTAGAATTACTTGAAGGGTCCTTTAAAAAGTCACCGTTGTATCAAACTTCCTCGTCTACTTGTATCGAAAGAGCCTTGAAGATGTGTTAGTAGAACATAATACGTCAGCAATGTTCACAAAAGTAAGTACACCAGTAAATGCAGCTAGACTTACAAGGATGCCGGATCCATTGTGCTCAAACCCAAAAGGATAAAGCTGCTTTGGTGTCACATTAGATCGATTTCCACAGCTAAAGGACCAGCTGTTACACATTTTTCACAATGCTTTTAACTAAATTGTTCACATTAATTGCCGTGAGTAAATTGATTGACCATAATAGGAGCGTGCCCAGGCCTGTTATCGAAGTAAAATTGATAATAACTTTTAATTGCCATTTACTGTGGCCCAGAGGCAATCTTTTTTGCTGCCGCTCTCAGTTAGTTGGACAATTATTTGATTTTTATTGATTTAATTACATATGCGTGTATTTGTTGTACATTTTACTTTGTCGCACATTTCTTTTGCCACGCATTATTTTTATTGCATTAGCTGACAGCTGCTTTTCAACAGCGCCCCAAGCGGCATTGTTACGTTGTATTTATTTATTGTTTCTTTTCGAGTCTTTTGCTTTATTGTTTGTTTTTGTTATTGCGTTTATGACAACGGGAAGGCGGCCGCATCGAACGCAGGCGCTGCACCTGTGGCTACATGTTTGTTGTGGTTAATTTACTTGTACGCATTACGCTTAGTTGCTGCTTAGTTGTTAGTGGCATTGTTGTATTTTTATTTCTTTCGGCGCTGCCGATTAAATATGACAACATTTTTTCGCAACAAAAATGCACGACGCTCTGCGCTCTGGAATTTTTCCGAGTTTTTCTCACTTTTCCACCTGCGCGCGAGAGCAAATGAGAGCGCGCTCTCACACGCAAGCTCATCTCAGCCGCTGCTGAGTGCTCTTATCGATTCTGCAACACATGCTGTTGTTGTTGCTGTTGCCGCTTTACGGTCGGCAATCAGCTGCTATTGCTTCGCTGCAATTGTTGCTGTTGTTGCAAATGCATACGCGCCGATTTTACAGACATTGCTGTTGTTGCCATTGTTGTTGTGTTGTGCATGTGCAGCGCACATTCGATTCGCTATATTTTGTTGTTATTAATGTCGCCCACTTTTTTGGTTTGGCTTATGCCCAGTTGTGTGTATGTTGTTGCTGTTGTTTTTGGCGTTATTGCTTTTGCGGCAACTTACTCAAAAATGCATTGACTGCTCAGCAGCAGTTGTTGTTGTGTGTCTTTATGTCTATGCCTTGCATATTTCTTGTGTATCGCACTTTTTGCCAGCATACTTTTCGCCTGCCGCTTGCCCCCTTGCGGTTTTCGCCGCTGCCGCCAATCTGTCAACTCGGTGTTGCCACTCACTCGCAGACAGCGCTGGCAATTTGCACACTTGTGGCGCAGCGCGCTCCATAATTATTACAATTTCATTGGATTATCGTTCAGTTTCCACTGAGTTTTCCACGCGTTCGTATCGAGCGGCGCTCTGGTGTCGCGTTAAACCGCGTGACGCGCGCGTTGCTTTATTGCACCATACGCCTCCTTATTTAATTTAACACTTATACACACAAGTGCCATTCGAGGGACGAGTGGACGCTTTGATGTCCTGCCATATAAATTAACTTATAATTACGTCTACATTTAAGGACGCTAAGTTTGATTTCTGTTTTGCATAGAAGTGGATAATTGCAAGTGTTTACGCGTTCGGTTGCGCAGAAAGTGTGTTTGTGTTCGTTTGTTTTGTTTTCGTGCGTTTCCGTACGCATCCTTTCTGTGTGCTTCTGCGCAGAGTTGCAAAGAAATATTTTTTTTTTCGTTTCTTCAAATATTTTTATATTTGTTAAGTGATTTACAGTGCCGGCAGTGCACTTTCACAAAAGCGTAATGAAGAATTTAATTTTTTATTTGCTATTTTTTAATATATATATATTTATAAGGAGTGATAAAAATATGTAAGGATTTTAATATAAAGGACAGTCAAATTGAAAAACTTAAAAATAAAATTAATTATGCTTAAAATAAATTAATATATAAACTCAATTTGTGTGTGTATAATATTTTTAAAAAATTACGCTCACTAAATTTTAATTAATTATTAAAAAATAATAAAGTTTAATTCAGAACCTTACTAAATATAAATTTGTGTTTACTAAATAATATTTTTTATATAAAAAATTAAAAAATATATAAATGTAAAAAGTATTTATAAAAACTTACAAAATTTATTTAATAGATGAAAAAATATTGGGTCGTCGAAAAAGTCTTTTCGTATTTTGTCAATAGATGTTGTTGCAGTCTATAAATACTATATAATGTTGGAAAGGTGAGATTTTAAGCTTTATTTAACAAAAAAAATAAAAAACTCGGCCAAGTTGAAAAATAGTTACAGCTGTTTAAAAATGAGTGAAAATAATGAAAAAATTCGCTATATTTTGAAATTTTTGTATAAAAAAAGGAAGAATGCCACGCAGGCCACCAATGAAACGATGCTGTATCAGTTCATGTCGCACAACAATGGTTCACTCGCCTCCGTTCTGTAAATTTGGAAATTTCGATTTACACTGATGGAATAATGTCTTTTGCAAAAAAATCGTTTCTGGAAATTTCAATGTGAAAGATGCACCTCGCTCTAGTCGACCTATCATTGAAAAAGTCGATGAAATTATGGAAAAGTTTGACCAGGACTGTCACATAAGCAGCTATGACATCGCTAGGGAACTTAACATTTATCACCAAACGGTTTGAACCATTTATAAAAGGCTGGCTACAAAAAGAAGCTCGACGTTTGGGTACCACATGAATTGTCTGTGAAAAATTTAATGGACCGAAACAAAATCGAAACATTTCTGTAGCGAATGATAACAAGAGACAAAAATTGGATCAAATACGACAATAATGTGCAAAAAAATCATAGTCCAAGCGTGGTGAAGCTCAACGAATGGTCGCAAAGCCAGGATTGACGCCTCGAAAGGTTATGCTGAGAGTTTTAAGGGAAGGATTATGAGCCCCCCTGGCCGAACGATTGATTCTACATTTTACTGTCAACAACTGATGAGATTGAAGCAAGCAATCGAAAAAAACGGCCAGAACTGATCAACAGAAAGGGCTTCGTCTTCCATCAGGACAACGCTAGCCCTCTCAAATCTTTGAAAACTCGGCAAAAACTGGGATAGCTTGGCTGGGAAGTTTTTAGGTATCCATCATAAAGCCCTGACCTTGCACCATCGGACTACCATTTGTTTCAGTCAATGAGAACTCCCTTAATGGAGTAAAGTTGTCTTCAAGAGAAACCTGTGAAAATTACTTGTCGCAGTTTTTCGCCGAGAAACCAGAAAAGTTTTACACTGATGGAATAATGTCTCTAGCGGAAAAATCGCAAAAAGTGGTCGACCAAAATGGTACATATTTGGTTCATTAAAGTTCATTATAAATATAAAAAAAACTGAAGTTTGATTAGAAATACCAAAAGACTTTTTCGATTACCCAATATAATTTTGAAAATTTTGAAAAAGAAAAAACGAAAAAACGAAAATTAAACTTATATTTGCCTATAAAAAGTAAAGTTTATTTCAATTATTCAATTAACAACTTTGAGACACTTCGAGTCACAAAGTCATATTAAGTAATTTTTTGGCATTATAACCAAATAGTAATAATTTTCTCAGTAGCAAATATGAGTTTTAATGCTGAAAGACTCAAATGAATAAATATTTAAACTTATTTTGTGAAGCTCTGAAAGCCTCACAATATTGTTGTGCCAAAATACGTAAAAATTTATTCAATTTGTATTTTTATTCATTTTTGTATGAAATAAAATATTGCATCGCGCAAATTATAATATTATCAAAAAATAATTAAAAAAAAAATAAATTAAATAATTAAACTTGAAATTATTAACTCGTAAGAAAAATACCCATAAGTCAAAAAAATACATAATAATATATTTTATAAAGTAAAAAATTCAAAAAATTATATTAAAAATATAATATATTTCTCATAATAAAGTTTATTTATTTTTTTTTTTTTTTTTGAAATTTGTTAAAATTCAAACAATTTATCATGAAAAACCATGAAGAAGTTAATTATTTAACACTGAAGTCACAAAAACCTTATAGGAATTTAATTGAAAAGTTTGCTTTATTATTGAATTTTCACAAAAATAATTGCTATTGAATGAATTTAGTAACAAACACAATTTACAACTGAAATCCCTTGAGCGCTTTAAGCGCGAATTAAAGCAAAAGTAATTGAAAAGTAAAATGAAAGAAAATCAAGACAGCATTCCAACAACTACAACATTTATTTTGGTTTAACACTTTAATTTGCCATATGGACGTACTTAGCCACATCCATTCATACACACACATTATATACATTTATACTTATATTCGAATAAAGTTATATGCTACAAGCGTTGGCCTTCAAATCTGCTTATTAACCGGCTTATTGCCATTGCCACTGCTTTGTTATTGCCGCATTTGTTCGTGCAGTAGCCTTTGCGGCAGCCACCCAGCCAGCCAGGCCGCCATATGTTGCCACTTGTTGCATGACTGCACACGCCGCATGGCAACGTTTGTTTCCACCATTCATGTCATTGTTGTTGTCATGCATATTCTTGTTGTAGCTGCATGCCGTCACAAAGCAAAATGCCGCATTTAAACTCATCTGCACTCCGCCGGCCCAACTCACCAATTACGTATAATAAATGCTTTAAGAGAAAAAAAAAACCAGAAAAAAAGTTGCAACTTATACTTTTTACAACACTTCATCAAATTGCGGCGCCGCGTATGCCTACTGAATTTATTATGTATGTTTATCTGTATCTGTGTGTGTGCATGCTTATGCACAATTAAATAGTTTTAGCAAAATAATTTACTAAGCGAAGCTTTTATTATGTTATATAATCGTTGCTTTTGCTTTCGCAGAACTCATAAAATTCAATGATTCAATAAACTCATAAACAGCTGTATGAATTTGTAGATATATTTATTTGTACAACAGCTTCCTTTTATATAATTTGATTAGCATTTTGTTAGTCAACGAATTTCGCTTTCTTTGACAAGACTTTTCACATTCATCATACTTTTAAATCTCGTCAATTCGTTTATCTTTTTTTGAGTTAAGTAAAGGTCTTCTTTGACCAGAGTTACCTATATTATATGCTTAGCACTTCCTGTAATAGTAACTGATGCAGAGTACCTTCTAAGTCGAATGTCCTTTCTAATTATAACTAAGAAAGATAGAGCGTCAAAAATCTAAAGTGAATTTTTAAAACCACACCCTAAATGTAGGCCACATTTTTTCTCTATTTAAATGTTAGCTTATTGCAGCCTGATTTGATTGTATCTATATTTTGATCTTAACAAACAGAAATCTTATTCATTTTGCTTAAAAAAGTATATAATATAAATTATAGGAAAAAATGCTGATAAGAATTCTCATTTAATTTCAAGCTTTGCCTACAATTAGGCGCCATGTTCAAAATTTTCTAACAAAGTAATTAGCAGAAATGAAAATCTTAATTGAAAATTACGTGTACATTACAACTACAAAAACAATTTGTTTGCTATAAAGTTTGTATTAAAAATATATTTTATGAAAAAAGTATTAGGTGGTGAGGCATATTATTTTTATTATATTAAGGAGTTACATGGGTTTCCTCGGATAAAAAAAGCTCCTTTTCAAAATTTTTTTCTCATTAAAAAAATTAAATATTTTATTAGAATTTTTTATTGTTACAAATATACACTATTAACAAAGAAATTCTGAAATTTTTGAAAAAAGATATTTTAAACTCGGTCATTGCGACGGCTTTTTCGGAGACCCCTCGAAAACAAGATGCACTCGCGTTGGCAGGATAATTCCTTACACGATCATCTAAAGTAAAAAAAATAGTTGTTTTTGTTAAAACCTTATCTAAGAACTTGGACGAAGGAAAAGAACTGAAAATTGTATTTTTGACAGATATTTTTCAAAAAATTTCAGTAAAAATTTTTGAGGCATTTTTTTGTTCAAATAGTTGTAATCGAAAAAAATCCTTCGTCCATGGTTTTAGGAATTGTATCTCAAAGACCTGTGTAAAATTTCATGAAGATCGGTTGAGTAGTTTTCGCCAACCGACTTTAAAGCTACAGTTTCGAGAAAAACGCGTTTAAGAACGGCGCACTTAATCTAACTAGCCTCGAGCGCACAAGTTCTCAAGGCGGTATTACTCGGATTAGCTTGAAAATTTATAACAGTAAAAAAAATCGATTTTTTGAAACCCCTAAACCTATGTAACCCCTTAAGTTTTCCACGACGCTTTTAATACCCAAAAGGAAACGTCGGACGCCCTATAAATTATGTATATAAAAGATCAGCCATAGCCATATTCGTCCGTCCTCTGTATATGGTATACGCGAACTATTTTCTCAGTCTTTGAGATATTGGTCTGAAATTTGGCATACGTACTTTCATTTTTTGAAAAAAAATTTGACATGAAAATCGAAATTATGGTCATAAGTTAAATTTTTTGAGTATCGTTACTGTTTTGAGTTCGTAATATGAAATATAAACTGAGTCTGAATTGTAAAGGACTAGCAGTGTCTTCGCGAAATAATCAAAGAATGTATTCTTGCTATTTCATGTTGAATTCAAGGTTGAAGTTCTGTGAGCCTATAGATTGTCACTGATAGACGTCGAATAAACTTTTAAACATGCTGAGTCATGTACCATATTTTTCATACTCGTTAGAAAGTCAGAAAATTAAATAAAAAGTGTCAGCCGCAGCTACTCTACTTCCACCTTTTGCCGTCTCAGGATTATGACTTTACCTAACTTTCGTTATCTGACTTTTAGACATTTTTGATAATGACTGGGATTAAGTTTACACTACATACATGCATGTGGTATATGTAGCAATCGCAGTGTCGGCACTATTTGCTGACAAAGTTCGTGTAGTCTAAAATAATAAATGTCACTCATACGCCCCAGAGACGCGGCGTTGCAGAAATCATATAATTTATTACCTGCTAAAAGCATTTATTTTCGCTGACGTGTATTGTTTATCATGCTCACCAAATAACATTAATTGGCGTCGCAGCTTTTTCTTCATTATCATAAATTTTCCTTCAGCATTAAACTTTTCTTATCTCTGGCAACACTTTCCGTGTTTTTTTGCATGTTCCTTTGAATTTTTGTCTACCAAAGGCAGTCGCTAAACTTTAATTATATTTTCCAATCAACATTTCTTATGCCAATGCATTTCATTTGCCGCAATAACACACACACACACACAACTAATACATACATATGTACTGTTATTTATCGCATAACAATACGCTTAATTTTACAATCACCAAATTTCTCAAGTTTGCGAATTTTATGCGAATTTTCCCACTGTGCATATTCATAAAGATAATTGCAGGCATTTTGGAGCGTCAAAACATATTGATTCGAACACACACTCGCACACACACTGTAATAAATATAGCTATAACAAATCATACACAATTGAAAATCATTTACCTGTGTTTATGTGTATTTCAGTGTGCTGTGAAAGCCAACAGTAAATAGACAGAAAGGAAGCTTATCTCTTCGTTTTTGTTTTTATTTGCGCTCTCACTCTCCATTTCATATTTTCCTCTTCCATTTTCATGTTTTCTTTCCAGTCGCCTTTATGCTTTTCGAAAAGTTAAAGCCGATTCGAAAGATTTATGTCGGAATTTGTCGGTTTTGCCGTTACATGCATATTGTTTAGATAACTGCTTACAGTTTATCATTATTCAACTTTTAAGTGACACGCTGTTTTATCGTAATTGCGTTATTTGCATATAGAGATATAATAAAGATTTATTTTATTATTCAAAAAAAGATTTTCAAGTGCTTTGTAGTGTTGACAATGGAATTACTTTGAAGTAAAATGTTTACAATCACGAGAGGAGAAAAGTAGTGGCAATATGTTAGGTTAAGTTGGAATAATAGGGTAGCGAACTAACTATACTAGATCTCGATTCTCTGTTCGACTAGAACACAAACCTAAATCGGTAACTGTGATTTAATTATTAGATTAAGGCAGTCTAGAGCCCTCGGAAAAGACCTAACTTTAAGAATTTATTCTAGGAATAAGGCAAAATTCGGATTTCCTTTTTTCAGCCGTTGTTAAACATTTATTTAAGTGTATAAAAAACGTTATATGGACTCATCTTTTTGAAGATAACCTCTATGATCGATCTGTATTCTAGGAACTTGTTTTTAGCCTTACTCAAACTAGAGTTCATTGCATTACTAAGTGAAATATTTCCAAACCAAAATACTCCAGGAGATCGAAGCTGCTTAAAACACTTAAAAGTTTTTTTGCACTATTTTTTATGATTACGATTCGGGCATGGGCTTTTAATTGCTAACTAAGGGGCGTCAGCTTTTAGAAAGCAATTTTTGAAGTTGATCCGATCATATCCTTAGCCAGACCCTCCGTAATGGTGGTGCTTAACTCAGTACTCTATATCATGGTGAAAGCTTCCAGTATAGAGTTAAAGAGTCATTATGAGGATTCAGCGAGTTGAGGTTAGGTTGCGCTCGGATCTCGTTGTTGTTGTTGTAATGGGTACCTAATCCCCTTTAGGACGGTAAGGTTTAGAGAACTTGTCATCGACGTCATCTAAAGGTAGGCCCAGAAAACGTCCTGTTTCGACGGGGTCATACCAAAGGGAAAAGGGTGTCAGTCATGGTCAAGATCTTTTTTTGATAAAGAACTTTAAACTGCTGCAGTATCTAGAACGAAGTCTGATCGGCATATAGCTTTAAGTCGTTGAGGACGGACGTCTTTATGCCCCTAGGAGGCGGTTCCGCTCCAAGCAGGTAACTACACGGATGATTTCTTCTGCGAACTACTTGGAGAAGAATTCGTTATGCTCCTTAACTGGGAGCATACGGGTCTCACTATGAAGGCGTTCGATGGGAAACTTCAAGAGACATCCTCTTGCAGTCAGGAGTGCAGTGTTCTTACAAATTTGTAGCTTCTTCGTCTGCGTTTTACTGCATTCAGGCGACCATATAGGTGCGGCCCCGTTCGGGGATCTCGTCAATATGATTCATCAGATTCCAAACAAAACTTTCATTTGTTATAATTTTAGGCTAGTGCTCATAGTATCATGAGAATTTATCAATGAAATATTTTGATTTCAGTTCTCAGGAAACAAGAGGAAATTTAATATACAGCTTTCGTCATCCTTTAATTTTTTGCATACTATTTTCCAACGTTTTAGAAAATTTCAGCTTTTCTTTCTTTCCAAAACTGACACATGCAAGCCAGCACTCGTGGGAAACTCGATATAAACTATTTTATATCCTTATATCCATGCAATTTTTGTATCTGTGTTTCGAGGAAGTTATGAACTCAATAAAACACAATTTTACAGTTTATTCAGTGGAAAAATTATGAAAATTCAGTTACACACACAAATACAACCGCTTACCAGAAAGGAAACCGTAAAGCGAAAGGTAAAACTAACTTTTCCTGGTATTTTATTTCACTGTGCAGATTTTTATACCAATTTTCCTCGCATTGCCCAGACGCACACATACATGCATAAGCGTATGCAAAAGCCGTTAATTAAAATTCTTTCAAACAGTCATAAATTTGGCACTTAAAGCGTCACGAAATCATATCTACTGACAATATTTATGCACCGAAATGGTTCACCTTGCGGGTGACTGTTAAAGACACGCTTATTGGCACATTAAAGTTCAGCTTAACATTGAATTGAAAGTAAACAAGGCAATCTCAATTTTCATGAGTGCCGTTTCGAATGTCTGCGAATTTAATTGCACTCGAATTTTCCTTTTTTTTGGTTTTTCTGTTTTGAAGTCATCAAAAATGGCTAACGAATAAATTTTACATTGCATTGAAGGCAACTCATCTGAGTGAGCCTGAGTTGTGTATGTATGTTGGTGGAAAATGGGTTATACTAAACGCCCACAGACGCGGTATGCGAAGTAGAGTGTGGGTCATCTAACGTTTTAAATTTGAATTATCTATATTTCGACATTGGAAACGTCAAATACCATTCGGAAAGTGACAGATATTCAGTAAAAAGTCTAAAATTTACGAAATGGGTCGCTATTCACTAGAAGAAAACTGGGAAATATTGAAAACTTTTTTCCAAAGTACGTTGACCGAGGATAGTCAATTTTACCGAAAAATCATCTTTTCGGATGAGGCTCATTTCCACCTCGATGGTTACGTTAACAAGCAGTTGGGGCACAGAAAACCCGCACATAATCGTCGAGAAGCCAATGCACCCAGCACGAATCACTGTATGGTGCGGATTTTGGTCTGGTGGAATCATCGGCCCATTTTTCTTCGAAAATGAAGAAGGAACCGCCGTAACCATCAATGGTGAGCGATATTGCGCAATGTTACCGAATTTTTCTTCAGCAATTGAAGAGAAGACTTGGATATATTTGGTTCAGCAGGACGGCGCTACTGCATACGAAACGCACACTCAATCTTTTACGCCTTCTTCGAATTTAAAATATTATATGGCCTACCCTATATAATTTCTACATAACCTATAAATGTTGTGCTCATACTGGCTGCTTTAATTAGCGTTTAACTCACTAAAATCTGCCCGATGCCCAACGAAGATCAGTCTAGTAACCATATAGTGTTTCTGTGATGTTAATATTGAAGTAGATGAGCTCTTACTTGAAAATCTAGTAACTGATGAGATGTTATTGCAATTTCAAAAATGTGGTTCTACGGTCAATATGGATGCGAATACGTAGCAAATCATCAGTACCAAAAATTTGATTTATCTTATCGTGAGCTCTTATTAATAAAAGAGACCCGAAGGGTACTATTTGAAACCTTTCGAAGTATATTTGATCTCTACAGAAGCTGCTAATTGGAATGGAATTAGTGGTAAATATCTTAGGGAAACAGGTAATCATATTTTTCCCGTGAGATTACTTTGATACCTATTTCTAGTACTAATTGTTATAAAGGTTTAGGTGATCATAAGTCTAATTGGTCCACAGAATATATCATTAACAATAATTTTACCAAATATAGACAGAATTGCTAAGTAAACTCATTTTTTGGACCTTTGCAACTTCAGCGCCACCTATCGGCAAATATAAATACTTATAGGACAAGCAAAGCTCTTTGAAATTTTAGACACAACCCACTATCTGCCTTCGGACCCCTCTCTTCACACATACAAATATTGTGCCTATCTATTAGTGAATTATTGTTCACATTTGTTGGTTTAAATATTTTCACGACTTCCATCCAAATACTGGCATTGCCATAAACAAACGGCAGCCGGTTGAGCGTCAAATAAATGGCTCAAAATTCCGCTAACGGCTCGACTACCGACAAGCAAGCCTGTGCATCGACGACGCGGTACCTCAGTGTGGTTCGTTCGCCGCTCACTTTGCCAATATCTTCATGGCAATTAAGCAAAAGTCTTGTTGTTGTGATTGTTTTTGTTTTTGAAGCGTTTATTTAATATCATCTTAATTGTGGTAATAAAGGTTTGCTTTCTGGCCTATTAATATGCAAAGCATTTTGCCGCAGCCAGACATTACCGCCAGCGGTATTCAATATGAGTAATTTATGTGTTTTCACAAACATATGCCGAGATCACTTTTCCTGAACGTTTGTATCATTTAGGCGCTCTTGTGCGCGACGCGGTGCTTTTTTCTTTTGGCATTTCGTGTGCACAATTTTATGGCCACTTCGCTTTTTATGGCGCATTGCCGTTACTTCTATCACTTTAGTCGCACCCACTCACCACCCGACATCGTTAGATGCAGACAGATCCTGCAGCCGACAGCTCAAAGCACACACACTCATACGGGTTTATATGCGCCAGACTAGTGTGAAAGTGAATGTTAAGTTCACTTCATGATTTTTGGGACGCCGGCAATGAAATGTGTGGGATGTGGCACTAAAATCCATTCAGAAATTGCGGTGAGATCGCAGTTCTATTTTATATTCTTTTCAAAAAGTATGGAGTTCGTAGTTTGATGCGTTTTGATTAGAGTTTTTGATTGGTTGATCGTTCCAGATCGTCGCATAGGCAATGCTTGGAATTTCCAATGTTAATCACGTTTTCGGTTGACAGCTGTACACCACTCTTGAAAAAATCCTGATATAGTGATAGCGCCCAATAGAGCTGAAGTTGCTTGGTTCTGCTACACTCTCCACAGCTGCCCTGCTTTCCAAGACTCTACAGCGTCTGCTAACACATTACAGGCTAACTCCGTGGCTTTACTAATAGCAGCGGCCTCTGCTTGAAATATAGTGTAGCGTCCGATAATTCAGCCATCCGATTAAATGTTTAATATGTTCTGTGTTTATGTCATATTTTTCTATGTTTACTATAAACCTTTTTTCCTAACTAAAAGTGTTTTGCACAAGTTAAATTGGGACTAGTTACTTTTGGACTAGTTGCTTTTTGAACTATTTACTTTCGGTCCAGTTGCTTTGAAACTAGTTACGATAAAAAATTAAAATTTTTTTCCATAATCATCTATATTTATTTTGCTTTCAATGAATTTAAAGACATTTATTTTGCATATTTTTACTCTTTTGCTTCCCCTTTATAGCCTTTTTGCAAATTGTTTACACTGACTCAACTGCTTATTTGGCATTCAGACCCGTTTGACCCTTCATTTGAGTCTCTTGAGGAGTTCCACATAAAACTTGGCATTGCTCGTCGATTGTGGACGCTGCCTTTGATGTCAATAACGACAATGAGCATCGTTTTCAATTGGAATTTGTCCATTCAGCGACCTCTTCCCGGCTCTCCAAACAATGTTTTATTCCTTTGATCATTACCGGTAGTTAACCGAAGGTCGGATAAAAAGTACGAGTCGATAGGTCCAGCCGTTTTAATGAAGTTTTCTTCAACAGCTCTGAAATCGCGTTTAAAATTCTAGTAGCCGATTACATTAAGTATATAAAAAAAAATAGATTTGAA
Organism: Bactrocera correcta; assembly: GCA_027475135.1. NCBI lineage: Eukaryota > Metazoa > Arthropoda > Insecta > Diptera > Tephritidae > Bactrocera > Bactrocera correcta. The sequence goes on from CM050327.1 coordinate 26,396,672, forward strand.
ATTCACACATAACCCCTTAAGATATAAGACCTCTATCAGAGCTTCAAGTATACATGGAGAAAACACTTCACTCATCTGCTAATCGGCAAAAATTTTTATACAAATAATTCCGGCGCTGTCAGTGTGTAATATCTGCATATCATTTAGTTGGTTAACAATAATTATATACTTTTGCATGCGGTCATAATTTTTGATCCCTTCAATGGTAATTATTTCGAAAAAATCTTCCCACACAATTTTCCAACTTTTCATTGCTAATCACTTTTCATATTTTTCACTTTTAATAATGCTTTCGTGTCGTGTCTGCGTATTTTCTACACGTTTTCTGCAAATTTATGATGCAATTTAGCTACTTCCTTGTACAACCCCAACGCCAACAACAAAAACGGTAAGCTAAAACAACAACGCATAGCTACTGTACAGAGCAATGGACCGGACCACACACACGCAGCGCTTGGTATAACTCATTATTGTAGGTGCATTATCGTCTGTTGTTGCCGATGTTGTTGTAGAAACTTGTTATACACCGTAAAGACTTTCTGACCCACTTAGTCGCCAGCCCGCAGCAATGCCGGCCGTTGCCGGTGGCGGTCGCTGGAGATTGATTGGTCTGGGCTAGACAGTGAGGCAGCCGGCAGCCGGCAACCCAAGTGTCGCTGAATGATTTACATGCTACCCACATACATACTTGCATACTTACATGCGCTTGAGCATGCGTATACTGTTGCATGTACACTTCCTTGGAATTCGCAACGCGTGTGCGCACGCAAAATATACAGCTTGTGCGCACTCTTCACACGCGCATGCGCGAATATGCGTGCCCAAGTGTGAACGCGTGTGCGTTTTGCATATCACTAGTGTAAGGTTTATGCACTCTCATGTGCGTGCAAATGCCGCTTGTCACCACAATGACACGCGCCCACTAAACTGCACAATCCCGAAGTACGTTTGTGCTTGGAAATCGGGTGAAATTGGGGCCCGGGATTTTGTTGTTGTTTTTTATGTTTAAAATATACTCGATTTTCATATCTGTAGTCGTTGTTTTGGAAAATAAATTTGAAAAAAACCCCGACAGTACCAGTGGTCAGTCGTATATTCGAAATTCTCCTACGATTTTATTATATCCTAAGCCCTGTTTGTTTGACTAATCCTTGCTGATTCCGTGACCAGGATGTGTTGAAACCCTTCTTACTTTCTTCTGTCACCTTAACAACTCTTGCTTGTTGAAAATATCACTGGTTGTTAATACTATTTTCCAGCTCTAAAACGGGAGTTGGAACTCGTGAAGTCCAAACCATTGCATGTCCACTTCGAAATCATTGTTTTCATAACATCCCAGTCAAACTTCTTTCATATTTTCGAAGTCATCAAACCAGTCGCCGACTTGTGTCATCAGTAAATTTTCTCAAAATATTTATTAAAGTAATTTTATTAAACATTCTTTCCTTTAATCAATAAAAATTAGTATCGGGTTTTCCAATAGAGACGCTACAAACATAGACCGATAAGACAGCAAAAGACGCCATATCTTTCCCCGCTCTTTTGACATTTCTCTTTAGTAAGGTTTGCCATTTCATCACGGATAGATATACGATCTAATAACGAGTCGAAATTATTAAAATTTACTACCCAAATTCGAAGTCTGTGGCCTCAACTGTAAGATCTAATTATGAGTCCCGAAATTCAATTTTTAGCGACCTAGCATTGAACACCTGATAGTCTACTCTTCGTGTGTGCAGCTGCAGCTGTATAATCTTGTGTACCAAGCATGAAAAAAATAATAAAGCTGATTGCGTGTTGTTGCTTATTGTCTTACAATGCGTATTAACCGCCCTCCTGAGGTAATTAAGCAAAATTTTTAGTTTTGCTTTTCACTCTTTGCGGATAACTCTCTTTTTACGCATTTTTCTTTTCGATTCCATCTCCTCATCATCGTATAAGCAATTAATATTTGAAGATATGTAAAGATGGTTTTTCACGAAAATTATTTACTGAATGTCTTTCAATATGGACAGACTCGAAGCTCTTTCTTTTTGTGGAAGGGAAAAATGTTAAAGATTATGAAGTAATGAAAATATATCGTTTGTTAACGTTAAATTCTACTGCGCTACCGGTCAACCGTCTCACAGAAAACTTTTTGCTAGTTCTTTCTAACCATGTTATTTGATTTCAACAACCTTCAGTTCGAATTCTTCTTCTTCTTAATGGGCGTAGGTTGTTTGATAAGGGAAAAATATATTTTAAGAAGATTTTTGTCTTAATTTTGATGTTCATATGGCCGCTATATTCTATAGTGGACTGATATCAGCAGCTCTGTCTTCTTCTTGAGGAGAAAAGGACGTATGCATAATTTCAGATCAATATCTCGAATCTAATGAAACTGTCATAAGCCATGACGAATTCAAGATGGTACTGTAAAAATCTTATCAAGCCTTATTTGGTCTTACATACTCATATGTACTCCCGCTAAACTCTCAAGGAATACTTTCCGTGTGCTTAAGGTGTCACTGTTTCCGGTTCCTGAAATAAAATTTGCTTACATTTGCAAATTGTTTATTTCCTCATTCAACTATTAATTTTCTTTCATTTTCATTTCGTTCATGAACAAGTTGTTTTCGACTTCTACTTCATCTACAACGAAAACTCGTAGTTAAATATGTAGGTTTTCATATGTACAGCTGTACATATGCTTATGATCCGCAAACAATATGTCTGAAGGCGTGTGTGGCGCAGCTGTTGCTCTAAATAACTTAATTTTAGCTTTATTTGCGTCCCTCCAGCGCAGGCGTACCATAATCCGCACAAGCCAATACACATACATACATATGTACGCTCACATTGTTAGCTACATTATTAGCGCGCTGCTGATTGCTGATTTACGTAGCAACAATGCGCCAGAGGCGCTAAAGAATTTCACGCGACCCACTCAACGAATTTGCAGCTTGAACTGAATTTTTATCGCAAATCGTGATTTTAGGTTTCGAGGCAAACTTTTTGCCACACATTGTTTGCGCTAATTGTTTCCTCATTTACGAGTCGTTTGTGTGTACATTTTTTTTTGCAATTTTGTTTCATTGAAATTTCGTTTATTTGCAAGCGGTGGGCTTAATTGCTACATCGGTTTCGTCTCCTTGTCCCGTATAGATTTGGTGGGGTCTCGCTTGGAAGATTCCCATAATATGCAGAGATATAGATAAATAAGCTTGCTAAATTGGACAAACCCACCTTATATTTATAGAGACCCTTCGGAATGTAAAAAAATTATGAAGACCTTAGTCTGGATTTTATTTCCCATACGACTTTCTCTGTCAATCCTGACATTTTAAGAACAAAAATATTGGAAAGATATCTCTATGCGTTTGACTTCGGCTATGGTACCGATTGCCGATCCACTGCCACGAATCATAACGCAAAGACTGTCGGCGGAAAAGGTGATGACTACCGATGGTTAAGATAAGGCCGAATTGCATAAAAAAACAATTTAGCGAAGAAAAAGGCGCTCTTTAACCATAACAATGCAGAAGCCAAGGTAGTGGTTATATAATTTCTGATCAGCCTCTGAAGAATATCACTTCTTCGATAAGGGAAGTTTCGTATACTAGAGTAAGAGATAGACAATCGCACACTTCAACCAAGATAACAGATTCTAAAGAACCTTAGAACTACCCTAATGAAAAAATATATATATTTTGATTTTTGAAGTTGAATTTTGAAGTTTTTGAGTGAGTTAACTTGACGCTTACTCTTCAGCTCATATTATGCAACAAAAACTTTATGTTTGTCGCTCCACCAATCTGCAATAACCGCTGCACAAAGTCAACAAATGTAGACAAGTGTTTCGCTTGCTGCTTAAAGGTAATAGTTTCATGCTCAGTTGCTGGTAGAGCATGCCTAAGACAACACAACTTCGCACCACACCACAAATTTCCCAACTACACAAACAACTGCCGTTTTCAACCGACAGCACCAACATTATCTGGTTTGTACGTGCCGTGACGCAGCCACGCTGCACGAGACGCCAGAAGCGCAGCTGCTTTGCTTTAATGCCAATTGTTTTCTTAACACCAACGCAAATTGTTTACCACTTGCACTTGCGCCGTCTGTCTTTCGGGTAAAATCAGATCAGATTACACTCGCAGTCGGTTTGTGGTGTGAAGTGGCACAACCGCCGCGCTGTGGCAGCCAATACTTACTTGACTCCAAGCGCTAACCGAAGATCGAAACTCTGGCTAATTCAAATATAGCTCCATTTGTATTGTTGTTGTACTCGATTTGTTTGTTTGTTGTTCCTTATTACCTGCTTGGCACATTGGCCTGCAATTTGCATATTACAGGTGGCTGAAATAATGCAAATACGATTATAGTCCTACAGTGTTAAAATCAGTGACGCCGCTACCTCTCCTCATGTCCTCTCTGCTTTTTGTCGGCTTTAGGCCTAGCGGGCTCCAGCTGGAATGTTGCCGAATTGGCGGTTGTCATTTCCTTTCTATCAACATTTGCGAGATATGCAAATATTTTTACGCCGAAATATACTTACGTCGGTCTCTGTCTGTCTGTCCGTCGTGGTTGTTTACGTTGTCATAGTGTGCTCAGAAATCTGGGCGTAAATCTGTAAATTAAAATATTCAAAATTACTGTAATGGAATTCCATATTTATTGCTTTCAATTTCGGGATTATGTAAAAGCCATTTAGAAGGAAATATGTTCATATTGTATTGCCTTACTTGACTTGCAAATGAAATGGTGCGTGGACCTTACTAGCGTGGTGGAGGAATAAGAAGTTGCAGCTGTGGGTTGAACGCAGTTGTATTTGGTTATAAAGCTTAGGAAGTTAGAAGGAAACGTAGGAAAGAACAACGACTAAATAGTGAAGTCCCGACCTTTATTCAACCGTCGAAATTTTTTTTTCGCCTAACATGAAGAATTGTGAGAGAATCGATAGAATCTTAGATTTTGAAAGGCATAGCATATATTATAATTAAGGTTAGGAGTAAATGTTACACCTCTTTCGTGACCGGATTTATTTTTATCGTACCCGGCTTCTGGTTGAATATGGTCCCTGCCATGAATACTTGCTGATTAATCGGCTTCAACAGAAAAATTGCTATTTTTTTGTGATTCTACATAATCTTGCCTAGTGATCTAGGATTCTCTGCTCACTCGTAATTTGCTAAAAATGGAAAGAGGGTACGAAGAGAGTCACTATCTGATGCTAAACTCTGGGATCTTGTATATGACCTGATAAGAATATCGTAATTTGAATAGTTTTGAAAGAGAGTTAGATCTGCGTAAATTTCTCTGGGATAATATATATAAGTTCCTTCCGCCAGTTGAGAATAATTATAAAAAAGTTCGAAAATAAGAAAGAACGTTCGTAAAGAAGAAAATGAGGCAGTTTCCGACTTGCGTCAATCATCATTCGCGAACTACCCCAGGGTTTTTGAGATATCGATCTGTAATTTTGTAAACATTCTTTTTTCTCCAAAAAATTGTTTTTATGGAACCGTCAATATCGAATCACTGTAGAATATGGCTGTTGGAAAAAATTATCAGTCAAAATTAAGTTCTTGGGTCAAAAAAAACATTTTTATTTGACAAGATATCCTTACGAAATTTTACACATATTAAGATGAACATTTTTTATACCGTTATGCTATAAGAAATGTACCTGTGAAGAGTATTAAAGCTTCGATGCAGCCAAAGTTTATGTTTTTTTTGTTTCTTAAAATTTTAGTGTTATAATTTCATCAAAAAATATAACCTCAAATATAATATGATTCACCCAAATATTTTGAAGCGCACTTGTCTGTCTTTGCTTGCTTGCTATTAGTCAAGAACAACGTCAAGGAAAGTCAAAATGCCGTATAATTCATATTTTTTATAAAACCATATGTTTGTGCTACGTGATTATACTCAAGTATGTATTAACTCACAATTTGTGCAAATGAAAATATTACGCAATTAATTTATAATTAAGAAACAAAACAAAATCGGCAAAGCGTGCACAGTTGCAGAAATGGCGTGGGGAAGGCAACTGCCGAGAAGCACGCCATGAAACCGCATTATAATGTCGCCCCCCTGCTAGGTAGTGCCTCCTAAGGCGCCACCTGTTGCTCTGCCAACACGTGTTTTGGCCTTTTCATAGCGTTTGTTTACGTTTACACATTTTCTTTGATTTCATTTTTCGTCGCATTCGGTCAATGCCCCAAATTTTGCCAACAAACATACATACATACAGATAGAAGTGTATGTGAATGAATTACATATATTTGTATTAAAAAAAGATATTATATTATAAAAAGCGCGGATGAGATAAAAATATAGCAAAGCATGACAAGCGAGTACAAATTTTCAATTAAGTAGCCGGCGCCGTAGGACCAAATGCAGGCCGAAAATATATTTGTTTTTGCTATTATTTATTTTTTCATTGAGTTTAATTCTTTTTTTATTTTTTTTTTTTTTAAATTTTTTGGGTTTGTTTTGCTTTTTTCTTTTTACTCGCATACTTGTTATATAGTTTGGTAATACAATTTTCCTCTGATTCTATTTTGATTACAGTTCTTATCTCAAAGATAATTCGTTAAAAATTAATTGTTACTGACACTGTATTTAGTTATACATTTGACCGAGTTTCTAACTTCTTCTCTGGTAATGTCACAAAGTTATTTCGACTTATTTTTCAGTTTCTCTCGGCTTAAATAAGGTAAGCTCTGTAATATTTATATCTCGGTAGGCGAAAGGAGTGATTATTAATCCCCTAAGAAATGGTTTCTGGCATTTTTCTGAAAGGTTAGAAAAATTCTATAGCCGACTTTATGTCGTCATGAGTCCAACTAATCAATCGTAATCGGTGTATCAATATAGATCGCTGGCTTGATATATTCCTCTAAAAAGTAGTCTAGCGGAGCCAGTTTAGGGTCAACTGAACCAAAGTTATCAATTGGTCAATCCACTTCTTATAGTATCAGTCACTAAAAGTTAACCCTTATAATGGGATTGTTTTATTCGCTTTATGGTTTTTGTTACACCAACCTATTGGAACTTTTCTAGTTTAGAGCTATTGATTCGCGTATACATATAGGACTCCGAAACGAGGAAAGGTTGTCTTAGGTTTCTGTGTTAAAATTTATGTCCTATAAGAAGGATTTCTCCATTAAAGACCTGTGTAATCTGTATCTCGCGTTGTATAAGAACGATCGGGTGGTTACAGTAAATGACTTTAGAAAAATAAGATTTCGTACTGCCAAAACAAAAAAAAGTAAAACAAATACTTCGCATACCCTAAATTTTCTTCGATAAAAACAACAACGTAGACTAAAAATGTGAACAGTGTTCATTATCCTGATACAGTTTCAGTCAATCACGCGCAATTTTGGTTCAACAACGTTCCTGTAATTTTGATGTCATAGATGCACCAGGTTCTTCAAGGTCAATTGTCAAAGACCTCATGGATCGAGTTTCTAACTGCGAATGTATTTAGTGCAAAGGGCAGTGAGTCATCTTCTACGAGCTGAACTATCAACATCTGTACCGTCTGAGGAAAGCTATCGGCCAGAAGGAGTAGATTTTAACCAACAGGAGACGAATTGTGTTCCATCAGGGCATAGCTAGGCCACATATATCGATATATCGACTCGCCAGTAACTCCGGAAGTGTATGCATTCACCTTACCTATAGTACGGATCTGACATCAAGTTCTGTGTATTATGAATAAGTTGCTGATTAAAAATTTACCTCAAAATAAGTTTCTGAAAATCAACTGTGTCTTTTTTTCTTTTGTTATACTGACCAGGTTTTCTACACGATGCACTAAGAGTTTGAGGGAACCTACAGGCTAGGTTGGGTTAGATAGCTGATCGGTGATCGCACGTGGATTGGTATATGTCCTTTGTGAAGCCATAGAAAATGAGAGCCTACTGAGTCTCTTCAAGATTCTTTGCACACCAAATACAGATACTTATTGAAATAGAAATGCGACTGATCGCTGATGTGTATTAAGTACTCTGTAAGTTTGCCGCACGGTATGTGAGTTTAAGATTTGTGAACACAAGGCGTGTGGTTCTAAAAGCAATAAAAATTTTCTCTATTGAATAGTAACTCATCAATAAGTTTCAACGAACTCAAGCCGCTATTTTTAAAGAAAATTACATTCATAATTAATACAGTTGAAAAAATATCAACAAAAGTAATAATAACGATGTAAACAATTCATATTTAAATAATTTTGTCAGTAATGGTTTTTTCTATTCATGCATATTGCATGAACATAAGTTGTATAGTTTATATGTAGGTTCGGCAAAAGCTATTAAAAATTGTAACACTAAATGCAAATGACAACCGCTGCGCTTAATTGGCGCTTAGCCGTCGCAGGTGAGGCGACGGCAACCACGACGGTGCAGGCAATTAGCCGTGCGTGTTTCGGAAAAAAGCGACGCTTTATCTCGCCTCTTTATCTACATACAAATTAAATGCTTTCGCGTTAAAGCTACTTAGGCAGACAGCATTCACCAACAGTGTTTTATGCACGAAAGCAAATCGTTAGCTGCGAAGAAATGTCAAAATGCAAAATGCGAAACTGACAAACTAGCAAACTGGCAAGCTGTGCCAAGTGTGGCTATAAAAAGTGCAGCTTAAGATAAGGTGTCTGTATGTAATTCGTGAATGCACAGCAGGTGATGCTGCGTTGTGGTGTGGTGTATGCTGGTGAATAAAACAAAAACTTGTAGATTAACATATTTGTTATTCAGACACAAGTAAGCAATCAGCTGTGACTCGGAACAAAACGAAAAGCAAAAAATAAAAAACAAAAAAAAATATAGCAAACAAATTGCGAAATTTCCGACAAAATTTCATTGTCAAATGCAACGTGCAAACGATAACGAATAATTTACGTATTTTATGCATAACAACGCTTCTAAGAAAATTTTACGCAAAACACACAATTTCGCTTTGACGCATTTAATGACTGTGTGACCAATGTTGCATTCTCGTTTGATTTTTTTTTTTGTTTTTTTTTTTATGTTTTGCATCTCTCTCGCCGCTGCCACTTTTTTATGGGTGAAAATGCGCAAAAGTCGGCATTGTGTGGGGAAATGTCTGAAAAAATATGTAATTATATGTCAACACAGTTGCGACGATTGTGAAGGCTGCCGAAATGTGTGTCAAAACTGTTTCACATACCAACATACACAATGCGCTTTTGACGTGCGAATGCGAAAATTTCACAAGAATGCTATAAATAGATGAAAATAATGTCACGCTTCATATGCGCAGTTTTTCAAATGCGTGGGTGCATATTATTAAAGGACCCAGAAATATTTTAAGCTAATTTATAGTGAGTGTAATGCGTGTAAATATATTTACAGTCAAATTGTGAATGCAAATTTTCACATTTGTGTTTTTGGATTGAAATAAAATGATCTGAAAACCCTCATTATGAAGTATAACCTCACATAACCATAAGCTATAATATACGTATGTTTCAAATGCATACATCACCTATCGCTTATCGTTCGCATTGCGCATTCTAACCTCACATGACTTCATATTAAGTTTTCAGCGTTCGAAAAAGCAGATCTGAATCATTGGAAGCAGTTTTACCTTATAAAGCAGATGCATGTTCACCATAAGATTCACCGTAAAAGACAGTCTGCGAGGTTACACCGTGTTTTTTTACATGTGTTTATACCCTTATGGTTAGGCGATTTTCGTGATTTTTAAAAGAGAAAGTACGCAATTGAACATTTCGAACTTCTTTGAACGTAATAAAGTATATTTTCAACAATTTTTAAGATTTTTTTTTTTACAAAAAGGTTGAAAAATAACGTAGTTATGGGCTGTCTACGTAGGGGCCAAAAAAAAGTGCCTCAACTGCTAGCATGATTCCGGTCGAATGAGTAGCTGAAACAAAAAAATTCAAAATGTTTATTAAACTTAAATTTATTTTCTATTCAGTGAACTACGATCTTTGAAAAATATCAAAAATTAAGAAAATGGCGTAATTTTGAAAAAAAAAATCGTTTTTTTTTTTACGAAAAAAATTGTCGTTTTTTTTAATGCCAAATTGACAATTTTCAACCAATCAAAAAGATCGTAAATCATTGTATAGCAAATGTATTCAGAAATACTCAGTTTTAATTTGAATTCGATCGGTCAATTTCTCGTTGTGTTATGATGTCAGAAATTTTGAAAAATGTCGTTTCGAAAAAAACGCGTTTAAAGTTTTACTTATATATATTTGCGCCTCCGGTCGCTGCCATCCAAAAACTATTCAAGATACGACCTTCCGATTTCACAGGATATTTATGGAGATATAAGCTATCGAAAAAGCAAATAAAAACATTTTTTTTTTTTTTTTTTTTGAAAGTGTCACACTGGTATAGCCCCATAAATCACGTTTAAAGTTTCTTTGTTCGCTCAAATCAATCTACGGCTATAACTTAAAAAAAAAGTATTTTGACTTTGAATTTTGAAAAAACTATCGAAAAGTGAAGAAGAAATTTTTGGACTACGGGTCGAAAAGACAACAGGTCTTTCATATTATAAATGTGTTTATGGTCATTGCACTACGGACCAATATCCAATCTAAGCTAAAGGTTGTGCGAGAAAGTATCTGACCTTATCATAAAAGTAGTCGGACCGGATGACAACTCTTCAACTATTTACTTCTTCTCCTTTATTGTCGTTCCATCAAATGCGGTGTTCGGCGAAACCAATGCGCAAAGAGCCATAGATTTCTCGCATAACCTTTATCTCGAAAACTCTTAGCGCCGACTCATCTGATGTTGTCATCGTCCATGCCTCCCTACCATACAGCAGAAGGGGAATGATAAGTGACTTGTAAAGATGTTTTGTTCGTCGAGAGAGGACTATGCTTCTCAATTGCCTACTGAGTTCGAAGTAGCTGTTGGCAAGAGTTATTCTGCGTTGGATTTCAAGGCTGACAAAATAGACGAATTTATGTACGACTTCGACGTTATGACTGTCAAGAGTGACGTGGGAGCCAAGTCGCAAGTGCGACGACTGTTTGCTTGATGACAAGAGATATTTCGTCTTGCCCTCGTTCACTACTAGACACATTTGCTTCGCTTTCTTAGCCAGTCTGGTGAAGCAGGTGCTGAACTAATGGCGCGCATGTTGAGTTTAATAATATCAATATCTCGATCCATAAAAAGGCGGCTTCGAACTTGTTCCACCTTTCATTTGCTGAATATCAGCTCAAGCTATGAAATTCTGCTAATAATCTAGACGTTTTTAAACATATTCCCGTTTGAATTTAGACATTCCCTACCTGTTCGAAATAAAATTAAATGCACTCAGTATTTTGGTACTTGTTCTCCATTCGTAACACCTGATAATATACATAAATATACATTTGTACATATACATGTATATTATATAAATAGGTTCCGCTTTTAAACTTAATTAAAACTTAAATTTTGCATGCTTATTTCATTTTGTATTGTCTACAACAAATGTATGTACCTACACAACGGGTGATGCGTTTCCCTTTTCCAGAAGCTTTAATTTTAATGGGAAATGTTTATTATTGTTCGAAAGAGCATTCTTTCGTATTCATTTTTTAAAGATTAGCGCTTTCAAATGTTAACTGTGACTACGTCTCAGATGGTCCATTCATTGAGCCCAATTTTCGATGACTCGTTCGAGTATTTCGACTGTCACCTGGCGAATCGAAGCAGGTTTGTCCGCATAGACTTTAGACTTAACATATCCCCACAGGAAAAAGTCTAATGGTGTCATATCAAATGATCTTGAAGGCCAATCCATTGGCACAAAACATGAAATTATCTTCTTACCGAAATGTTCTCTCAGTAATACAATTTAAGGCAAGCGGCACCGTCTTGTTGAAACCAAATATAGCCGAGATCACGAGCTTCAATTTCAGCCATCAAATAGTCGGTTATCAAAGCGCCTTTGACGGTTATGTTCTTACAGGCATCATTTTTGAAGAAATGTGGACGATGATTCCAACGAGCCATAAGCCACACAAAATCATGTTTTTTTTATGAAATGGCAGCTCTTAAACCTTTCAGATTGCTCTTAGTCCCATTGAGACAGAAATTGGCCTCATTGCTGTACAAAATTTGTCTCGAAAATGTCGGATCTATAAACTTTTCAAGAGTCGCAGAACGAAATGCCAAACAAAACCAAATAAAAATAACATGGCAGCTTGCAACGACTTACGCGTGATCTGTCAAAAAAGGCTTATGAAAAAGTACCTCTACTTGGATCACCCGTTATATGCACAGCGGTAGGTGGTATGGACATATGTAATCAGTTGTATAATAATACAAGTGTTCGCATATAAATTACTTAAAATCTTCTGGCATTGTCTTTTGGTAATGCACTACCGCAGTTCGCCTTCGCAAGTTGTTATCTTGCACTAAGAACAGTTGTTGCTGGTGCATTTTATCATTGTTTTGACTCCTCAATGCCCCAGTAGGTGTAAAGCGAACATGTGCCTGTGTTGGTACGTTCATATACTATATTATTTGTAGCGTGGACTGAAAAGCGTTTTGTACTCGAAATTTCGTTAACTCAGTTCTTATCTACTCAGTAGGTTGGCATTTAAACAGTCACGCTGACGTGTCTCAAAACTACTGCTCGGAACGTCCAAAACGGGCCAAATAAACGCAAAAGTTGTTTGAACCCGATAATCAGTTGTCATATTGACTGTGATTATTATTATTTTTGATTGATTTATCGGTTAATATATAATAATTGAACGCTTGTGTATTGGTGATAGCAACCTGAGTGGTTTCTACAATTTACTCATGTGAAATCTAATGGTTGTACGAGATGACGTACAATGCGTAGTTGCTAATGAGGGCCGTTAATTTGATTTACTACACTAAAATTGCTTTGTTTGCCAATGTGTGGGTGGATATTATTGCTCCCCATTTATTTATTTATTTTTTTTTTTTTTTGCATTTAATCACTATAGTAGTCAGTCAACCATGTATTGGTGTTAACAGTGATTGGAAGGTACGCGCCGTAACCCGAATTGAGACAAATTAAATGTTGTTGCTGTTGAATGATTATTTTTTAACTAAATAAAATAAAACAATAAAATATAAAAATAAAATTAAATGCCTCAAAAAAAATTTTTTTTTTTTTTTTTTGTTAAACACTAAGAAAGCGTATATTTTCTTACTCCTACCCGGTTGCTATTAATTTGAAAGCAGTGTGTAATAGTGTTAGTGTATATGTGTACCCACTTTGTTTACTTAGAATCTGTGCAAATTAGCAATCAAATAATTGAAAAATCATAATGTTGCTGAAAATCGTAACGAATTTCGTTTGTGGTGAAGTGAAGAAAGTCAAAACGAATTTGACGATGTTCTTGATCTTCTTCTGGGTGATTTGGTTCTCGCAATTGATTGCCATATCGACGATGTTTCTCAGGTAAATAAAAATCATGAATGTGTTAAAAGAAGCAAATATTTTTGTACATAACAACAAACACACTGAAATTATGTATATTTATACGTGGGTTGCTGTTTATATTCCCGAGTTAATTGCAGAAAAAAAAATTTAAATGATTTTATTGTTTTGCAAAATATTTCCCCAAAAAAATCATATACTATAAATTTAATAAAGCTTTTATACCAATACTAAAATTATTATTATTATTTTCCTTTTTGCTTTTTTCTAGCTTGCCGGATATCACGGAGATTCCTACAATCACTGTGACAGAATTGCCATTGGAAATACTGGAGCCCACGCGCGGCAATATCGAAGCGCTCGTCATTGATGCCGCCAAAGAGACCATTGCGCGAGAGCATGAAAATCATACATTGGACGTATTGGAGAACAGCAGTGAGGCTATAAGAAAGGGTGAGTATCAAAGTTTTACTTCTTCATTTGTTCTACAGCCTCCAAGCCATTGACTCATATGTTTACTTTCCTACCACCTCTTGAGTTTACCCTTCAGGGTTACATGCTTTAGTTCGCTGGGGTAAAATAGGTTAATAATAGTAAGAAATTTGCTTGTACTACTGTGCCCAAAAAATAAGGTGACATTGTATTTATTTTGAAAATTCTTTATTTATTCTTCCAAATCAATTTCATCCCCTTCAAAGTAATCCCCTCCCGATGCAATGCACTTATACCAACGGATTTTCCAATCTTCGAAACACTGGTTGTAGTCACTTTCCGGGATGGCCTTCAGTTCCGTATCCGCTGCGGCTTGAATCTCCTCTATCGTATAAAAACGGTGTCCCCGGAGCGGTCTTTTGAGCTTGGTGAACAGCCAGAAGTCGCACGATGCCAGATCAGGTGAATACGGTGGTTGCGGAACGATATGGGTTGTGTTTTTGGCGAAATGGTCACGAATTACGAGGGATGGTGCATTATCGTGGTGTAAAAACCAAGAATTGTCTGTTTCCCCAATTCCGACCTTTTTAGGCGGATAGCGTTACGCAAACGACGCATAACTTTCAAATAATATTCCTTGCTGACTGTTTGACTGGTTGGAAGGAATTCATAATGCACAACAAACCCCGATAATCGGGAAAAAAACAGTCAACATGACCTTGATTTTTGAGCGACTTTGGCGCGATTTTTTTTTTTGACTCAGCTCTCTTTTGGCACGATCGGTTGTTTCGAGGGGCGTAAGCTTAGATCCAAGTCTCATCGCCAGTTTAAAGCATTTCATGACACCCTGGTAGTCGGAAAGCATCGTTTCACACACTTCAACGCGACGCCTTTTTTCCAAAAAATGTTTTCGGTACCAGTCGAGATTTGACGCGCTTGAGGCCCAAAACATCCTTCAAAATGGTATTGGCTGAGCCTTCCGATATGCCAACTTCATCAGCAAGGTCTCTAATTGTTAATCGATGGTTTTTCAACACCAAATCTTTGATTTTTTGAACGTGAGCTTCGTCAGTTGAGGTTGATGGTCGCCCTGGACGCTTTTTGTCTCCGACACGTTCACGGCCGGCTTGACACTCACTATACCACTTGTAAACATTCTTTTTAGACATAGCCTCATCACCAAAGGCTTTCTGCACCATCATCAACGTATCCGCAACAGAAAATTAATTCCGTAAACAAAATTTAATGGAAATTCTTTGCTGAACAAATTTCGACATCGCAAAAAACGAAAAACTCACTTTTAGCAGCTCACAAAACGACACGAATCTCAAACACTAATGAATATTTTGACATGAAATTTGACATACTTAAATGTGACTGACAGTACTACCCACATAAAGAACAAGTTAAATACAAATGTCACCTTATTTTTTGGGCACAGTAGTACTTCCCGTCGGTTTGCTACGAAGTTTGTAAAACCCAAAGAGAGACCTCCGAGACTGAGTCGATTTAGTTATGTCCCAACATGTCTATCTGTCGGTCTTTATATACACGAACTAATTCCGCAGTTTTTGAGATATCGATGTGAATTTTAGTATATGAGCCTTTCTACCGAAATTATTGCCTAAATTGATATCGGACCACTGTAGAACATAGCTGGTACACACGATCAGTAATCGATCAAAACCAAGTCTTTGTATGGAAAGAACTAGATTGAAATTTGCCTATTTTTCATGCAGCATGCAGTCACACCTACAGTCTAAATAAATGAGTGAATCTCTGTCACATTACCACCATAGAATTTTAAAGCTGTGAACATTACTCTATCTCTTTTATCTGTCCTCACATATTTTATCCCTCTGAGGATCTATAGTTGTCGAAATCTACAACAAAAAATTGTCTTACAACATTTTAAAAATCTTTCCAGACGAAGAAATCATCAAATTTGACGACTCTGGCGGCGGTGAACACACACAGCCGACGCTGACGGACGCAGATCTCAATTCCAGCGAAATTCCATCAAACATTCCAATTGTTAATGCCACCAAAACAACAACGAGGGCAACACAAAATGAAAGCGATAGCCCGGCTACTGCCACCCCTGCCGAAGGAGAGATCGCGGCTGGTGATAACAATGACGCTAATACCGTTAATCTCACTGTCGAAGAAGTGCCCATACCGGTATTCTCCGAATGGGCACAAAAGCAAATGGAGGCCGCTGAGAAGCAGCAGGCAAAAGAGCAGGAGGTAGTAAATACCGCCACGCAGAAAAAGAATCTCACCAATGGGGATGGCAAACGGGCAGCGCCGCTTAAAATGCGCAACAAGAACTATGCATCACCCGATTGTGGTGCCAAAATAATCGCCTCCAATGCGGATGCGAGCAACACAGGTGCAGTGTTGAGCTCCTCAAAGGACGAGTACATGTTGAGCCCATGTGGCAATCGCATTTGGTTTGTCGTCGAACTCTGCGAGGCGATACAGGCGCAAAAAGTCGAATTGGCCAATTTTGAGCTGTTCTCTTCGTCGCCGAAAAATTTCACCGTTGCAGTCTCAAACCGTTTCCCCACACGCGATTGGTCGAATGTGGGTCGTTTCATAGCAGAAGATAAGCGGAATGTGCAAAGCTTTGACTTACATCCACATTTGTTTGGCAAATTTGTGCGCGTTGACATACACTCACACTACTCCAAAGAGCATTTCTGCCCGGTGTCACTTTTTCGCGTCTTCGGCACATCAGAGTTCGAAGCTTTCGAAACGGAGGACACACCGCACATCGATTTGGATGACTTTGACGATGAATTCGGGCAAGAACAAGTTCATGCGAAGACTCCTGATATGAATCTGTTTAAGTCCGCCTCCGACGCTGTACTCTCGATCGTCAAGAAAGCAGCCGAAGTGCTTGTCAAACCCGCAAACCAACAGAATACGACACTCACAATCACGCAAACACGTACAACGCAGTGCCGTACACCGGCAACGGGACCATATAACTGCGCCGACTGTAATCAACCGTTAGTAGCGCGCATCAACAATGCGCTCTCCTGTGAGTATAAGTCTCTGCAAGCGCTGCTTAGAGTGCCATGGCTGCTGCAAGATCTACTGCGCACGCGCATTTGCGCCAAGGATTTCGGCATTGAACTGAAAGCGAAATCTAACGGCGAACTGGGTGTGCGCATGCAAATGGACGTGAAAAACAGTTATTACCTGAATTTGCTGCCAAGAGAATATGTAGGCGCGCTGTGCCAAATGCTGGCGACGCAAGCAAAAGCGAAATCGCCAACAACAGCTGCAGCGGACGACACGCAAGACGAAAATGCGGTTACGGAACCGTCTTTAAATCTAACTATCGACAAGAAATTGAAAAAAGACGATTTTCGAATCATCGACGGCACGCAAAAGAAGCTAGTTACTAGCGAAACCACAAAACTCGGTGACGACATTGCAACTGAAAACGCTGAAGCAACATTTAGCGGTGAAGGTGCACCACCACCACCACCACCAACAACAGCAACAAGCACAACAGAAAGTGGGACAGCGGAAGCAGAGCAAATTGCACGTCCACCGCAAGCGAACATAGACGACGCAACGACAGCAACACATGCGCCACATACAAACGGTGGCAAGGAACCAACACCCGATGTAAATATATTCAATGTACCTGCACATAACGAACAAGAAGAATTGCAAAAACCATCGCAACCCAGCGAACCAAGCGCTGGCAGCCAAACAGAGGAGCAGCAGAGCAGCGGTGACTCAAGTGATGACAGCAGCGCGCCAAGCAGCACAACAACTTCGACACCGCCTGCAAACGGCGACAGTCTAAAAGTGCTTGCCGACAGCACGAGCAGCGATAACGCGCCACCGCCGGTGCAGCCAACGCCAACCACTACCGGTACACCCTCATTGGGCTCACGCAGCGAAGAGGATGCCGCCTCTTGGGAGAACATCGATAACTTGATTACTTCTACGACGGCCGCGCCGAGTGGCGGCGAGGCGAGCGCGCATGGCAGTCAGCCTGGCGTGAATCTACAGCAGAAAATACCCAGCGGTCCACAATCGGAGAGCGTCTTCATACGCCTGTCCAATCGTATTAAGGTATGTTTCGGTGCATAGTTTTTGTTAAATATTTATTAAGGTTCAACTGTTTATTAAAAAGACTAGCTTCATTTCAACCAACCAATTGTGTACGTCCGTTTAAAGTCTCTCCTTTTTTAAACTTTCACTGGATTTCTAAAAAATTCAGCGCGCCAGTCGTTTCTTCTTTTTGCAAGGTGGCCCCAATTAGAGATTCCAAGCGCAGCCCAGTCCTTTTCAGCCTGGTCTTTCCATCGGAATGGAGGCCTTCCTCTTCCTCTGCTTCCCCCGGCGGGTACTGCGTCGTTTACTTTCAGAGCTGGAGTGTTTTCGTCCATTCGGATGACATGTTCTAGGCAGCCAATGTCGTCTTTTATCTCATACAGCCCATCGTTGCATCGAATGCGATATTCGCCGTAGCCAGCACGCAAAGGACCATAAATCTTCCGCAGAACCTTTATCTCGAAAACTCGTAACGTCGACTCATCAGATGTTATCATCGTCAATACCTCTGCACCTTATAGCAGGGCGTGAATAATGGGTGACTTATAGAGCTACTCTTACTAAGTGAACTCCTTACTTCGTTGTTATCTTGTCGGACAAATAGTACTTAATATTCTATCATTTAAAGGATTGGTGTTAAATCAGACCTATTTTCATTTACAAACTGTACATAAAATATATTTGTATGCTACTCATTTACCCAACTGATTGGCTCCTGCTGCTTCACTATAATATCCTTCGAAGTTTATTATTGTTTTAGTCATGTCAGCTGATCGACAAACTGAAGTACAGAGGCAGACGTCTATTTAAACTAGTAAGCCTGCAATTTTGATATAAACAAGGTGCAGCAGCAAGCCGTTCGTCCTTCTATTGTCATGTCTTGGATGTGGCTTCAGTGGGTGGGCATTAATAATGGCGAATTTGCGTGTTCGACATTGTTGCTCCGTTTAGCTTAACTAACGCAAGGTTCTTTGATTTCTTCACGTATTAATTTTTTTTTTGATTTGGTTGGTGGTTGTTGATGTGTTCTTGTTTTCTTAGTATTACGCAGGTCTAGAAATTAATCGGTGTTAGAGAACAGTGGGTCAAATTAAAAAAGGTCCTTAAATTTTGTACAAAAAATAAAAATGCAGAGAAATTCTCTGCACCGGAATTTTTTTGACATTACAACAACAACAAAAATCATTAAATATGTTATATGGAAGGTCTAAGCTTGAGCTTTCTTGAAAGTGAAAACTCTGTCTAAACAACTCTTATATTGAATAATACACTAAAATACCATAATAAAATAAATCTTTATAAATAAAGTGTTGCCTACAATTAGGCGCAATACCTCGTGGCTAATTTTTCCTCGCAGTCGGAAAAAGGAAATCTCTATGTTGAAAATACATTTTGTCTTTAACAATTTGCTACACTGTTCCCTAGTTAGTTGCGAGTTCAAACTTGCTTTTCGTCGAAAACACACTGTAACTTGACTAACTCTATCCTTGCGTTTTCAGTTGCTAACCGACTTCAGGTGCCTTTGCACTATATTTAACTATATTTATACATACATGCACATATTTATTTCTAACACATATTTAATTCATTTTAATACTCACTCTTGTATCTCGCAGGCGCTTGAGCGGAATATGTCCCTATCGGGTCAATATCTGGAGGAACTATCACGACGCTATAAAAAACAAGTGGAAGAGCTACAACTCACACTCACGCAAACGGTGCAAACAGTACGCACGCTGGAGGAACAGAATCGCCGCCAAAGCGAGCTACAGCAATTGCTCGCGCAACGCAATGCCCAGCTGAAGGAGGAACTGGACGATCTGTCGCTGCAGGTGCACGCCTGCATCGTAGTCATCATCTTTGTAGGCGCCTTCGTCTTTCTCGTACTCATGGTCAGTATACTCTTCTATCGTTCGATGCGTCGCCAAACCAAGGAAGTGCTAGCGCTGTACACCAGCACGAATCGCAAGAAGACAGCTAGCGCGGTGGCTGCAATGCAGAGAAAACTCAATCGACGTAAGTCATTTGAAGATTTCTCAGATCATCAGCAGAGCGGAGAGAAAATGCGACGACCCAGTGAGGAGGCGCTTATGATACTAAAGGAAAGCAGTGATGGTAAAACTGTCGAAGCTGTTGGCGATGCAGCGAAAAATCCAACTCAGCGTGAAAGGAAAATGTCCGTTTGTTATAGCAACAACATGAGCGGAACGAATCTCTCGCATGATACCACTATTGTGCGTGCGGAAGGCGACCCAAGCGTTCAGAATATCAGGCAGCGGCGCAAAGGTGAAAAACATTCCTGGCCAAATACCGAACATGCGCAGCAGCAGGCACGCCGTCATCTCGCCCAACTAAATGCCGGAAACGTTGCTGCTGCAGAGCTTATGGAAAATTTCGACAAAGTTAGTGGACGACCACCGCGTGCACCGCCACTAGCGTCTGGTGGTGAAAACCACAATAAGTCCGCTGGCAACAAATCGAGACGAAAAACGCAACTGCCGCGGCGACAAGCCTCCGTATCGCGTGATTTTATGGGCAGCGCGAATTCAAATAATACGGCATCACTGGATATAGACAGTGCAGCGGAATACGATGAAAGTCTACGTCTCGAAGAGGATGACCTCGACAATTTCATACCCACATCTGACCTGGCATACAACGAATTTATGCCTGAAGGACCGTCTGGCTATCAAGTGGACGATGGTGTGGAGACCGTTGATGGCGCCAACACGGATAGTAGGAAGTCGAGCAAAAAGCTAAGTCGTCTAACAGCGCCGGCTTTCTTTAAATCACCATTTGGCAAAAGCCGCAACAAACTACGTAACAGTAAATCCACAAAGCATCCGCATGAATCCACCTCCTGGGAGTGGTATCGTTCGAAAAATGCCGAGCCAAAGCCGTTAAGTGGTTCGGTTTCAGCAAGCGGTGGTTTCATGCGCGCATCACCTACCGTCAGTTTGGACTCATCATCACTCTCGGAAATTTTACTACCAAACAGTCGTACGGAGAACTCATTTCGCATACTCGAAGAGGCCATACTTTCATCGGGTGAAAGCATAGCCGCGAGCAGTGTGGCAACAACTGGCACGAGTGCCACAGATAACGGTAATGGTAATACCAACACTAATGGCAGTCATAGCAATGGCAGTAGCATCGCTAGCAATAGTAATCGCAGCTCCACTTCATCCACATCGACGAAAAAGAAAAATCGCAGCTTCAATAAAATATTTCGCAAAGTATTTTAGACCGTTTTGAGGTGTATAGTATTTGCGTAGTTTGTATTTTCTTAATTAATATAAATTGTTTGACTAAAGACAGTGCGCTTAAGAGAACGAGGGAGAAACCGTTAGAAATAGTTAAGTTTGGAAATTCAAGCGCCTATTTGAGTGCATTTAAGCAGTGTGTATTTAAGTGATTTCTGACATAAGTGCTCACGTACAGTCACGTCAAGTGTTTTCAGATAATTATCCAGACACACAAAGTATTTATTGTTGGATTTCAGTCGCCTGATATTGCATAATGCGGTTAAAACCAGGAAGCCCAGTAAAAAGTATATTTCTTGTATAATTTCTACGTAAAATGCAAAGCTTAAAGTCTGAAATTTTACACAAATTTACAAATATGATGTAACGATCACTTCGTGCATATTCGTGTAGTTGTATACGAAGTTATAATAGGGTGGTCCAATTACAAAATTGTTCGTAATTTTAGAGAGCTCTGCTTGTAGTTTTCAAAACCCAAAATATTCAGCATGTTGGAGCGTTCACTTGTAACTTTTTTAGGTTAGAAAATATCAGAAAATCTATACTTTTTTTTTTCAAAGCGAAATCAAACACTTTTAAAATTTCAGTTCAGCACGTTCTTTTGATTAATTTAAATATTTTTATTTATTTTTTCCAATTTAATTAAAAAATTCTTTACATTTTGAAGGATACGCATTGCTTTATACGCACATTTTCCTCAATTCAAGCACTTTCAATTATTAAACACTTAATATACGACATTTCATGCTTGCCTGCCTATGTTCTTGTAAAAAATGTATTTCTTTAAAAATATTATTCAATATTTCCATACAAAATAATTTTGTTTTTGATTTAGTTTTTAGTTAAGAGTGTTCAAAATAATTATACGGCTACGATCAACAATTTTGACAATTCGACGGATTGCAATAAATAAGAAAAATTACTACTAAGTCAACGATTTGATGAAAAAGTTGGGAAAAAGAGAGAGGAGAGTGTAGCTTCAAAGTTTCACTGCATAAATTTAAGATTTTCTTATTATACAAATGCTCGTATTTAAACCAGACAACATGTAAAATTTACTCATTCGAAATTTTAAACAAAAAACTAATGTAATTTTGTGATTTCAATATTTTTCTAAAGTTTTCCAAATCCCACTTCAGTCATATTTTTAATATATGTCATGAATACTTTAGTTTTGTATATATTTTAAGCATGTATATGAGGGAAATATTCTATTTATATGAACTGTTGTAAGTAGCCATTGTTTGAGGCGAAAAAAATTGTTATTATTGTAAAAAGATAGTACATTTTTGAAACTTATTTAACAAAATTTTTAAATCGCCTGATTATTGTTATTTATAAGCAAATTTATGTACATACCAATATGTACCTGTGTGTATAGAGTGGTTCATATGTGCAGTACATTTATGTACTCAAACATATTTGTAGGCTGTTAAGTAAAAAAAAAATCGAAAGTATCCGTTTCGGCAAGACTTACGTTATACACCTATATAGAGTCAGCTAGATACTTAAATATTGACTGTTATTGCAAAATAAATTTTCAATTTAAGTAGTTACACATAGAATATTGAATTAATTTGTATTTAGAGAAAAAAAACAGCGATTAATAGACATATATTTTCATCGAGCAATTGTGTTGATAACAATAACGCACGTAGCAATTGCTTTCATTAGTATTTGTATTTTAAAATTTTCAAGTAATATACATATTTTCTTTGCAGGCATACACACACTAGTGCATATAAATAACATACAAATATTTGGAAAAATCCTTACTTGTACTTGTTATTCATACACAATTTCCATTTCGGTAGTTTGTTTAAATTCAGTTTCTCATTTTGCTCATTGTGAGTTGTATTTCCATACTATTTCTAAGTTCCTTTATTGCATTATTCCATACCATCATATTATATTGTTATATCATTTCATTACAACGTAAATATTTCATGCATTCACTAGTTTAAAAATTATATTCTAATTTTATTCATATAAAATGTATTTTAAAGCAATTGTTATACATAAGTACATACATATAAGCTTATTTGTTACATACATACATACATATTTTGTTCAAATATTATTTTTGATTCATTTGCGCATTCAATGGCTAATTTATTTAATGTTGCTATTGTGTGTAAGCTCTTAAATATTCTTCTTTCGTGTGTATATTTCATGCTTGTAGTTGTATTATTTAAGGGCGCGTACATTTATGTATTTGTAAGAGATATTTGCGTTTATAGCATAAAATAATGCAATGCCATAAAGCTGTTTTGTCTATAGGCGTTATTTATTTAATAAAACAAGGATGTAGTAGTATTTTAGGTAAAATAAATATACATTGGACTTTACGAAATTGCCACATTCATATAAGACTATAATAAAAACAAATAAATTTCGAAAATGTATTTTTTTATTTATCGCCATATGTGAACTTTCCATTAGAGTTTTCCGCTGTTAACTGTAAATGAATTCGTTAACATTTTCTGTTGTTAATTCATTCTAGGATCATCAGGCGGAAAATTGCTGCTTTTAAGGTTTAAGTCTTGCCTAACTTTATCTTGATTTTGATGTATCAGTTTTTATGATAGTTAGGTACATGCAACAAAGGTCCGATCTGAACAATTTTGACGGAGTTTGCAGCGTTGCAATGAATAATACAAGATTTGTCGGGAAAGTAATAGGACTGAGTCGATTTAAAAAAATTTATTGAACCAATCGTTACAGTTCTTAAAAAGCTTTCAAAATAGCTTCATTCTGCGTCGATGCAGCGGCACGTTCACTCATGTTCAATTTTCTTGACACACTTCCACTCGCCGCAATTTCTGGTCGTCAGTGAGCAATGTCATGAGATTTTGAATAACTTAACATATACTTATTCGACGGTCTGAGTTCAAAACTTTGCTCGCACGAGACACGTTAAGAGTGTTTGTCGAAGTTGCAGGTCTCCCAGCACGTTCTTCATCAGCTACCTCTTCCCGGTCCTCCAAAGAGGTCTTGTTGAAAAACTGTTATCAACTTACAAACTAGTTACTTTTGAAACTTGTTGCTTTTAGAATCAGTTACTTCTGATACTAATTATCTTAGACTGGTTACTTTTGGACCAGTTTTTTAATACTAGGTACTTTGAGACTATTTACATACGGACCAGTTACATTGAGACTAGTTACTTTGTGAGTAGTTACCTTGAACCAGTAACTTCCTTCGTAAAACTTGCGTCAAAAAAGACAATGAGCATCGTTTTCACTTTTGATTTGCTCATTCACCAGCATCCTCTTCCCTATCCTCCAAAAAGCTGGTGCCACCGAAACACACCACTTCTTGCTAAAGCAACATCTGTTTGATCTTATTAAACGTCTCTTTCGCAGATTTACTGAGTTTTATACAGAATTAATTCGCGTAAATCTGCTCTAACGAACGCTGCATTTTCGGCTTGCACCACTCACAGAAACACTGTCTCCAAGTGTTTGGAGACAACTGACCAGCTGGTGCGGCAGTCCTATTACTTTTCGGATAAGGACGCTTTTTGTCGCACAAACCGTGTAGGCCGGGGGACGACGAGGAAAGATAAAGAAATCGTGCAACTTGTGCCCGGGTTGCTCGATTTGTGTTCTTCTTCGTAACAAAATTTGTGGCCTCATTGACGGTATTTCTTTCAGTGTCTCATACTGAGTTGCCAAAATGCTTAAAGCATAGCCTTGTCAATTGGTGCTCCATTGTTTCCCCGTTGCCTTGCTCTTATCATTTTCTACAGTCTTCTCAATCTGATTCCCCCATTCTGTAAGCGTCTGCCGCCATCATACTGTATCCAATGAGTTTTCTAATCATGTTCCCGACGACATTTCTAAGGAGTGCGAGTAGGAAAAGTGTATATTTCCACTGAAATAATGATTGTCCACTATGCCTTTGTACCCAGGCACCAGTGGTTCTTAGAGCTCCTGTTATGCACAGCACTGCGATCCTCTGAGTGTTTCCATTGATTTCCGGTAGGTGAATTTCCGTAAGCCTGTCCACCATCCTACTGCACGGTGGAGTTTTGCAATTAGTGTGTAGCACCAGGTCATGAGAGAGAGAGAAAGGCCCTAAGTTGTGTCGAGCATCTGCTTACACGCATATAAAGCATTGCTGACCTTTCTGAATTTTTCATCCACACTGTGTTTTCCCAGCAGTTTGCTGTCCAAACCTACCTCAAGGTATTTGGGGCAGTCCTTAAGAGACATAACATAATTTTCAAACTAGTTACTTTGCTTTTAGTTATTATTAATACGTGAAGTTCAAAACACACTCTCGATAAAAACCGAAAACAATTGCAAGTTACTTGAAAAGATTCTCAATTTACTATCAAATTAGCTGGAAAACTGTTATGAACTTACAAACTAGTAACTAACAACTAGTTACTTTTAGACTAGGTACTGTGCAACTAGTTACTTTCGGACCAGTTTTTTGGGTCTAGTTACTTTTGGTACTAGTTGCCTTTGGACTTAATTACTTTTCAACTAACTTCCTTTAAAAATAGTAACTTTGCCACCAGCTACTTTTGTAACTAGTTACGATCAAAAATTATATACCAAAAATATATGCGAACGGAGGGATTTGTTGCCGCCGTTCAAGATCGCTAATAAAATAAATAAAACATTTTGCAATGAGATGCATAATAATATTAATTTTCAATTATCAGTGATTAAAAACATTTATTAATTGAGAACTAGCACGCTTAATTTAACTTTATTAAGTATTGAAAATTCAAAAGGCAATTATTTTAATAAACCATTAAATCATAAAAAAAGATTTAAATACCATTAGCCCACCGTACCACATTCACTATCGATTTTTAATGTTTCGGTTAATCGATAACAAACATGATAATGTAAATGCTAGAGGTGGAGAAACATCGATGTTCACGGGCATCGATTTTTTCGATGTATTTAGCGAAAACATCGATGAAACATCGACATTTTAAACAAAAAAAATTAGCAGTTATTTTAGTAATTTGTGATGTTTAAAAATTTAAAGTCAAATTTTCAACAAAAAATATCCATTTTATTAATCCCTTATCAAATAAAAAAGAAAATTTTACAAGTATTTTATTTTCTGTTATAAAATTTTTGGTAAAATATAAGTATTTTGAAAAATTATAACAAAAATTATTATTGAACTAAATTTGTTGCTTTTGTTTTGCACAACACTGTACATATATTTACATATTATTTACATTTTTATTTTTGTTTAAAAAGAGGAGCTTATCGACAACGGTCGATGATAGCCGTGTGCGACGTTCACTTATGAGTTGTCCAGCTTTACTGAAAACTCTTTCAGATTCGCACGAAGATGCGGAAACACAGAAGTATTTTTTGGCTAAAATTTTAAACGCGTCGCCATCTGTAGTAATCTAAAATATAATTAATACAATAAATTGGAAAAAATATGTTATTGCATAATTTCTTACCTGCCAGTACGCAAGAGGGTTACATTTTTCCGGCTGGTTCTCCTTTTCAAAATACTGTCTCATCAGGATAATGGCATCTGCCCAGGAAGAGTGCACCTTGTTTTGGCTTTTGACTTGTAGAAATGAAAATCGGCTTGGTTCCTGTGTTGGTGATGTTGGCGGATGTAGTGGGTTTGCAGGTAGTTGTGTAAACAGTTCATGCTGCACAGCTTTGACACCTTCTTCCTCATTAAAGGGATTACAAAATCCGTGTTTCTTAAAGTAGGGATCTAGTATGGTAGCAATTCGTGGTATTGTGCGTGTTTCAGAGCTTGCGAGCCTCTTGGTAAGACTAAACTTAATGGTCGTCAATATGTTTTTGCCTTTTTCTGTGTTGACTTTAACATTGTTTATTTGATGATTCAATTCGCATATGACAGGGATAATTATGGACGCCGATACTTTTGTATTTGTAGACATAGAAAGCGTCGCCTCTTCGAAGGGGGATAGCAACTCGGAAATATCATTTAAAATATCCACTTCTGCTGCTGAAAACGGCAATGGAGCGCCACGAGAAGATACCAAAGCTAATGTAATAAACTCGTTTGTCTTCAGTATGCGCTTAATCATTTCACATGCGCTGTTCCAGCGAGTTGGCAGTTCTTGCAGAAGAGAATGCGGATTCTCCCCCTGAGCTTCCTTAAATTTCGAATATGCGATCTGGCTTCTCTTAAAAAAACCAACTACCGACTTACATTTTGTCAGAATTACGTCGGAATCGGGCAATTTTAGAACATCTTGCACAATAAGGTTGATTGTGTGCGCTACACAAGGCAAGTGCTTATACTCAAGCAACTCACATGCTTTTAGCATCGTCGCATCATTGTCAGTCACAACACAAACAACCTTATTCGCGACACCCTAATCATCAAGCACGTCCTTTAGTGTTTCAGAAATATTAATAGCATTGTGATTGGTAGTGTCAAGAAGTTGCCTTGTTGCTAAAATTGCCGACTCCAACGTAAAACTATTTAAAACAAAATGGCACGTAACTGTAATGTAACCTTCGTTTGCTTTGGATGTCCACAAGTCAGTAGTTATGGCCACAAAATCAATATCATTAGGTACAGACTGGAGTTTATTCTTAAGAGACTTATATTGAGATGGAAGCACTACGTCGCGCAGATGTGACCTAGTAGGTAACATGTAGCGGGGGTCCATTTCTTTCATGAGCTCTTTAAATCCGTCGCCCTCCATACAAGAAAAAGGTTGAACATCGACAGCAATCATGTTCATGACCTTACTGTCTAGGAGACGTTTTCGTTTCGAGTCATTTTCATAAAAGGAAACCGATTTTCCAACAAACTTTTCTAAGATGTTTGGTTTCTGTGCAGTTCCCCCAACTTTAAGCCGATCAGCATGAACATGCTTTAAGTGGTCCATTAGATTTGTTGTGTTTCCACACGTCTTTATTGGCTTACCACAGTAATTGCATATCCCATGCGTTTTTTCGCTGTTTCTTTTGAAATGATCCCAAGCAATAGAAACATCACGCCTCCTCTTCTATTGATCCTCATCAGGCTTTGGCTGTTCGCTTGCTGTTCCTGTAAGAATTAAACTGTATTAATGCCTATTCAATGCAAAAGCAAAAATGCATGTGAATATGCATGTGCTTTTCTGCAGAAATTCATCTACAATGCTTTTCTGAAGCAAAATCCGGATAATTAGTACTTACTTTTCATAAACCTGTCCATGTTTAAGTACCACAACATTCACGCCAACACCACCAACAAGTATAACTAAAATAATAATAGTCTGTTAATAATTTATAATGAGATTAAATGATATATGTACTTACAATTCGTCTGTCTTCCTCTATGTGCCTTAGAGATGGAAAAACATCGATTTTGCCCAGCTAAGCTTCGATGTTGCCGATGTTTCGAAAACATCGATGTCATCGATGTTCGCATCGATGTTTCTCCACCTCTAGTAAATGCTCGAACGCGACTATCCCATCGTTTGTTTCTAAAAGGTATTTAGCTGCTGTACAAAAATCTTTTTCTGTGTTTGAAAAAGTATTAAAAGTTGTTAACTAATAAACATATGGGTGATCAGGTATTTCTATTTCATTTTGTTAAACAACAGTCACATATAATTATAAAAATTCACAGCCTCCACAAATGTCTATGCCGCCAGGTGCCGGACCCATGCAAAGCGGTCCACCACCATTGCTGGGCATGCGGCCACCACCAGGTTTGTTACCTGGACCACCGGCACCGCCAATATTTCCGCCCGGTCTTAATATGCCGCATCAACAACTGCCGCCACCACAACAAATGCCCCCACCACCACAACAAATACCGCCACCAACTCAACAACAATTGCAGCCACCACCACAGCAGTTGCCACCGCCGCCGCAACATTCTCTACAACCGCCATTACAAATGAATCCTCAGCAAATATCCATGCAACAAATGAATCCTCAACAAATGCCACCACCACCGCATCAACAAATACCGCCACCACAACCATGGAATCAGGGGCCACCACCATCTCGTATGGAGGTACCTAATAATGAGCCGGTCGGTCGACCCATGCCACTCATGTCTATGCAGGTTGAGAAACCTAAGAGTGGTAACGGTAGTAATACGACGGGCAGTTCCACAACATCTGATAATGTAGGTGAAGCTGGTGAAAGCAATGAAAATGTCGATGATGACGAGAAAAATAAAAAGCCTACCGAAGTGGTACTACCGAAAGCGCTAGAAGATGTTTTGGCATTAAAAGATCAGCGCGCGGCTGAATTTCATGTGAATGCGGAAGATTTTACTTCGAACGAAGCGAACAGTGGTGGCGTTGGAAATGCTAGCGTGATAGGTAATGACTATGGTGATGCAGGTGATGACTCAGATGATGAAGGTGAGGCTCAAATGAATGGTGGCATAACCGGCAAGGGCGGTAAACAAAGCCGTGCCGAAAAAAATAAAAAGAAAAAACGTAGAAAGAAGCAAAATCGCAAACTTAGGCAGCAACGCGACAATGAGCGCATAAATGACGCTGACAATGATCAATCTGCCGATGTTGAAAATAAAACTGATGAGGCAGAAGCAGATGACGACGCACAGGCGGCACGGAATGAAAAGAACTCGGATGATGAAATCGAAGAAAAAGATAAAAATAAATCAAGCAGGAATAAGAAGGATAGAAAGGGTAAAGATAGGGACAAGGATAAAGAGAAACAAAAACAAAAAGAAAGCCATGTTGAAAGGAATGATAAGTCGGAGATTGCCGGTGATGATGATGTGACCATAGAATATATACCGGAACGCATAACTATAGCCGACTTAGCGCCAATGTATAGGCAATTTTATCGCGTTTTCGAAATATTTAAACTGGAGAACAAACCCAAGGTCACAGAGAAGGACAAAACTACCACGGAGAATGAAGGTGCAGCTGTGCCCAAAAAGCCAATAGACAAGATGCAAGATGATGATGATGACGAAGATAATGAGGTACTTTCTTAATATTTGTGAAAGCCAGTACGTTTTATATTATTATTTATACTATTTGTGATTGTTACAGGATACTAAAGAGGACAAGGAGAAATTATCTAAACGCAAACTGAAGAAACTCACGCGCTTGAGCGTTGCTGAGCTAAAACAATTGGTCTCACGCCCCGACGTTGTGGAAATGCACGACGTCACTGCGCGTGATCCCAAATTGCTTGTACAGCTAAAGGCTTATCGGAACACTGTACAAGTGCCACGTCACTGGTGTTTCAAGCGAAAATATTTGCAGGGTAAGCGTGGCATTGAGAAGCCACCCTTCGATTTGCCAGCCTTCATCAAAAAGACTGGCATTATGGAAATGCGTGAATCGCTACAGGAGAAGGACGATGCCAAATCATTAAAATCGAAAATGCGCGAACGCGTACGTCCTAAAATGGGCAAAATCGATATAGACTATCAGAAGTTGCACGATGCCTTCTTCAAGTGGCAGACCAAGCCGCGCATGACCATACATGGTGATCTATACTATGAGGGCAAAGAGTATGAGACGCGTTTGAAAGAGAAGAAACCGGGCGACTTGTCCGAGGAGCTGCGCATAGCACTCGGTATGCCGGTTGGCCCTAACTCACATAAAATTCCACCACCATGGCTTATTGCCCAACAACGTTACGGGCCGCCACCATCATATCCTAGTTTGAAAATACCCGGCTTGAATGCACCCATACCCGAAGGCACCTCGTTCGGGTATCATGCAGGTGGTTGGGGTAAACCGCCCGTAGATGAAAATGGCAAACCATTGTATGGTGATGTATTTGGCACAAATATAATGGATTTGGATGTAAGCCTCAAGAAAATATCTTTAAAGCTTTTCGTTTTTAATTCATCTATATTTTCCTCGATTTCAGAGTGGCATCGATGAGGGCGATATTGAGCGTAATCAATGGGGTGAACTTGAGTCCGAGTCTGAGGAGTCATCTGAAGAAGAGGAGGAGGATGGTGAGGATTTGGTTAATCAACCAGACGATAGCGGTCTCGTAACACCAGCTGAAGGTTTGGTAACACCGTCGGGTCTAACAAGTGTACCAGCCGGCATGGAGACGCCAGAAACGATTGAATTGCGTAAGAAGAAAATCGAAGCAGAAATAGAAGAGTAAGTACTACAGTTTTTTTCCCCTAAAACTAGTTAATAATATTTTTCTCTGACAGCAATGACACTCCGGTTCTCTATCAAGTACTGCCCGAAAAGCGTACCGATCGTGTTGGTGCTTCTATGATGGGCTCTACTCACGTCTACGATATAAGTGGTGTTAACAAACCGGCCGCACGTGCCGCTGTCACGGTCGATCGTGAGGGCACCGTCGAATTGGCTTTGGATCCCTCCGAATTGGATTTGGATAATGAAGCAATGGCACAACGTTATGAGCAACAAATGCGCGAACAACAAAGTCATCTCCAAAAGGAAGATCTCTCCGATATGTTGGCTGAGCATGTGGCACGTCAGAAATCAAAGCGTAAACGGCAACAAGCTGACACAACAAGCAAAACAACAAAGAAGTATAAAGAGTTTAAATTTTGAACATTTCTCAGCAATCATTTGTATAAGCCAAGTAATATGAGCATTGTGTTCAACGGCATTTGTATTTGGCGTATAAAGCATCAAATAAACAACAACTTACATCTCTTAGCTAATATTAAAGGCATCGTTGTATTAATATCCTCACTGAGTTTGTAGCACCTAAATGGAAACGTCTAAAGCCCTATAAAGAAAAAGAAGCGACTTCGTTCCATTGTTTTTATTATAATTCATAACAAACTTCATCAAAATGTAAAGTCTTACTTTATAACCACTTTTGTATTAAAATATTTAATTTAAATCTTTAATTCATTTAAAAACTCCGTAACCTCTAACATTTCTTCGTTATGCAAATTCTGCTCTTTTGCCGCATTATTTAAGCGCTGAGCAGCAGCGCCCAAATCTTTCTTCCATTCTACTATACTTTTGTACTTTTCATTATTTGAACAATAAATAATCTCATTTATATCTTCGTCCAGCTTATAACAACAAACCGATTTGAAAGCACTGCGTAGTTGTAGTAAGGCTTCGTCTCGCAACGCTTCATCACGACAAACCAAATTCAATATGAATAAGCCTTTATCGCCAATAATTGACTTAATGTTATTTAGCACTGCCGGTTCAAGAAAACTTTTTGGCGGACAACTCATGCCAAGCGAAAGATCTTTGCTGTCTACATCAAACAGCACGGCGTTGAATTTGATCTCTATAAAAATATATTATTGAAAAAAAGTGATGCATATTTTATGAAAGTCAGCTTTACCTTCATTTTTGCAAGTTTCTAAAAAGGACAAACCGTCATCGATTACTACATGAAATCGATTATCTTGCTTTAATTCAAAATACTGTTCTGCCACTTCCAGCATGATGGGATCTATTTCAACTGCCGTCAGCCGCACATTACTGTAATAATTAATAATTATACAAAATATTAATAGCGATTATTAAAACCCGTAACTTACGGGACAGCTGCATGTAGAAAACTGCAGAGACCACCACCGCCTAGGCCCACCACTACCACATCTTTGAGCTCGTTGGCAGGATTTTTTTGACCAATAGCCAATTGTACACCAGCAGACATATATAAGTGATGTTGACATGCCAAATAACCGAAATCAATTTTCTTACGCTCCTTTTTACCCTTCAGTTTTACTGCAAACATAAATAATTATTAGTTAACAAATTAAATAGAACAACTACTGCGCCTACTTGTCTTGACCAAAGCTTCTGATTGTACTACAAATTGATTACTGAGGAAGATCAGACGCCGGAATACTTTTCCATCGTTACCCTCCACTTCCTCAATTCGAAATTCGCCGGATATTTGGGAAAACCCACTCACTAGAGTCTCACGTTTACCAACATCAGCGCCAAGCGATAGGAAAGGAATCTGTAAAGCAGAGCAATTAGTTAACTATAAGCACATTTTATTATTCATACTGCTTACTAACCTGATCCGTTAGACCAATAGGGGCTAGGCTCTTGATGCTGTCTGCAAGTTCACTCTTAACTGTGTCCAATGACACATATTCCTGATCGCGATGAAGTGTCACAACCGCCAGGCGCTGAAATTTCGCAGAACTCTGTAATTTTCTACGACCCTGAGTTGTGGCAAAGAGCCATTCAATCTCTCTGTAAAACAAAGGTATAGAAAGTGAATAATGGTAAATCAAGTAAGTTTTTGTATTACTAGTGGATGTTACCTGCCCTGAGGTACTATGAATGCGGCAAATTTACCTAAACCCCTTGCCGGTGGTTGATCCAGGATATGGACTGTATAACGCGGAGTAGAATCGCCAGGTTGACACAAATCCATCACAACCTCATCATGTCCTATAAGACATTGCATATATATATTATTTGTTTTTGTTTTTTTTTCTACTCTACTTTCTATATAAGTTAACTAACCTGCAATATTTGTGCGAGCTAAACCATTGCATATCAACGCCGCTCTTTGTACAGCCGTCACAGCATTTGTCAACTCCTGAGCATTTGGCAAACGTTGCATTTTGTCTTTACCCAAGCTAAATTCTAATATCTAAAATAATATAAGTAAATATATTTACGTAATTATAACAAAACAATTATTTACCGGTGTTGGTAATGCCTTGAATTTGGTTGCGATAACAATAAAGACGGGCATTGCCATGACTTCAGGATTATCTGCATTCTTTTCCTGATTGGCACGATCTGCATCGGCACAGTGTACCACACGTAACATAAAACCATTACGTGGGAAATAATCTACAATATATTTCAATATGTGCTCTTGTAGTAGCGTTATGCACAAGTAACGCCCACCATTGCTAGAGTATAGAAAGTAAAGAGTATATAATGTCCAGAATACAAATATGATATGTAGTATATACTTACCGCATAGTACGTTTGATTTCATTGAAGTAGCGTTCCACGGTTGCGTGTACCTCCGGCGTATCGTCAACAAAAAGAGCATCCAATGTGCCTTTATCTAAAGCAACGGAAAAACATTCGTCCTCAAAAGTCATTTGCGTCGCATCCATTTGCAGAAATTTCATACTCTCGCGTTTATGCGCATTTACTTCTAACATTTTTCTAATTGCCACCGTTGATATATCAATGTTTATTATATTTCTAAAAGAAATCACACAAACAATTTATGTTGACTCGTACCATATGTAAGCGGAAGTCACACTTACCTAAAACCTGAGTCGTACATATCCATGCTAAGCTGTGAATTACCACAACCCAGCATGAGAATTTGATCTGTATTCTTTACATATTTGTGTATTTGTTCGCATAATTCCAAATATTCGCCATACCTAGATGTGTGGAAGAAATATGAAAACCCGTTATACTTGCAAACCGGTGCGCGGTTAATTCCCGTAAACAAACCATTCAAAGGCCTTCTCACCGCGTTTTGTGAAGAAGGAATTCCAGTATTCTGGTTGCGCGAATTCCTCGTGCGATTTTGGTAACAAATTCATCGCTAACTTTTTGAAACTGATTTTTGTTTATCTCACGTGCTAATATAAAATGTTCAATGCATAAAGTTTACAACCGAACATGCACGGGAAAGCTGGACCAGCTGTTAACGGAGATGGGTTAAAATCGATTAATTCCCAATAAGATACAGAGTGATGCTTCTAAAAAGCACTAACATTTAAATACTTACGTAGTGGTATAGATTTTAAATACAATCTAAGTACGAACAGAAAGGGCAGATGCAATTGAAGATATATAAAAAATAATATGCATAAATTTATTTTCAAGATCAATGAGGAAATATTAAAATATACAATAAAATATATATTCTTATAAAAGCACACCCTATGTTAATCGAAATTTTATTATAAAAAAAATTCACATACGACAACAAATATTTGACGTTTAGTGGCAGCGGATAGGAAAAATACTGATTGGCTAAATAATTAAAATTTTAATTAATTAAACTATTGCAATAACGATGATACATGATAGGATACAAAATAATACGTTTGGTTCTTTTAAGTGCAAAGTTTAAACGAAAATATCCATCGAATTGCAGTACTACATAAAAACAAAAGTACTATTTGCTAGTGAAAGTATTGAAGGGGTGTAGGTGCATGTGTGTGTTTTCTGGAAGTGGCACTTTGTTCAAGTGAAAAGTGCCAAAACATTCCTTTTGTTGGCTTTCCACTTTATTTAAATATTTTGGGCGTATACAACGACATTCTTCTATTACTATATTGACTCCCACATTATCGTCCTTAGTACTACAAATGATTTTCGTTGGACAGAGATCTGCAGTAAAAAACAGATAAATGCGTGCAAATGTGAGTCTGATGTTGACGCATGGAGCTAGTGAACCGATAATGTCGCGTCCGGATTACGAGCAAAATGCGCTGCATCACGGTTGTTTGTTGGTGCTATTGCGGGGCGTGGGTCCATCCAAGCCACGGTCGCTGCAGAAGGCGTTTGATAAGGTTCGCCGCGTCAGCAATGTGAAAATAAATGGCAAGTTACTGCAGTAGACAAATGTAATGTTAATATATTTAACAAATTATTTGCAGACTCGACAGGTATTACACGTGATATTTGGGTACGCTACATACATGACCATCCGGTAGAAAATAATGATTGGGGTGATTTTCAAACACACCGTCGTCTTCTAGGTTTAATTACTATTGGCAAATTTGAAAATCAAACAGAATTAAATGAGCTTTGTAGGCAACATGAATCGCTCAAAGTTCGCTACAGTGGCACACTGTACGACTCACGTGCAATATTTTTCGGTCCATCATCAGCACACGTTGCGGAAAACATTAATTCTGCCGGTGGCGATCAACAATTCACGGATGCAAGCAACCTTACCGTTCATGATAGTGTTAATTTAAATTCTAACAGTGTAACGAATCATTGTCCTAGACTTGAAGAGGAATATACTACTCCTTCCAATTTTAAGGCGCAAGCCTTTTTCTATAGAGAACAAGATTCTTGTAGTGACTTAGAATCACACATAGCTGAGTTCATACATGCGCTATTCTGGGTGCTGGAGTCAAAGCGTTTGGATAGATCGCGTGAAAAAGTAGAGAAAGTTAGTTTACTATTAGCACCATTTGAGAAACGCGATTTTGTTGGTCTGGATATGGATTCACGCAGTAATCGCAAACGCTGTGTTGGCCGTGTCACTAAGAATTTGGCGGACCTGTCGTTACAAGCTGGTCTAGTAGTAGACGCACTAGGTTTATACCATAGCGCCTGCGAAACTTTGCGTGCCATAGGCGATTTATTATGGGTGGGCGCTTCGGAAGAAGGCTTGTGTTCAGCTTCAGCAATACTTTTATATCCACATTTACGTGAAAGCGAAACTTTACATCGAAACACTTCCTTGCAGGATGGTAAGTGTTTATTTGTATGAGATATCGCTTTACATATCAATAATAAATGAAATTTAATTTAGGCCCATCACCTTTGCGCAGCACACCCGAAAAATGGCGAGCCAGCGATGCAACAGTCAAAGTGCATGCGCCCGAACATCAACATAATTCGCACCCAGACCCTGAAGGAATGGCCTCTACGGTGCAAATGACCTCGGCATCATCGTCTTGTTCTTCAGTATCTTCCCTTTTAACAAATTCCTCAACTTCCGGTACACCATCATCGTCATCTTCTACATCGACTATCTCAGCGGCACAGCATGGTGGTCGTGCAAGTGAATTGCCAAGCAACATACTAAAACCAGACGAACTTCACAGTTATTACAGGCGTGCAATTATAAATTATAGTAAATATGGTCCTGCCGCTATAATCGAGACTGAGGCGGCGCTTAAGGCAGCGCGTATTTCGATTGAACAAAATCGGCCATTAGATGTGTCTATGTTCCTGCAAAATATTTTCTATTTAAATGTGACCATGAGCGAACCAGAGCGTGTAAAACGTTTTGAAGTGGTTACCGATTTGTATCACCAAATCGGCTATCGACGTAAGGCGGCCTTCTATCAGCGCCTAGCAGCACTCAAATATGTACAACAAGGCAATCCGAATCCCGATTGGTCGCAGACTTATCGGTTAATGTTGGAAAGCTTTTCTGGCTATTTACTTTCGCTGGATCCAATGGAGGTGATCGATAATGCCGCAGGTTGGCCAGCTTTACAAATAGATTTGCTGCAAAGTGTTATCGCAGCGGCGCGCCGCCTAGGCCAATCTGCGTTAGCTACACGTCACATGACTTTTTTGCTGCAAACACAGTGGGCGCATATGACACCAACGGAGCAGAGAGAATTGTCCGTGCAATTACAGAATTTAAGTGCGCAATGTGAAGGTTCACCTGTGCCTCTGGTGCTGGAAAACGGCACTGTCATACCACCAGCCAATTTAACGGATTTACCCTACTGCATGGACTTGGTTGTGCGCGATTTACCGGCACATCTGCGGCCGCAACGAATAAAAATTGTCAAAGCAGATAGTGGACCTTTCCTATTCACACCCATACATCTCAATTCGATGGATAGACGTGAAAAGAAGAAGGAAAAGAATAAAATATGTGAGTTTTGAACAACAGCCTATTTCTAAATTGATATATATTATTGGTAAAACATTTGTTTTCAGCTTTTCTCTGGGTGCAAAACAATCTAAGCGAGGTAACACTACGGCTGCGCAATCCATTGCCATTCGAGTTGACCGTCAGCGATATGCGTCTGTTAACTAACGGCATAGTTTTTGAATCGCTACCACAAACGGTAATTTTACAACCGCATGTACCAACCACTGTGACACTACATGGCACACCTATCGAAGTGGGCCAATTGGAGATTCAGGGCTATAGCACGCATGCGCTGGGTGTCAAGTCCAATTGTCGCTTGAAAAACATGCGTGGACGCAAATTTCCGCCCAATTATCTAGTGGATGTGATACCGGCATTGCCGCGAATTTCCGTAAAGACCTCGTTGCCACAAACGGCGACATTCAGCCAATTAGCAAGTTCCGACATTGTTATAACATCCGCAAGTTTAACATTGTACAACGGCGAGTCATCAACGTGTATTGTAACCATTACAAATGACAGTCCGCTACCAGTGGAACATTTGGAGATAAGTATCAATTCGAATGTGGAACAAGAAGTGCAGAAAAAGATTTTCATTATCAATGAAAAAGACTTGCAAGTGAGTATACACACGAAGAAATGCACAAAATTGTATCAAAAGCATTTATTTGAAACAAATATTCTCTCAACAGTCAAAACTTCCCATACAACCCAATAGCTCAATCGATTTTACGGTGCATATATATGGCGAAGCGGACTTCGTCTGCCCCATAGTAAGTCAACGCGCTGCCTCAGTGCATTCTAGTAGCACAGTGACAGCTGCTTTGCAAGCAGATTATGCGGGCGCCACAATGGGTGCTGGACCGTATTCATTGCAATACTCAACACTATCATCATCGGGTCACGCGAGCTTGCCTTCACGTGTTAGTTCGCCCAATCAACAGCAAACGTCATATAATCGTCGCAATGATCCAAATAATCTGAGTTTTCGCTCCTCAACGTCGGGCGGCGCACCATCCCTAGCAGCGCTGAGTTTGCCACCTGCAGGTACGCAGGGCAGCACTCTTGGTTATGGACAACATGTGGAAGCACAGTTTCGTGTGAAATATTCCGGTGGCGAGGCCATGCAACAGGGCTATTGTCGTCAATGTGCAATATCGTTTAATATTGAATTGTTGCCGAGCGCGCAAATAACCAGCTGGGATGTGCTACCGGCAGAAATGTAAATATATATCCATTTTCCGTAATATTTCCTGTTTACATTTAAAACGCCCCACTTTTAGTCCATCGCAATTCTATTTGGTGCTTGATGTGTCCAATTTGACAGCTCAAGAAATGTCGCTCAATTACACCAACAACAAGAGTATACTGATTGAAGCCAAAGAGAGTTGCCGTGTGCCAATACCAGTCGACCGTTGCTCGTTAGAGCAAGTAGTCGCCGCACGTGAAGCTGAATACGCTGAGAATATGGAGAAAGGTACATACGTGTATTTATAAAATATGCTCAATGAAATGTAAATAACCAAATAAGCTTCATCTACAATTTGCAGACCTTTGCTATCGCACCCAACTGCTCTCTTTCAGCGACAGTATTAGTAAATTATGCTCGGAACATATCGCAGAACGTGTGAAAATCAGTTGGTTGCTCACCGGCACCGACATACAGGGCATAGCTTCATTACACGGCATCGTGCTGACATCAGCCATGATCGATTTGACAACCGTGTCACCGCTGCAATGGAGTAAGAGTGATGACGTTTCTAATTCCACAGAAGCTATAATTAATTATATATCATTTTTTTTGAATATTTACAAAGCGGTGTCATTCCAAAATACACCCGTCCAACCACAATCTGAAATTGTCTGCGCCGCCGGGCAGAGCGCCATATTGAATGTAAGCGTAAGCAACCAATCAGCGCAACCGCTACGTAACCTTGTGCTCACCATCAAATTCTACCAGGATTACTTAAATGGCATGGAAAATTACAATTTAGATACACGCGTTGCCATATCCGGTCCGAGCAGGTAAGTAGAGGCATTACTATATGTTTATTTGAAAGTATGCATGTCACGACTACACTTTTTTTTGTCAACAGAGTCTCAATACCGCTTCTACAAAAACACGCACAAATTCAACACGAATGTACCGCAATCTTTTTCACACCTGGTCGCTTCAAGGCAAGCATCCAATGCTGCTCCAAGCCACAACAGACCTCAACTCAATCAGCTCGTGGCCAATTGTTAGAACACAAAATGCCCGCTGTACAAGTCAGCGACATTGTTGGCAGCGCAGCTAGTTATCATGAACAACAGGAGCACATCTGGAAATTCATACCACCTATTGAAGTTACCGTTATCGAGCAATAATGCAATATATGCATAGTTAAAATAGTATTTATAGGTAAAAAGTCTACAACGGTTGTGCCCAACAACTGGATGTTGCCTCGTTGTTTGTTGGCTTTGCGCGCTGCCCAGACAGTCATTAAGCTTTCGCATTTCCACGCAGAGTTACGGTGAAATATGTCATCATTTGGATGCGCTGCTCCAAAAACGCATCTTTAAAATCCACTTATTGTTTATATATCTATACATATGTACATATGAATATTTTTCTTATTTCAGTTAAAAACGTTTAGAAAATTAAAATAAGCGAGCTATGCGATTATCAATATGCCTGGATGCGTGTAGAAATAATTGTCTTCATAAAAAACACACACAGTTAAAAATATATAGATAAACTTCTACTGCTCTTCATTTCTTTTGTTATTAGAATTGTGTTTTTGTTAACGTTAATTTAGTTATTCGTTACAACTATTAATAGATTTCGGTTTTAAGCTGTAAAATTTAATTGAATAATGCTTGTGAAGCGCGTCAATTATTTGTCCAGCAGTAGTTTAGCTCGTACAAAGAG
Organism: Bactrocera correcta; assembly: GCA_027475135.1. NCBI lineage: Eukaryota > Metazoa > Arthropoda > Insecta > Diptera > Tephritidae > Bactrocera > Bactrocera correcta. Next base: position 26,437,267 of record CM050327.1, read on the forward strand.
AACAATAACCAACATTAATTGTTAAAACAAGGCTTGTTTTGTATATATTGAAAATATATAAATCTGTATATCATTAATATATGATTATTCTGGCTGAACTCTATAAATTAAACAAATTTCTTAATTTTGCTGCGAATAAACATTTTGTTATTATTTTGGTCTTTGTTTACAATCTTGTGATTAGCTGGCAACTGCGGCGTTACCAGACGTCACGTTAATACCATAACTTTGGCAGAAAAGTTTAAACAAATTATTAAATAAAATTTTGTTATCACAACCATATTCATACATATATGTACGCATGTATGTGTTTTCATATTTACAGGGAAAAGTTTTAGTATGACGGTATGTCAAAATGTAGAAATATTAAAATTTTGACGTATGTAAGTTAAATTTTGACATATTTCGTGGTGAATTTGAATGTCAGAACTACATAGCTCAAGAGTTGGGTAAAATTTCGACAATTTATAAATGTGAATACAATTAATATTATCCTCAGAACGAGAGAGGCTACTGTTTGTAATGAAAGGTTTAATAAAAATTCAGGACTTAGCAGGAGTTGAATTTAATTGTCAAAATTTCACTTTCCAAAGTAAACTTTTCAACCCATTTCAACAGAGAGAAAAAAGTAACCGTTTGGGACACGGCCTAACAAATAAAGAATATAATAGGTTGTCAAAAAAGTCTTGCGGCATTTTCGCTAGGTGACACTAAAAGCGCGTAGTTCTAGTTTTATTCGTCGCATCGGGTCATGCTATATCTTTTTGGAAAGCTCATTTCTCGCGCTAACACGTATTTGATTGATTGTCGTTTCTTTTAAGTCGTTCGTGAGTTATAGCGTCGCAAACATGGAGCAAAATAAAGAGAAAATACGGCATATTTTACAGTACTACTACGATAAAGGCAAAAATGCATCTCAAGCCGCCTATAGAATTTGTTCAGTTTGTGGACCCGATACAATTTCCATATCCACCGCACAACGATGGTTTCAACGTTTTCGTTCTGGTGTAGAGGTGGTCGAAGATGCGCCACGCTCCGGAAGGCCTGTCGCTGAATTGGTCGAAAGAGACCGGCATAGTAGCAGCCGCAGCATCGGTCAAGAGGTGGGCATGAGTCATCAAACCGTTATAAACCATTTGAAGAAGCTTGGAGTCACTAAGAAGCTCGATGTATGGGTGCCACACGAATTGACGCAAAACAACATCCTTGACCGTATCGACGCATGCGAATCGCTTTTGAATCGCAACAAAATCGACCCGTTTTTGAAGCGTATGGTGATTGGCGATGAAAAGTGGGTCACTTACGATAACGTAACGGCCAGGAAGGTTCTTTTGTGTGTTTGATGGGATTGGCAGGGAATAATCCACTATGAGCTGCTCCCCTATGGCCAAACGCTCAATTCGGACCTGTACTGCCAACAACTAAACCGCGTGAACGCAGCACTCATGCAGAAGAGGCCATATTTGATCAACAGAGGCCGAATTGTCTTCCATCAGGACAACGCCAGGCCACACACATCTTTAGTAACGCGCCAGAAGCTCCGGGATCTCGGATGGGAGGTTCTTTTGCATCCACCGTATAGTCCGGATCTCGCACCAAGTGATTACCATCTGTTTCTGTCGATGGCGAATGCGCTTGGTAGTCTGAAGTTGGCCACAAGAGAGTCCTGTGAAAATTGGCTCTTCGAGTTTTTTGCCAATAAGAAAGCGAGCTTCTATGAGAGGGGCATTATGAAGTTGGCATCTCGTTGGGAACGCGTCATCGAAAAAAATGGCGCATATTTGACTTGAATCGCATTATTGTAACCAATTTTATGAACAATTGAAAATTGAAAAAAAAAAAAAAAATACCGCAAGACTTTTTTGACAACCTAATATTAATTCTGTTGTTGACTCGGCTATAATCGCGTAAGCGGTGTCTACGCCAGTATAGAAGAATATTAATTCTTTATGGTAGTAATAATTATAAATGCTTTTAAAGAATATATTATTTAAATACTATTTGAGCAAAAATTAAAATTTTGTTTAGTAGGGCAAATCAAATGCAGAGTGACACATTTTTTTTTTGTTTTTTTTTGATAATAAAAAACGTAAAATAAACGGAAGTTTGTAAAAAATATTTATTATTAAAGTATTATTAATAAGAATTTTAAACTTTCCATGAAACTTTGTAAAATTTAAGTCTAAATTAATTAAAATGCAATGTTTTTTTACAAACAAAGTTAATGCAAAAGAATATTTAAAATATTCATTAAATAGTGTGTAAATCGCTGTTCAAACAGTTGATAAAACAAATCTCCTTAAGTAACAACGGTTACTATCTACAAGTGTCCCAGCAATTTAATCTTGTTTATCCAGCAAAACTACTGATAAGAAATTAAATGGAGGAAGATCAAGTATTTAAGAATAGTACATATGTATGTCTTTATTAAATGATTATAATATTTTTGCCTTTTGCGTTTCAATATACAATTGCGAATAGCAACTTATCTCTAAATCAATTTGCTAACATATAGGAAATGAAATTTTTAGAGAACACAAAAATATGACTTTTTCACAGAAAATCTCATTCATACATGAAATATCCACTTTTGTGTGGATTTGGAAAACTCGGTTTAAATTATCTAACATCTACAGATACGCGACAATACTTAGTCCTCCTTCTTTTCGGCTGCCGATTTCGGCGTATTTTCGATAGCCGCCTTTTCTGCTTGTTGCTCTGACGCAGGTGCCGCAGCTTCAAGTCTCTTTTTTGACGCTTCTTCCTCCATTTCTCCGGAGAAACCAAATTCATTTACACGCTTGTAATCAACGCGATATTGCCAGCGCTGATACAAGAATACGAAGAATATAATATCATCACGGAAACATCCCAACCTATACATAGTAGGCATTTTGATCACAAAAGCAAATATATCATCTATAAATGTGTTGAGGAATTTATATGTCATCATACGCCACGGCAAATGTGCTACGGACTTTAGTTTATAGTTGATGAACAACTGAGGCGTCATCATAATGAAGCCAAACGTTAGGAGGTAACCATACAGCATATTCAGCACAAATGAATACCATCCCTTGTGCTGATTATACACTAATGAGTAGATGAAATATCCAATTAGCAATGGGAAACATGCCCAGCCTAGATATTTGAAGGCAAGATTGTCATATTCCTTTGTATTACTGTCCGCGTATGAACCTTTATCTTGGAAACTAATTTTCGGGAGTATGCCCAAAATTTTCTGGTCAGTGTTGTAATCGATATCGACAACCTTGTGGATTTTCCAAATTTCAATGCCTAATCCAATAAAGCATGAAACGCGAATCATGAAATTGGTTTCATTGTCCAGGACATAAAGTAGCACAATTAACGACTGAAATACTCCAAAGAAGACGGAGCGCACTGAAAGCCCTTCCAGCGACTTACGGTTGTTCCAGAACTGTATATCGTTCTTAAAAGCCAACAACTCGAACACTGAATGCAAAATTGATATAGCAATTGTGAGTCCCAGCAAATATATATTTGTATCAAGGAGTGTTTCTTTCAATGAATCTTGATCTTCATCCGACTCCTAAAAAATTAATGTGTATATTATTGTATGCATATACATATACAAATTTTTAATTTGCAAACTTACCTCAGGAGCACCAGCTGTCATTAGTTCTCCGAGCATATTTCCACCCCATTTGTTCTTCATCTGTTGTGCGGCATACAATTGCCATTTGAACATACTCAAAGGTTGGAAAGTTATATGTAAATCTAAATCCGGAGTGGTTTCATTTATTGGAAAGTATTCCCGTTGCAAATTCCAGTAGTCATTGATAAATACAATTGGCAAATATGTTTTACCACCATCTACAAACTTGACGTACTCATCTAAAGGTGGTGGTACCGTACCCGCAGCCCAATTGGTTTGATCTACCACTAAGTTTATAGTTATATTTGGATGCCAATGTGAAACTATGGTATCTTTAAGGTTTGCTTGTTCCAACTCTTTAGCCAATCTTTCCTTCTCTCCTCCCAGAAGATTATAGTTGCGATTAAGGCGTATCCGCTTGTATTTATTAAGAATTCTGTGTTGGTAACCCATCATTCCTTTTTTCGCATAATTATCTGAGTCCGGGTTAGGACTCTCTCCAACACGTGTAACAAAAGTGTGCAAATAAATGCTACCATTGTTCATCAACGATTTGGATGCTTTTACTTTCACGCTATGCGTATAAATACCATCATGTTTTGGCCCCGACGACCAATCGCCATATACAAGATCTTCTTGTAACCATATTAAATTCGATTTTTGTTTGAAGTCGACATCATCAGAATGTTCCGACAGCCAAACATGCAAATCAAAAAGAGTACCGTTTTCGAAGTAATTCCATGCGTTCACACGCGGAGCAAGATTTTTAGCTTTTTGCTCACTTGCATCATTAGTTGCTTGTTGAGGTCGGCGGAAAAATGAACTTATGAAATAAATTATAAGAGCACGTAATATCAAAGATTTTGTCATTGCAAAGAAAGACTCCATTTTCGTGGGTTGCCGTTGTTGTTGTTGCTCTTGATTGTTGGGGCCAGCAACACCATCAGCTGCTGGTGCCAGCTAGGTAGGTTTCCAAAATTATAAATCATTAAATAATATATAATCTTTAATTAGTAGTTATTTTTTACCTCGCCATTTCCCTGCGCAGCTGGTTGCGGCTGTGCGTCAGTTGACATTTTATACAAATAAACTTCTAAGGCGAAACTACTAAGATATGTGTCAGTAACGGTGTTCTTCAATTGGAGAAGTTCTGAACAAATGCCTCCTCCGGATATTTGTGTACAATTTTCTTACCACATGACCTTTTAACTTAATTTTTTTCAATCAATTCTCACGACTGTGTAAAAATGATGTGGAAAAAATTTGACTTTTATAATGGGCAGTGCTACCAATTTAAAAAGGCAAAGAATCTTATTAGAGTTGCCATTTCCTTTGCATCTAAAATTCCCGATGTGAATTGATTTTTGTATATACACATAACTGGATTCTTCATTCCCGTTACATATTTGCTCTGTTGAAAATTAAATGATACAAATTCAATTACATTAGAATAATCTCTAAATCTTTCTGCAAAAATATATTCAAAGAATTACAAAGTTAACAAAACAAATTCAAATAATTGTTAAGATGTCGACCAATATATATATCGATAGTAAATTGTGAACGAGACATATTTTCATTAACTTGGCAGCACTTGCAATAAGTGTCAGAAAATTTCCTGCCATATTAAAAAATTTCCCTTTTGATTTCTTTTCTAGCATTTCTCTACACGTTTCTCGAGGTAAGCTCATTTCTGTTTGGAAAATTTGTGTTTTAATATTAGATTTTACACATAAAAAATAAATTGTATATTCTTCATACATTCGAAAATCCCGTGAGGTGATTGTGTTTTGTTTTTAGCATTATTTTACGTATAAAGTGAAAAAATTTGCACGATTTTAATTCTAACCTATAAACTCACACGTCACAACTCGTTTTTCCGTGATCTGAAATTAAGCCACAATTCTTTGTTTGTGTTTTTACAGATAGACGAGCAAAATGCAGATTTTCGTCAAAACCTTAACTGGTAAGACCATCACCTTAGAGGTCGAGCCTTCTGACACCATCGAAAATGTCAAAGCTAAAATCCAAGACAAAGAGGGTATCCCCCCAGATCAACAGCGTTTGATCTTCGCCGGAAAACAATTGGAAGATGGTCGCACCTTGTCCGACTACAACATCCAAAAGGAGTCAACCCTCCATTTGGTTCTGCGTCTTCGTGGTGGTATCATTGAACCTTCCTTGCGTATCTTGGCACAAAAATACAATTGCGATAAGGTAATCTGCCGCAAGTGCTACGCTCGCCTGCACCCACGTGCAACAAACTGTCGCAAGAAGAAGTGTGGACACACCAACAACTTGCGCCCCAAGAAGAAGTTGAAGTAGACCACTGGAATATGGAAAATTTGAGTGTTGGAGGAGAAATGTGGACAAACAAACGCATTCTCCTTTTATTTTTTCTATGTGTACATCAGCTATGTATGAATTGAAGTGAAAATTTTACTTTGAAATTTGCGAAATAAAACAAAAACCATGAATATTTTTTGTTTTTATTCCGAGAGTTGGAGAAAACATTTGTATTTGTTCAAGAAGGTGATTATAGTATCAGCTATGTGGAAAACACATCTCAGCTCAAGAAAAAATCAATTTTGTGCAATTGTGACAAGCTTAGACTAAGCCGCGGGTTGTAGATTCGGTTGTGGTTTTCAACAAGTACTAATATCTTCCAAAATAGCGGTCTGCTAAGATACTGGCTTGTGACAAACAAAACTAGTTCTAGGTGGCTATTCCCAGATAATGTTCATCTTAGTCTCTGTTTCCTGATTTTATCGTGCGCGAATTCATAACTCCGAAATGGGAGCTCATAGCCTCCTTTACTCATTCATACAATAATAGAGACCTGAGGTTCGGCGATACTGAAAAGATGAGGCTATAGACGCAGGGTAAACCTTACTTTTAAATATTTCTATTTTAGAATCTGGATCACAAATATCCATTTTATGTGGTTTCTATATAGCTTTTAACTCCAAAACAAAAAAATCATAGGGTTAGTTCATCCCACTTTCTAATAAAAATAAAAACGTTTAGCGTTTGGAAATCGCTGTAATACTTCCTCGGTTTTTCTCGGTGAGGATGTTTCGTATAAATATTTGTATCCCAAAATCTTTACTATTTAGCCCAAAAAATACCCAAAAAGAAAGTCCGAAAACGACGAATTGAGTCCATTTATCCATGTCCTCTCCTTTCCAAGCAGCTGCTCATTTGTCAGAACCGATACAGGAGTTCTATAGCATATTTGTCACAAACACTGATCGATCAGAATCAAGTTGTTGTAAGCCGTAAAACGACCAATATATGGTACATATAAACAGGAGTGTAGGGTCAAATTACCACCCGAGCTATCTCTAAGTTTCTGCAATGCTATTTCACACATTAGTAATCAAGCAATTGCTCAATCGTTTTGCAAAGGTCCAAAGCATGTCTACAATAGTCCTACTTCAACGCCTATACTCTTCGTTCAAGTGGCGGAAAACGATTTCCGTTCTGCCTATCATGGCCACCCATCGACGGAAGCTAAAATGTCGTTCCTACGAAATCCCCCTTAAAAATAGTTTGATGACTTGCAGCTTAAGCCAAATTTGAACGTCGGTGAACTTTTGCATATTTAATTTTATAATTATATATTTATGTTATTTAAATAAATATCAAATATTACAGATTTCGTGGTCATTTTATAAGTCATCAGCTAACTGTCGTTCAAGCCAAGTGCATTGAGTTGGCAATGCCGAGGGCAACTGTCATTTGCCTAGCACCGAGCAGCTGTCTCCCTTCTGCATGAAGAGAAAATTGCATGTTGTGAAATAAACATTCGCAAATGAATTTGAAATATTTGTGAAAATAAAACTTTGGCCAAATGATGGTGCATATAGCATAAGAGGTACATAAATAAGTAAATATGCCTATATACCGTATATTTTTTCAATTGTAGTCATTATCAAAACCAGGCATATTATTTATGACATTTAAACGAACAATTAATATCCGTTGTTTATGGGGAAATGGAAAATTCAAAAAGCATTTCCTTTACTTAATATACATATACAACAGTGTTCAACATTAATTGTCCTGTCAGAAGTCCTATTAGACAGAAAAAGATCAGATCAATTAGAGAAACCTTCTTTCTCAGGATATTGCTGTTCAAGTCAACAAGCTTATTTTTCCGAACAGGTCAGGGTTCTGAAGGAAATTGAAAGCGATTATAGATTTACGTCTAGGATATATACATACACATTTATTTACATATGTATGTATAAACCTAAGTGCATCGTCGAACTCATACAAATGCCACGATGTGCGACCAATGATCCAACAAATCGAACCAAGTTTTCACAATGGTTTTCCGTACATGTTCCATCTCTTTCTCACATTAGTCTAAAAGCAAATCCATGGCGGCCATAACCATGTGAAATTCGGTATTTCACAACTTCAAATTTCGGCAATGGTGAAATTTTCTTGTATAAATCCAAATACATGCCAGCAATGGATCCAGTACTACTAAATCGGTTCATTGTTCATTCCATTGAGAAAAAGTTTAAACGAAGTAAGAAGCTTTAAGATTTTCAAGTTGAAAAAATTGTTTCAATAGCATACACAAAAATTGTGAAACACAAATTTTCGTTTTAAAATATTATTGAGTGTATTAAAATAAACAAAAAAATGAAATATTTTCAATAATTAAATATAAAAAATCCATTTTTCATCACAGAAAAAGTTTCACCATGAGGATGACACGGATTGAGCCCAATCTTGTTGCTTTGGCCGAGAAATATAATGTGAATAAAATGATCTGCCGCAAATGTTATGCCCGTCTGCCGCCGCGGGCCACCAATTGTCGAAAGAAGGACTGTCATTCCAGCGATCTGCGTCCTAAAAAGATATTGAAGGATTACAAATAAATGCGCACAAATACTGTGACTAAACTGCCTCTACATTTTTTTAATGGAATGATACATGTGTGATGATTTTAATTATACTGCCATAGATCCCACTGGGGGCAGTCTTCAGCAACGCCCCTTTGGAATAATATTTGCAATCAAACAATCATATTATTATGTATTTTTAAATATTTAATATACAGTGTACTTGTTGTATAAGTACTTTTTTTTACTTTTTTAATAAAATCATTTACAATAAATTTTTTTATATTTTATATGAAAGGATGTCCCTAATGTCACGGGATTTGTAAAAATTTGTAAGATGTTATTATTATTATTCGTTTTGGTATATAGGATCACTGTAGGGAGTGGCAGCTGTGGTAACATTTTTCGTAGAAAGTGGGCGTGGCTCTGCTCCTTGATAGCTTTCATGAACATATCTGACAAACTACAAAGAAAATATCAACCAAGCGTGCTGAAAACATCTTCTTTTAGTACTTTGTAATATGAATGGTATGAAAATAGATGAAATCGGATAAAATCACGTGCACCACGCATACAAAGTTTAAGTTAGGGAAAAGCTAAAAATCCCTTAACTCGTTAAAGAAAATCAGCAGAAGCCATTTATGTATAGCTAGGAAAGTGTCCAGTATAAAATTTGCATTGGGCGTGGTTTTTATTATTTGTTGTACAAATACAAGTACAAGTATCTGTACGTATAGATATATATTCTAGATAAGACGAGGGACAAGATGAGTATGAATATTAGATTCCTTAACAATCGCATATGATATACCTAAGAGGCTTTTCGTCCACGACTAACAAGTTTTGTTGAATTTAGTTCTCTCCGGTTTCAATTCTAATCTTCTAAATTTTTGATTTTAAATGAAAATCAACTATTTCAGTTGCGCGCTTTTTTTTTCTATTCACCAACTAACTGGCGCTCATGCGATGAGTTCGGCCTTGGCAATACTGAGAGCTGAGAGCTAGCATTATCTATTAAACACGCAGCAGCTATCTCGCTTGCGCATGGAGGGAACGAAATGTTGTGAAATAATGGTGGCATAACAAATTCGTAAAATAATTTTGTATATTTGTGAAAATAAAATTTAGTTCTGGCCAAGTTTAAAAAATCTGAATAATCGGTTTAATGGCAGATATCACATACATATTAGTTGTCCGATCTGACTGATTTTGACAAATGATCAATGGAATATCAAAGTGCACTTTTGTATTAAATTTCATACGAATATCTCAAACACTGATGTATAAATTCCCATGATCCCTAAAAAACTTCGACTCAAAAACCACTGATTCGTAACTAGTTTTAGACCCATAGTCCCTTGGAAAAAGTTGTTCAGAATGATTCGTAGAACAGTTCTCGCTTCAATTTTTTCCGATTTTTTGGCCTCCCATAAATCGACCCGCTCTAATATAGCCGTAGTATGTACCCAACAGCAAAAAATATCGATCTAGTTAAGAAATACACAATATTCATATGAAAATTATATGCTTAAGTATAACTATAAACGCCTGTCTGTAATCCAAAGAGAAAGATTTTTTTGTTTTTTATTTTTAACAATTTTTTTGACTATTGTCATTTCATATTAACACGTAAAAAATCGCAGCTGTTTGAATGGAAAAAGGACAGTTGACCGACTAGTTAAGGTTCATACTAGTTAAAAAGTAACTAATAACTAATTGACACAGGGTGCCATTTAAGGTTTCACAATAGACTTCAATGCATTTTCCACCTCTCACTAACATTTGCTTAAATGCAAAACTATGAAATTAGGTATTTCACAATATGTTGTTTTCAGTAATTGCGAAATAATATTGTATAAATCTGAAGGCATGTCCGCAATGCATCCAGAACTCGAAAACGGTTCACAGTTAATTTTTGAAAAAAAAAGTAAAAAGTTCTAAGATTTTGAAGAAAAGAAACTAATATTCAGAGTCTTAAAATTAATAATTAAATATAAAAATTAAATCTCCAACCTCTACAAAACTTTAACCATGAGGATCGGACGCATTGAACCCAATCTCGTTGTTTTGGCCGAGAAATATAATGTGAATAAAATGATTTGCCGCAAATGTTATGCCCGTCTGCCGCCGCGGGCCACCAATTGTCGGAAGAAGAACTGTCATTCCAGCGATGTGCGCCCTAAAAAGATATTGAAGGATTACAGACCATAGACCCCTTGCTTATAAATTCTGCGGACAAACTACCATATGGAAAATGGAAAAGTGCATGTTTATGTACAGACATATGAGAGCGTGTGTAAGAAGAGAAATTTGTATTTCTACTGCGGTACTTCTAGTGACAGCCTCGGACATTCAGTACCTCTTTGTAATCAAATTTTAATTTTATTGTATTTTTTTCAAAAATATATGCCGATTTTCTTCACACACACGAATATTGTAATGTTATATTAAAATTTTGGTGTATATTGTATATTTTTTATCATTTTATTAAAAGCACAGACAATAAATTTCTTTTGTTCTTTTGGTTACAGCTTGGTAAAAAAAATATACATATAAAAAAGTTAGTCATAAAATGGCGTAAAACATTATGATCGAAAAATAAGTAATACTTGTGGTAAAACAGTTACAGAAAGTAGGTAGGTAAGCTTTGTTTTACGCTACTGAATATATCTTATGTTATCGGTTATCCACTAATACTGCAGTGAGGTTTCGTAACGTCTGCGGCTATCAAAAAAGCCCTCTGCGTCTTACTTTTTCAAAACACTCTTCTACAAGACTTTTTTTTGAAACAATTAACTGAAATTGTTTGTTCCTTGTGATTAGTTATACCCATCGATCCAATATGTATGCCTCCGTTAAGCAAGAAATGTCCAAAAGTCGCAGTGAAAATCCCAACTCCGTATACTACAGAACTCTTACTTGGTGCACTATTTGTATACTGCGGAGGTGCTCGAAGCTCACGCAATTAGATCCACATGTGTGCATTAAGGGGTTACGTGGGTTTCATCGGGTAAAAACCAACCTTTTTTCAACATTTTTTCTCATATAAAAAGTGAAATATTTTATTAGAATTTTTTATTGTTACAAACATAGACTATTGACAAAGAAATTCTGAAATTTTTGGAAAAAAATAGTTTAAACTTGGCCATTACGATGCCATTTTCGGTGACTCCTTACAGGATCATCTAAAGATGATTTTTCGAAAAAAAAGTAAGTGTTTTAGTTGAATCCTTAACTTAGAACTTAGACGAAAATACTGAAAGTGGGATTTTTAACAAAAATTAAAAAAAAAAAGAAAATTTTGCAACATTTTTTTTTCAAATAGTTCTAGTCGAAAAAGAAATCCTTTGTCCAAGTCATTGAGAATTGTATCTCAAAGACCTGTGTTTAATTTCCTAAAGATCGGTTGAGTAGTGCTCGAGAAATCTTGCCAACCGACTTTAAAAACACAGCCTCGAGAAAAACGCGTTTAAAGACGGCCCACTTAGCGTAGCTAACCTCGAGCGCACAAGTTCTCAAGGCTGTATCTTCGAAACTATTACTCGGGTCAACATGAAAATTTAGGAAAATATTGTAGATCTGTTGTAGAATTTAATAAGACAATAAAAAAATATTTTTTTTTAACCAGTATATCCATTTAACCCCTTAAAACTGAATGCATCGTGGAAAACATGAAAGCATTAAAACTGTCTTCACCCGTGAGCTCGAACGCTTCGGGAACTAGCTTTACAGACTTCATGTTTTTCATAATGTTGCTACGCATCTTTGTGTATGTGTTAACTTTGTGAAGCTTTATTAAGCTTAGGAGTCATAAGCTTTTACGAAATACTTGTTTCATGTACACGAACCGGATACTACCGCCGCCAACCCTTAAAAGCTTTATTTATACCATAAAGTTTGCTTTCAAGTTGCTTTTATGGTTTATTTTAAAACTATTTCTATTGATTATATGGTTAGCTGGGTGGTTGAGTTATGCATTAGTGGGAAGTAAGTCATATACAAGACAAATATATCCTGATATACTTGTAGAAAACAAAATATAAATAGCTTTTCGTGTCAGTAATATGAGTCTGAAAGAACACTCGTCTTCGGTATTGGACCCTCGTTTTTTTTCAATATAGATTTAAATCCATCGAAATTGTACTATTACCGAACACTATGTTTTTATTTTGTCTCTATTTGATACTGGGCATTGTCGAGTTCATCTCTTCATATAAAGATAAATAAGGTTTTTCCAAAAATTATATGATTTTTTATGTGAAACACTGCTTCCACGCGCCTATTTATCGATTTATTGAGCTTTCACTAAAGCTTTCCTGGAATGGTTTTCAAATAAATGGAAGCAATATAAAATTTGAAACGGTGATTAATGCATTGGCAATAAATAAAAGATTACAAAATATAAACAACAAAAAAAAAAAAAAACGAAGATCCACAGAAGGCCGAACGCAATGCTTATATGCATTTGTATGCACTCATGTATGTATGTATGTATAACGGTCAACTCAGTAAGCGTACTTACGTACACTCGTTTTTGTACTTCGTTTGGATTTGTGTGCCCATCACCGTCGATTTCGCGGGCTTCTCACTCGGAAATAAAAAAATACAAAACGATTAATTATCACAGCGCTCGAAGAGTGCACAGAGTAGAAGAGCGCCACGGAACGACAGGTGGCATGTGGGCGTGCCTTGGAGGCGTGGCGAGTTGAAAGCTCAACGGAAATTAATTAAATATCTCAGAAGCAACGCAAACAACAACGATACACAAACAATAATATTTTTATAACAACAAAACAGCTTTGTTGGGCAAACAGTGTGAAATTGTGCAAATATCGAGAAACAATGAATTGATTGCAAGCGGGGGAAAAAAAGAAAAAAAAAACAATAAAATAAAACCGAAAGCGTGGAAACGGTAAAGTAGAAAGCACAAAAAAAGCATAAAACGATAAAAACAAAATCAGCACGTTCCGGCTGTACGTGGTCCCGGTCAATTATACTAATGCACTCATTAAGAAATTGAAAACAGCGGCAGAGAGAAATTAATGAAAGCAAAAACATAAAAAAATAGACATAAAAAATTGCCAGCGAAAACTGTCAGATGGAAGAGGTCAAAAGGATTGCCATATATTTCCTATACACGACGAAGTTCCTAGTGAAGAAGAAGAAGAAATATGGTCATTGCGCTAAGTGCACTACAACAACACTAAACCCCAAACGTAGAGCGGGCCGCATTGGGAAAAAGAATGCAAGAACTTGCACACATCCATACTTTGCTAAGTAAATTACAAAAAAAGAAGTAAAAAAAAAACAGTAGAAATGGAAAAATGAAAAAAAAGGAAGCTTTGGTTGTAAATTCCAGTTAAATTAGGGGAAGAGGTGACAAAAAGGGCTTAAACTTGCATTAATTTTATTTTCTATAAATTCTGTGTGTTTTACTGTGTCTCGAAGGCGGTTGTTGTTGCTGTATAATGAATCAGCGTCGTTTTGGTTAAAGTGTATGTGAAAAAATTAACAAAATTCGGTAGTTATGTTTGAGCAAATATTTTTAAAATTTTTCTCTTAATACCTATTTGAATATTTCTTTAATTATTTTTAGAAAAATTGCCAAGAGTCTACCAACTTCTTTTATCCTTCAGCTGCGTATAAAATCTAAGTAAATATTAAGCTTTTTTAGTATTGGAGACCTGCGTTGAAATCAAGAAGGAGTAAGCAAGTGAAAAGTGTAGAACACAATTAAGCACCAAACAACAACAACAACAAAACATGTAGTAGCCGTAACGCTTCGTCGGCACTAACGGAAACTAGCGTGGCGTTTTTTTGCTGCTGTCAAGCGCTATTGCCACTACTATTACTAATGTTTTGCCAATACTCTTGCTATTCGCTACTACACTTGCAACTTGCAACGTGCAACGTACAATTGCCTGTGCCACTGCTATTAGGTACGCTGCTGCGCCAGCTGTCACGCGCCATTCACTCAATCGATTAGTGCAGTAATTAGTTGAGCGCGGATTAAAAGTTGCACAACAACAACAACAAAGTGCAAGTTTGTGTGAAGTAAGCAGCTGCCGGAGCAAAAGAAAATCGTAAAAAGTGTGCTGGGGAAAAAAATCACGAAATTACCGTCTAGTTGGCTGGGCGTTCGCTGGCAATATTGAGCGCAGCCAGCGCGTGGAATTGAGCTGAGTATTGGGTATTGAAAAGTGCAACTATCAAATTACTGAAATTAAAAATGTTGCAAACACAATTGTCGCTGGCAAGCGATAGCAAGAAAGTAGCAACAAACATTATTTACCTATTTTATGCATTAAATAGACGAATTTCACTTTTTTTAGTACTTTTTTTATTTTTTGTTATCTCCCACTTCTTTTCGTTGACTCGCTTCCAAATATTGTTGGTTTTCGTGCAAATTGAGGTATTTTATCGCACGCAAATTGCAATTCATTTTAGCTTAACTCAGTTCAACGCAATTGAAAATTCATTGATTTCGAATTGGCTACTCGTTTCGGGCACTTCAGCTGTTCATTCCAGGTTGGCCGACTCACGACACAAGCCCCACCATTGCGCCTGCTGTGTTTTTGCTTTAGTGATGACTTCGTTGGCTAGAAGTTGCAGCGATTTCATAAACATATTCATCTTCAAATATATAATACACACACACAACTTTGTTATTTTAGTCACAGCTGTTAATGCAAATCATTTCCTTGTTTAGCCACAAATTGCCTTTTAATGAATGATAAACACGTGTCATTGCTTGGATTGCTGCTCTTGCAATGATTACTAGATAATATTTACTATAAGATTTATTGGGCCTTGCATAACCTGAACAGGTTTAATATAAAAAAAAAAAAAATACGAAAATTCGGTTAATTACTGAACATATAGAATGTATGTATAATTAAACAAGAAATAGGAAAAAATCGAATTTAATATCCTTCACAAATGTCCGTGGACATCGCCGGAAGGTGTATAACTACGAAAGCGGCCATTGGACTCAGAGAGTCTGGGTTCCTAAAAGAACATGGGTCTAAGCACTCGAAAATCCTCCATCACTCGGAAATGACCATCTTCTCAGATAGCATAGGAGCGGAGATACTAGCTTTAAAATCATTTACAGTGCGTTCATGGCTGGTCGAAGACTGCCTAACCTCGCAATCAATAGTATCGAATGGATTTATGATAAGACTGGTATTGATATCAGAGCACAGAGGAAACGCAGGAAACTGTAAAGTTGATGAGCTAGCAAGGCAAGGCACTCTAGAGCCCTTATCGACAGGTGGAAGAGCATCGGTGCTCCCTTATTCTCTTGCGGTCTACTATTAAATAGCTGGGCTTCGCGAAAACTTGTCCATCGCTGGGACATAATCGGTACATACGCTGTCGCAAAAGCCTCTTGACCCAAGATCGATGGCAAAAGATCAGGTGATCTCTTTGCCCCCAGTAAGGATAGCCTCTAGTAGTAGGGAGAAGATGAGGTGGAAACGTGGTCGAAAGAGGACTTTACTTCTTAATTGCCTACACGTACATATCTACGACTTCGAAGTTACGGCTGTCAACAGTGACGTGGAAGCCTAGTCGCGAGTGCGATGACTGCTTGTTTGATGACAGAAGATATTTCGTCTCATCCTCATTCGCTACTAGCCCCATTTGCGTCGCTTTCTTATACGGTCTGGAGAAAGCAAAACTAACGGCGCGATTAAAAGGGCTTACCATCGTATAAAAAGGGTTGCCATCTGTAACACATATAATTTTTGACACGTCCACTTAAAATACACTATTTTCACGTCATAAATATTTTTTATGTTAAAAAGAGTATTGAGCCAGACAAGCGTAGCCGAAAAACCAATGCTTTAATACCCTTCTAATAAAATAATATAATATATGTATAATATAAAATCTACTATAGAAAAACCTCCATCAATCACAGTCCATCCATTATCCACCAAACATAACCATATCAACTGCATGACGTAAAAGTTTAAATTAAATTTTTTTTCCATCCATGGATTTTTTAATCCATCCATGCAAGCCAGTGTTTTTTTAACCCCCTTTATCGTTTTTTAACAACGTTATTCTTTTTATAGATTTTTTTTTGCGTTCTTCTTATTGTATAATAACAATTATGTTGTTATATATTTTTATGCCGACGCCAACATTTTCTCTTCTATTATCATTGCATATTTGTTTTTGCTAGTCCGTTATGATTTTTAATTAATTTTGCAACCGCATATTTGCGCCTTAACAATTGTGCCCTGTTTGCACATTGTTATTGTTATTTTTTTTCATTTTTTTCTTTTTTGTCGCGCTTAGTGACTTGGCAGCATGGGACTCCTCCGCATATTGTTTATTGTTTTTTGCCGCACCGATTCCAAAAGAACACGGACCCGAAAATCTTCGTTTTGACACAATAGGCTTTGTTTCGTTGGCGGCATATTTGCCACTTTGTTTTCCTCTTTTTTTGCTGTTTCTCTTTAGCTGTTTTTCTGCCCACTTTCCACTATTTTTCGTCGGCTGCTTTTGTTTTCTTTTGTCGGCAAAGTTTTTGTTACTGTTGGTTTCGAGCGCAAGTTGTTGTTATTTTTTTAATTTGCCGCACACTTTTCATACTTTTGCCGCATTTTATGACCTTTTGCATTTCGCTGCTTGTTCGTTGTTTTTGCGGTGCCTCTTTTTAGCACGGAGTCTTTTCTGTACAGGGTACAGAACCCTTTTGTCTGCTTACGATTCTTGTAATCTCATAAAAGCGGCCATGTTGCCGCTTCTAATTTCTTTTATTCGCAATTTCTTTCTTTCCTTCTTCTGCTCATAACTCTACACTGCCTTAATTTCGACTTCGCACAGCTTTTGGCATACTAAGCGCCAATATGTTTGCGCCGTCATTTCAAAATGGCAATTCGTGGCTAATCCCATTACGTGTTTCGCTCGCCTTCTCGATTCTCCTCTTGCTGTTTGTTGTTTATATAATACAACATATTGTCACCTGCAAGTTATTAGAAAATTAATAAAGTTGCCAAAAATCTGTCCGCAGTCGGTCGGCAAACAATCGCCAAGGCACGACGCACAAAGCCATGCTCACACATAGTCGGCTTATCGCGAGGAATGGCTGTCGAAAAGGGTTGCAATACCCCAGATCGTAATCTTAATTGAAAGTTTGTCTGTAAGGGAAGTCAATTTGTGGCAAGCAGCTTTATTGCTATTATTATTGTTATTGTGAAATTTTTTCTCAAGCCATTGTA
This sequence comes from Bactrocera correcta, assembly GCA_027475135.1. Taxonomy (NCBI): domain Eukaryota; kingdom Metazoa; phylum Arthropoda; class Insecta; order Diptera; family Tephritidae; genus Bactrocera; species Bactrocera correcta. The sequence continues at coordinate 26,454,996 of CM050327.1, forward strand.
TTCACAGTTGTCTTGTTGAAATTTAAAGGCGAAATCGTTGGCTGAGTTCTTGATTTCCTGAAAGCAGATGGAACTCGTTAGGATAATGTTTGTAAACAGAATGAATTTACAACAAACATTTTGGAAAATAAATTATTATTTGGTGAGTCGAAAAAGTTTTTTCGTACTTCGAATATAAAAGAAATAAGTTGAAGTTTCATTAGAAATACGAAAAGACTACCCATTGTATGTGTAATATTTGGTTTGTATTTTAAACAACGATTTTTTTTTCAATTACTGTAAATTCACTTCAATTACTATCAACCGTTTTTTATATTTTCTATTCTCAAGTGGTATTCCAAACTTTTAAGGACCACTTAATATAATATGTACTTGTTATTATTGAGAAGTTTCTGCTCACTTTGTATGGTTATTTATGGAAATCTTGTAACTTGTATCAAACTACTTAAAATATGTTAGTTAAATATAAGTTTTTGCAAAATTTCTCAAAACAAAAACAAAGTAAAATAAAGATATTAAACTTCTCTGCTTTCAATTAAGTGAAGGATCAGTGAAACAAAAATCACGCTGATGGCACTACTTCACCGTTCTAACGGTATAGTTGGCTGTAATTAACTCTTTGTCTTCCAGTTGAGAGCACAACAAACAAACGGTGGTTTTGATGACTTGGACAGCTTCAAAACTTTGCAGACAAGCATTATATAACCGAGTAAAAGGGGAACGGGTATAATAGTGGTGAAAAATAAGATATTTCATTAAAAATTTGCAGAAATTCTCAAAGATAAATATTGATAGTCGAAAAAGTATTTTCGTATTTTGTCAATATATGTCGTTGCAGTTGTATATCTCCAGTGCTACCAATCACATTGTATAGAACCATATAGTGTTGTAAAGGTGAGATTTTAAGCTTTATTTTACTAAAAATAAATTAAATTCGGGGAAGTTGAAAAAAAGTTACTGCAGTTCAAAAATGAGTGAAAGTGATGAGGAAAGTCGCAAAATTTTGAAATTTTTTTTATTAAAAAGGAAAGAATGCCACGCAAGCCAACAATGAAGTTTGTGAAGTTTACGGAGACGATGCTGTATAAGTTCGAGTTGCACAACAATGGTTCGTTCGCTTCCGGTCTGGAAATTTCAATGTGAAAGATACATCTCGCTCTGGTCGACCTATCGTTGAAAAAGTCGATGAAATTATGGAAAAGATTGACCAAGACCGTCACATAAGCAGCCATCACATCGCTAAGGAACTTAACATTAATCATCAAACGGTTTTGAACTATTTAAAAAAGGCTGAAAAAAAGGAAGCTCGATGTTTGGGTACCACATAAATTGTTTGCGAAAAATTTAATGAACCGAATTAACATCTGGGATTCTTTGCTGAAACAAAATGAAATCGAACCAAATCTGAAGCAAGCGAATGAAAACAGGAGACGAAAAGTGGATAAAACACGACAATAATGTATGAAAAAGATCATGGTCCAAGCGTGGTGAATCTCAACAAATGGTCGCAAAAGATTGAAAAGGCCTCGAAAAGGTTATGCCTTGAGTGTTTGGGTGGGATTGGAAAAGGAATCAAAACCCACTTAAAAGAAAGCTGCTTTTCCCCGGGCCCGGGAACGAACGGGTTTCATCAGTCTCTAGCGAAAAACAAAAAATGTAGTATGTTGAAGTTTGATTAGAAATACGAAAATACTTTTTCGATTACCCTATATTATACTTAAATTTTTTCATAATCTTTGCGATTATCTTAAATTTGAGTTATTTATGCTTTAGATATAAATTTTGTCTGAATATAACACAAATTGCAACTTTCCGCTTGACCAATTGCTCTGGCATCACATACACATGTTTTTGGCGTACAAGCCAAAGGAAGTCTTTTATAATGTACAACAAAAACATTGAGTTGAAGTAAACAGTAGGGGAGCGTTTTCATCCGATGGAACTGAATATTAGATGCTCTCGTAAATTCAAGGTATAAAAGGAGTAGGCTTTTCACTACTCTATTTCATTGTGGAATTCTTTCAAACTTATGAGAGTTGTGTGTTCGATTTGCCACTTATTTTTAAAGAATTTAATACAGCTAGTATTAAACTACTAAGAAAGCAGACGCCAGTACGAATGTAGTTATTAGCTGGAGTTAATCATTAGATAATAAAGTCTTCAAATGAGGAATACAGTGGGAATTGTTATCGAGTAATTTGCGAGTTGAAAAATTTCAACTAAATGTGAGACCTTTTTATACCATGGAAGATTGTACGCTTAGTCATTAGAACTTCGTGACAATATGAAAATGTTGATGTAAGTTCTTTTGTGGGCGTGGCATTAGGTTCTTTCATGGACGTGGCAACCATTCTATTTCGCCAAGTTGCAATACCAACCAACCTGTTGTACCCTACGTAACATGGAGCGAGCGTATAAACAACAACAGCTTGTGTATTAACTAAATTGCTGACTAAGAATTTAACTGATGCTGCAGAAAACGACGAAAACAGAGGAGTCGGAAAATTCCCTAAGAGAATTGCAAAAGTACCAACTTGGCTGCAACTAACAGCAGGTAAACAAGCGAAACTTAACAGACATTGCTAGTAAAGAAAATAAAGTTGAGCAAAAAAAGAATAATATTGAAAAGTAGACGGAGGGATGCAGCTACCAGGCGGCAGTGTGGCTGGAAGTCTTCGTGGCACCTTAGGTAACTGAGCGGCTAAATAAAGACTATGTAACGGTAAGAGTAGAATCGGTCTCTCACAATGCGTTTAACAGGAAGAGTGTGTATGTGTTTAAATGTGTGTTAGTTATGTTTGTATATGCTTATTATTAAACTGCTATAAACATATGAAATCGTGGCTTAAACATACAGGTGTATACAGTGAAGTACCCTGCAAGAAAGTGTTAAAGTAATTCGAATTAGTTAACTGTTATTTCTTGTGAGATTTTTAAAATTTTGTTTAAAAAGATTCTTGTTTGAATTTCAGTATTAATACAGAACATTTTTTGAGTTGTGGCAAGAACTTCAATATATTATATTAGGTTGATAAGCTAGGTATACTTGTACTTAGGTATTACAATAGAAACACCATTGTTCTGAGGTTCGAAACATGACTGACAAATTGCTCCCTAAACCTATTAAATGATTTTCTTCGAAAGTTCCATCTTTCCAGCGAGGTTTAAGCATTAGAAGAGAAAGGCAAACGTGAAACTAACTTCAGCCAGGTGGACAGGAAGCTACTAAAAACTAAACGACAACATAAATACTTATGCTTTAAGGAAAGAACAAAACAATCATTTCGAGCAAAAATGGAAATAAAGCAAGAAAGACAGCCTTCCAGCTTTGAGCAACTTTGGGAAAGGAGGAGTAAATAAGACGTTTTGTGTATTAAAAAGGGAGCGAAGATTAAAATTATAGGACGTTGATCGAATATATGTTAAGTGTGGACATATGTGTGTGTAACACAAAACTGTTTCAGGTGGTGGTCGGTAAAAAACTAGTTTATAACTAGACCCGTTTAGAAGACTAATACCATATCAAGGAATAAGTTGAGGCATATAATTTAAGTTGATTTTGTATTTAGTTTTTAAATCAAAATCTAATTTATTTGCTTATAATGGAAGGCAATTATCAGGTGCTTCGTTGGCCGCCTTAAAGTTGATATAGGTAACTAGTTTCCAACTATGTAGTTGCGAGGTGGTTTACTACAATTTCATTTCACTGCCGGGTACACAACCAAATGGGCAAGTGCATGAGCATGTCAGCTGTGTTGGCAACTTTTTTTTGTCGGGGTTTGAGCACTGAGAGACATTTAGCCTGCGAACATCACACCAGCAGCTGGCCAGTTTAGTTTTGCAGCAGTTTGATATGAAAGTATACAAAGCAATAATCAGTTAGAAGTGCACTTGTAGTCGTGTATGTCTGCTCTTAAGGTTCGACGTCGTGTTGCAATGAGCTGTGACTTTCATTTCTTTACCGGCTTGGCTGGCCAGCTGCTGCTTGTCATCAATGTCCGAAATGTGTAGTTTTGTTGTTGCATTTGTGTTCTATGCTTTCCAGTTTTTAGTTGTTGATTAGCAGTGTATGTATTGCGTAATATTGTGGTTCTTCGTCTAGCACTTTTCTTAACTTGAAGTTAAGTCACTTTTTGTTTGTATGCAATTTGAAATGTTGTTGTAGCTAACGTTTAATAAAGTTTTTGTAGTAAAATTTCTATGTGGTGACGAGTAAAATATTTATACTATATATGTATATTTCTAAAATATTATATGCTGGCATACCCTGTAGGAAAAAGCTTTGGTGCTTTGACAGTTGTGATTCGTGCTATTTTCCATCTAACTGTGTCAAACGCCACCCTGTACGTCACTGTTAACGAATATAGCACTACATATTATAAGGCGCTTCATTTTTAGTAGTTCTTGAAACTTTTACGAAGTAATGTAAGACTTGTTGTTTTTTCTAGAGGGTGTTTTTATTATAGGTTTAGTTTTCTTATTAACAATAAAAATTGACATTTTCCTGCAGTTGACATTCTGGCTTGTTTATGAATTTACTTTTGATGGCAGCTAGTAAGCACGTCAGACTGTACGTCAACAAGTCAATCATTCTGTTTGTTAGTGGTTTATAGAAGTTTTTGCAAATTCGCTTTTTATTTTATTACTGACTATTTTTTGCGTTACAAATAAGTGTAACTGTTTTATTTATTCACAGTTTGGAATTTTTTTTAACAAAGACGGTGGAGGAATTGGTCAGCATAAAACTTACGGTCCGAATAGAGAAATGCATTTATCAAAAAAAAAAAAAAAAAAATTTGGGACACCCCTAATGTGAAATATTGAAGGAATTTTTTTTTTTTTGTTACAGTTCTGTATATTTCGATAGTCTACCTTTAAAAATGCCATACTAAAATTTTAAAGGCTTTTCAAGCGTTGCCGCTCTGTTCAGTCAGTTTATCCTTAAACGTGTTTTTCTCAAGCTAAACAAAATTTTCTCCATTTTTTGATCTCTTTTGGAATCGACCAAAATTTTAGGGCATTAATATTGTTTTTATTAAAAGCGCCACCATTTTGTCAATTTTTGGTATTTTTCCCGACCGCAGATAGATATTTTTTAGGTTTCATCCAGGTAGAAGGCCGGAATCACTGCAGCTGTGATGTAACTTTTTTTAGCGCCGTCGCAGATCGGGTGTAATACGAAAAATATTTAATGTTTTTTTTATTCAAAGATTTTATTAAAACATCTTGGAATACATATGTATATACATACATACATACATACATATGTATATATGTATATCTTTAAAGGAAGGTTTATAATTCTTTTTTATTATTGAAATTTAATTATTTTAGGCTGTTACGCTAGGAGTGGAATTTTAAACACAATGAGTCAACCAAAATTCACACAAATTTTGCTAAAATTTTCTGAAAGTCAGTGCATATCGAGAAGTAATCTCATTTTTTTATGACTTTATACGATTTCTGTGTAGTTCTCGGTTAAATGAAAAAAAAATAAATGGAATGAAAAAAAATTACAGAAAAAAAATTCAAAAAAAAAAATTGAAGAACATTCGAATTCATTAATTCCCAAATACTCCCAGAAACACCTCAGAAATTTTAGAGATTTGCTACAATATTAAAATCCTCTAGAAATTTATTCTGCAATTTTATTAAACAACTTTTATAAATTAGATATAAAGTTCACTAAAACACAAAACACAGAAATTTTTGCCATAAAGCAATAGCAACCACACACAACCAAAAAATGTATGAGCATGTTCCTCAAAGCCTGAGCGGCCAGTAAATTCACTTTGCGCCTCGACCACTAATATGTTAACAACTACAACGTTGGTTATGTCATTGAGCAAAAAGAAAAAAGCACCCTGTGTATGAGCATATGATATTGGAGCTGTCTAAACATAATAACTAACAATTAGGCCGATTGCACTGGACCCATGTCAAAGTTCTTTTATATTTACGAAATCATTATAATTGGAAAAACTTTTGTACTCCAATTCACCAAACACACAACAACATACATCTGTATATGTGCAGGCATTGTACCATATTTATGTGTGTATGCTCATTCCTGCTCATATGTGCCTTTGTTGTCTACCTTTTTCCCCTCACAACCCCACAAATCGTGGATACTCAGGAGCAGAGGTCCTTTCAGCCAAACAGGGCCATTAAACTCACATTGGCGCATCAGCGGTTGCCCAGCAAATTAAAAGCGGACAACCCAATTCGACAGTTATTGTAGCGACCCTCCTTTTGGTGTGTTTAGCGGCCGAGCGCCACTCACACACGAAGTAACAATGCAATTAAATTAAATAATACATTAACATTCCGGGCATGGCGGCGCTCAACAGCGTTCCGTTGGTTGGGAATTCCGGCGTCCAGTGTGTTGTGTAAATTGCGTGTGTATTTTCGTATAAGTGCCGTTCGAAAAATACGATGACATCCAAACGGATACGATATGCAACAATAGCAATGAGTTTGAGTGGGCGCTAAAAATTTGTTGTGCTCACACCGCCGATTTTCGGTTCTGTTTATAAAATCCTGCCACAAATACATATATTTACATGTGTATTAGTATGTATGTGTGTGTTGTTTGTATCTATATGCTTGTATGGTATTCAATTGACGACGTGATAGCCTATTGAAAATGGCCACATACAATGTATGGCATTGTGTAGCACAGTGTAAAGTAACAATCATTACTGTTGTTGCTTTTATTGTCGCTTGAACCAATATTAGCGAGCGGCGCTCGGTCGTTGACAGCGATAACAACGTTACTACATTTAGCCAAATATATTGCCGGGCTCTTATTTGCTTAGCAAGTTACATAACTTACCATTCGTTTGTGTGTATGTGTGTGTGTTTGTGGGTTTTGTTCGCTCTCAGTTGGTACGCATTGTCGTCGTTGCTAAAAATCAATTATTTCAAGCGACCACAGAAACAATAGCAAAAGTAGTAATTGACATTTGTAGTAGGCTTAGAGAAATCGTTGAGCGCAACGCTGACATTACAAAGCAATACCGTTAAAAGTGTTATTGGAGTGCTCGAAAAAGCATTCTAGGAAAATTCTCTGCAGCTGCTTTGCTAACAATTATTTTTTAGTAACTATTACGCGCAGATAGTTGCAATGGTTTTTCCAAAATTCGTGCATTTGACTTAACACATTTCTTAATTCATATATCTGTGTGTTCTTAAGGGGGTATACTACTCTAGAATTTTGAAAAATTCGATTTTTTTTTTCATATATTTAAAGTTTAGACTTTTAAATATATTACCTTGGAAGGATTTTTCAAAATTCGACTTATATTCGGAGATACAACCAATTTTGTGAGGTCGCGTCCGTGTTCACTAGAATTGTCTCCTAAACTTAAACGCGTTTTTCTGGAAACTACTTTTTTCCACACGGTACCGGCATTATCTCAAGTTCTATACAACCGATTTACTTGAAATTTTTTGTGAATCTTCTTTTTATAATCCTTTATCATTCCTACCAGCATCGTGTTAAAATTTTTGTTTTTTATATTTAAAAAAAATTCAGGAATTTCAATTTTCGTGTTCCCGGACTATAACAGCATCTTTACTGATTAAGAATTTCTGTTGATTTTTTTTTCAGACCACCAGGAGAGTCAGGATCAATGTCACCAGGATGCGCCATTTTTTTTTACACTTGCCTATATTTATATTTTAGTTTTTAATATTATTTAAATTTTTAATATTTTTTTGTAAAATTTTTTTTCTGTATTCTTAAGATATCAATAAAAACACCATAAAAAAGTGGATAGTAAAAATATTTTTGATTTTTTTTTAAATAAAATTCAAAAAACTGCCCAAAATTTGATTTATAGAGTAGATTACCCCCTTAATATTTCGAGTCTTGTATAAAAATAATTCTTTCAACTTTTTCTTTTAGGGTTTCCAACCAATTTATTTGCGCTAAATGACTCGAAAGTTATTTTAGTTTCAGAAGCAGCATGCAATTGTTTTCGAAATAGTAACGGTATAAATTATTTATAGCAATTATTTGAGAATTTGTTTCAGTATAAATTAAATCTTTAAATATTTAGTTTGTTGTTTTAAGATTACTTAAAATTTCTTTGCAGAAGTGTAGTACTCGTATGTATGTACGCAGGCTTCTATATCAAGAATTAGCAGAGAGGTTTAACTTCAGCTGTGAAAGATGTTTTTCTGATATCCTAAATAACATCGGATTTTAGAATACTGTTGTTACTTGTTGAATTGTGTTTGATAATCAAACCATTTCTTTAAAATCGAGATTTTCCGTTTTAATCCTTCTCGTTTGGAAATGCTAAGTGGTTTGGTACCAAGCGGGAAGACAGATCTTCCCAACTATTCCGAAGATAGACGGTTCAGTATGTTAACGAAATTGACCCGGATTTTATTCTAAATTATTTCAAGGGGTTCCTGGTTTTAAAAAATACAAATAGACAATATTAACAAAGAAGTTCTGAAATTTTTGGATAAACATATTTTAAACTGTGCCATTGCGACGCCATTTCCGGTGATCTCTTGGAAAAAAGATAAGTCATTTCAGGGTCATCTGAAGTAAAAAAATACGTGTTTTAGCTAAAAGCTAAAAAAAAACTGAAAATTGGATTTTCGGCAGACATTTTTACAAAAAAAAAAAATCAGTTCGTGACATTTTATTCAAATAGTTTTAATCCAAAAAATACTTCATCCAAAGAAAAATTTACGTCTATAGCTTTTTATGTACTTTAATGTTCTGGGATTAATTTTGAAAAAAATTGTTGATTCTCTTAATAAAGCAGCCGATCTTTAGGAGGACATTCTTAAAAGGTTGCCTGGCGATGAGCAAAATTTTTCTGCTCAAATTTATTTCAGGCTATTCTTTACCTGGAAAATACGTAGCTTGCCTTTTATATTTCTGGATTTATCCACCATGGTTGCAATCTGGCACCTCACAACTTTATAGTTACGCTTGATATTTTTCGTTACTATGCGTACTCATACAGTAACTTAAAATATTCTTTTCGACCAAAAAATAGAATTATCTCTCGAACATTACCGCGCGATTATTTTCTGCAACTTTTGATGTGGGTTAACTCATGAAGAGTGCCCAGATGAATTAAATAAATTTATGACGATGAATTTCCATCGAGCGTGAGTGTTTATGGATGGTATAATGCAAAGATCGCAGATCATTCCAAGACGAATTTCGTGAAAATGCCCAGAATGAGCTGTTATTCCGGAAATTATTAATACTGTCTCGAAAATTGATATTGCAAGATCGTCATGTGACCTGTCGTGAGATAGAAATAACTATAGGCCTTAGAGGGACCAGCATACATTCAATATCGCAGGAATATTTAACTCACGTTGGATCCCACATAAATTGGCAAGCGCTCAAAAAAGGCTCGTGTTGATTGGTTGAGAAAAATGTTAAAAAACACGATAACCATGCTTCGAAACAAGTCTATGACATCGCGACAGATGATGAATCGTGGATTTATGCGCATGAACCCGAAAGTAAAGAGCACCTTGACGCTTCGAAAATTGGTTTAAACGGATAAAAAAGTGTGTAGCAGAATATTTTGAAAAACAATTAACCGATCTTCGATGTTTAATATTTGTTTTTGCTTTCTAATTCCGAAATATATACATACTCGTATAAATTATATAAGACAACCCTCTTATATCTAAGTCTCATTTAAGTCAATCGATTCAGTTGTTTTGCAGTAACTTTCTTTACCGACTTTCCTTTAAGTTTAAGAGTCGATTAGCCTATATTAAAAATTTTAAAAAATAAGCTCAAATCTCTGAAACCATTCGCCGGATTAGCTGCAAATTTTGGGAGACTTTTTTCAAGCATATATAATTTCGATACTACTAAAAAAATCGACTTTTGGAAACTCTCAAGTTATTTGACTGAAAATCATAAAATAAACTTGACACCGGATCTTCGAGTTTCAAACATCAGTGCAGACCAAAGTTTGATAATCACCTATAATATGAAGCTAAAACACTACAACTAAAGGAAACCCTCTTCTATTTTCTTCGTATAATACTAAAAAAGTAGCGAAATTTAAGATTTTTTCAGCTTTTAATAAACACAACTTTCCAACTGCCTGTGATCCTCCGCAACATGCTTTACTGATTGGCTTATTATAATTTATAAAATCCACACCGTAACACAGCGATGTTTTCACGCTTCAACGATGCGTTGATTGCCATACCGACGACTTAACTGTATACACGAAAACAGACTCGAGTAGAGATTCGTATGAACAAAGAGTGCTGGTGCGGAGAGCGAAAGCAAACAAGTACGTGCTTAATATTAAAGTTTCGATTGGCCGAACGAGAAGGTGAAGCCGAATGTTGCAGCGTTTCCGTAAATCGCGTAATTAAGTAAATCGGACGATGTTGTCGCACGCGATGACCGATGTTTCTTCAGTTTTGCGAAAATGCTGAATTATGTGCGCACGCTCATACTTGCATGTAATCCTTTTTAATTGATTATCCTTAAATATAACCTTAATTAAGAGCAAACGTAAAACACATATTGTTGTTGTTGCGAACGTGTGTGTGCAATGATTTTTCAACAGGACTTTTTTCAACAAATACAAGATTTTTAAGAACGAAAATGTAGGAAAATGATAATGGCAGCAGGCGAGGCAAGTCATGCGGCGCTTTAGGTATATATGTAAATATCAACATATATATCTGTGAGTTCGCTTGCGTGGGTATGTGCAGGAGTATTGTTGAAAGCATTCAATTTAATGCGAAACTGAATGCATTTTAACGTTTGTCAAGTGTGCGCACACGAGTGAGGCTTTTAAGAGCGGAAGTGGGAGGCAAACACGCATTTACAGTGGCATTTGCATAAACGCACATACACACACGCGCACATACAAATACAAGTAGTATGTAAGCATGCAAATTGTTTTTTTTTGTCTCTCTGTGACTGCGGTGAATGCGAAAGAATATAAGAATCTGCTCCAAGTGCCGTCGTTTATAGTATTCACACGTCCTGGCTGACAGGCTGCGTCGACTTATGCGTGTTGTGGTGGTTGATGCTTTTATTTTTTCTCGGTGGCAGGCGCTGTCTTATCGTGAGCTGCGTAAATCTCCGGCAAAATGAAGGACATAAATCAGCGTGCGACGCTGCAATGTGTATGTATATGTGTGTATGTTTTTTACTTGTACATCAATATGCCTGTGTATGTGTGGCGACGCACTTGTCCTTAGCATGCTACATATACATAAGTATGTCTGAATTGAATTCAACGCGGTTATTTAAATGAAATATACGCACACACACATGCATACGAATGCAAATTTGCAAGTGTATATTTTAATTTATTGATTTAAAGAGTGGCATTTGGCTTCGACAAGGTTTAAAATTAAATAAGACGTGGGACTATCAATAATACAGCATACATATATATTTATGTAGGGATATGAATGCGGCAAAGGAGCTGTATATTAATGCAATATACACATACTCACACACATATGCGCCTTGCACCATTTTTCCCACACTTGCACGCACACAAACACTTGCACACCCATCTCCTGCCCCGCAAACTCATTTGCATTTGCAGTTTGGTCAATGAATAATTGCAATCCACCGCTGCAACCTTCATGCAACAATGTGTGTGTGTGTGTTGGCGTGTGGTTGTGTGAGTGCTGCATACAATATGCATTCGTTTTGCGCTTCACCGTTACCGCCGACTTATTGCAATAATAATAACAAATGCCTTCATTGTATTCCCGTCATCTTTCCCTCGCAACGCAACGCATTCCCCTTCAACGTCGGTTCAAAAAGCGAAACATGACATAAGTACAAACAAATAAATGCGGGAAAAAATTGCTTTTGAGTGCAGCGAACCGAAAACGCGACGAAAAAGCTGCGTCGCACTTTGTAGTGGGTTGCGCAGCGCGGGTCAGGCAATTGTTGCAAGTCAAATGTTGCGAGTGCCTGCACTTCGTGAAGGGCAACTTTTTGCTACATTTCGTCTTTGCACGCCCCTTCCCTGCCAATGCAGCCTCAATTTCATTTTAAGTACAAGCATTTCAATGCGAAAGTGAATTATTTGCACGTGCGCGTCCAGCAGCGGTTAATATGCGCTCTTCTGGCAATGCCTTTTCGCATATTCTCCAAGTCCGTATTCTCAAGTGCGACATAATATGATTTTGCATATTTTGCTTGGTCCATCGTGAAGATTGCCATCGTCATTGCATTCATTATATAGCCATTTTGTCTACAAATGCTTTGAGGAAGTTTTAAAAATCTCACGATTCATCATTCGGGTGTGTTTTAGTGTGTGTGTGCGTGTTTTGGTTGGAGAAAAATGTTTAAGTGGCATTTAGTGGTATGGGAACAAACGCTAGTCTATAATCTTCGAACCTTTGTCTCATAATTTAAAACTTGGTGGCATAACTCGTACAAATTGCTGGTATTTATGTACGTTTCCCATTATTTGCATAAAAATCGCATGAGATTTATTTTTTGCTTCGAAAATAACAAATCATTTTATTTTTTGTTGGTATTTTTTTAATAGTTTGAAGGTTCTGAAGCGATATTTGGAATGTATGTAACTTTTAAAGATATAAGTTTGGCTGTATGCAGTCGCAATAAATAAAAAATAAATAAAAAAATTAAATAAATAAAATTTTTATAACAACACAAATTGAGTAAATTTTTTACTACTTAGCTGATGAGTATTGGATTTTTAGACTATTGGGAGGGTGGAAGGTAGTTCCCAGGGAATGAAAAATTCTTAGCTATCGACTTGAGAATGATTAGATTATTAGCCTCTTTCATGAAACTCTGATATTAATAAGTAAAGACTCGCGAAATAATAGAGGAACATATAATTCTTGAATAATACAGATCGTAGTTTTAGTTCTAAAATAAAGTTCTAAATCAGCTCCGTAATGAGATTTTAATTTTAACTTGCAAATGCTGTCAAGTTACGAATTACTGAAATTTTTTCGAAATCGATTTTTTTTTGGAAATTGAACTTTTTTTGGAATAATTTTTTTTCGAAATCGAAGATTGTCGAAAATGAAATTTTTTCGTAATTGAATTTTTTGAAATTAAAAATTTTCGAAATTGGTTATTTTTTCGAAATTGAAATTTTTTCGAAAATAAAATTTTCGAAATTGACTTTTTTCGTAATTAAAGTTTTCGAAATTAACTTTTTTGAAATTAAAATTTTTTCGAAATTAAATATTTTCTATCCAATTTCCAATCGAATTCCATTGTACCATGGTTCAACAGGGTAGTCTATTATGATCCCATCTGAGGAAAGAATAAATGTTTGAAGAACTATATTTTGAAACCAAAGTGATTGTCGTAAGTATTTATTTATATTATCTGTGCCATCTTTAAAAAATGTTAAAAAATTGTTTTTGTTAAGTGAAATGTACACACTTTTTGCTTACATATCTCGATATATAGAATAGCTGATATATTGTGTTTATACCTATGTCTATACACTTTATAAGCACTCAAGTATCAAAAGAAAGACGTCTGCAGTGAGGAATGAGCGTGAAGCACTGAGCGGCGCTTACCTTTAGTCAATGACAACTGATAAAACATAAATTGCAAATATGCAAAGTTGAACAGTAGCATATAATGATAAATATAAATATATGGAAAGTACTTTTTAAGGCATACTTTGAATGAAAGCTGTAGGCTAAAGCTTCCGTCAAGTAAAGAAAATCGCATGTACTCGCATAAACATTGATTTGCAAATGGCATAACGTGCAATTTTGTAATGTGGACAGGATATGCCAACGCATATTCATCTATATGCACATATTATATAACAGCAAGCGTGTATATGTCATTGTTTGTAAGTATGTATATGAAAATGTAAGCCTACATGAATGGCGGTAGGGGTTTGTGTAGGTTTCGCCTGCTGCTTGGGGACTTATGCCGTCAAATAGAGACCAATTTATTTTCGCTGTTACGCTGAAGTTCACACCCTGTAAGAAGTATTTGAAGTATTCTAGGTAAACGATATGAAGAAAAATATTAAAAATATTTTTATATTCCATTTCATATATTATTTTGCTCTAAAAAATATTTATAGTTTTTTAACAATTAAGGGCCGTTTTCTTAATGTCTAGTTAGCAGCCATCTGCCAGTTAAGTTCTGCTTAAAAAAAGGTTCCGAGATTGCCGAAAGAAAGAGTCTTGCTTAGGTTAACCAGAACGTAACTGATAGAACCGTGCAAGTCAGGCTCTGAAAAAACGATCCTAAATCGTTTACGTATACTTGAACACTCGAAAATGCAATTAAAGTTGTTGCCTACATTTAGGAACATGAGAAAATTAACCAATCATTCCTCATATTATACAATTAGCTAGATTTCGAAATTTCGAATTTTTGCTTTTTCCAACTTAATACCTTCATACCACACATTTTTAAAATCATTCATTCTTGCCACACGAATTTCCTAGAGACCCTCTTGCAAAACACACTGGCATGAATAACTTATGCAGAATTGGGAGTAGAACAAAAGTATCGATTTATGCATATTAAATTGCCAATGCTGCCATACAAATAAGCAAATATCGCGCATTTGTATCTATCAGCTAAAATGTTTAGATGGCATGCGGGTAGGCAGGGCCGTGTCTGTTGCTACATACATGATTGAATTTTGCAATTCGACTTTCTCTTTACTGATTTGCTGCAGCGCAAACCTCAAGCAACGCACATATTTATGTGTGTATGTTTGTACTCTTGGGCTGATAAAAATATATACGCCATACCGTTAGCCGATATATACCCCGCCTTAACGTTTTCATTATTATCAAGACGTCTACGCGTAGGTCGTTGGATTCCCACGCACACACACAAACATGCAAGCGATATCTAGACCATTTCTGATATCTGGCCTATAATGGTTGGGCTCAATTACAACGGCTGTTGCCAGTTGCCGCTTGCTCATTTCGTATTGATACGAATATTGCTCCTATTTCCTCCGATTATTATTTTTTTCTGCTTTATCGCCAGCTAGCTATTGTTAACTATTTGTAGCTTCCATCTCGGTGGCAATTTATGAATACCGACGATTCCCCGGCGTGAAAGTGTTGGTAGGCCGCATTCCCTTCGATATGTATTTACAGCTTGAGTAGCGCTGCGGCAAGAGCCACCACAAGCAGTTGATTGGCCGTTAAAGCGCGTAAGTATTGCTACACACAAATGTTGCAGAAATATTACACCTAAATAGATATGCGCCTACGTACCCGCATCAGTGCTGTGCTGCCATTTCACACGCTGATATCGTTCGCGTCTTCAAGTCCAATGGAAATCTTGATTTGTAAGTCAATTGCCTGTCGAAGTCAAATCTTAAGTATCTACCTACATATCTTCGTACATACATATGTACGTGTGTGTGCATGTATTTGTACGTTCTTGACTTGCTAACGTTGGCTTGGCACATTCACCAGTGTGGCTTCGCTCAGCCGCTCCCTCTCCGCGAATAATTTGTATGAGCGTCGGACTGGAAAGCAACGCTACAGTCACAGCAACTTTAGTTATACTTTGTTTCTTGCTGTCAACCAGTTGGTGAGTTGGTGAATTTGTGAGTATAAGAGTTATGTAGTTGTTGCCTCTCCATAAGTAGTACTCAGAATGTCAGCTTGCCACAACTGGTTTGGTTGTCGCAAATAGAGAACATTTTCCGTTATTATAAATATATATGTGTATGTAATTGTTCCATAAATATATAGGTGTGGAATAATACGTTGACATTCGTATCGACTATCGATAAAAATGCCGCTTCAATCGAGTTTAAGATCGCTCACTATATTACTTATATCAGATGTCTTTAATAGAGTCAGAGACGATACAGATTCAGTTCCAAAAAAAGTGTATAGTATATTATGTTGTTCCATGTCTTGATACAGATCAAAAATTGCTGATGCAGTAGCGCGGAGTTAGATCGCAAGTGACCCCTCAAGCTGCTGGAATACTGCAATATCTTTCAAGCAGAAGTCTTTGCTGTCAGGAAAGCTGACGATGCAAGAAATTAGGTAAAGAATATCAATACATATGTACGTACATAGCCAAGCGGTAATAAGAGAATCGCTTGAAATAGACTTAAAGGTTGAATTCCTACAGGAGGTCATATAGCGCCTAATTCAATAGCTAGGTACAGACTTCCGTGGAAAAATGTTCAGAAGAAAGACTCATAAAGTATAATCTCTGATAAAATAAATATAATTATTCAGCGTCACATTTCGACAGATAATGTTCTTAGAAGCAGAAAGCCAGTTTCTATAGTCTAGGGAAGAACGCATGAGATAGACGCTAGAACACCTTTTCTGCTTATCCAGAACTGCTTAGATATTTAAGAGCTTCGACCTTCAAGAGGCGGCAAGAAGTATCAGAAGTAGATATCAAGTGTCTATTAAACTTCGCAAAAAGCGTTGACGCCCTGCACGACGTAAACTTTAGCTCTTACCTAATTTTGGGAAACTTTCCAGTCTTGATTTATTTGCACGCTCTTTATCGTTATGTTAAAAGATCTTAGGTTACAGCAATGTATTGTGAAGAAGCGAGAACGTTTGTCGTCCAAAGAGACGGTTATTACGTTTTTTTTTTTGTTGGAAAGAAATACTACGGCCCTCTGAATGTGAAAGTTCCTCATACATAACAGTTTCAAATGATCAGAAATTCCCTCAAAAGACAACTGTTCGTTACCGGAGAACATTGAAAACGTCGTGTAGGCAAGGTACTTGAAGTTGGGGAAAAAATCGATTATTTCGTTAATGTGGACCCAGCGGATATCGCTTATTGGGTACCATGATTTTCCTCGAGTAAGAAGTAGCTTTTTTCAACAATTATTTTCTCATAAAAAAATTAAATATTTTAATAGCCATTTTTATTGTTACAAACGGACACTGTTAACAAAGAAACTCTGAAATTTTTGGAAAAATATATTTTACACTCGGCCATTGCGACGCTATTACCGGCTACCCCTCGGAAAAAAGATGCACCCGCGTTGGCAGGATAACTCCTCAAAGGATAATATAAAGTGAAATAACAAGTGTTTTAGTTAAAACCTTAACTTAGAACGAAGTGAAAAAAACTGAAAATTGGATTTTGGTCGCACTAAGTCTAGCTAGCCTCGAGTGCACAAGTTCTTAAAGCTGTATCTCAAAAACTATTACTTGGATCATCTTGAAAGTCTGGGAAAATATTCTAGAGCTGTTGTAGAATTTAATAAGACAATAAAAAAATATTTTTTTTTGAAACTCATAAAGCCATGTAACGTCTTAACTAGCGCTAAAAGAGCGTAAGATCACGAGAAGATAATAAGGGAGAAACATTTGTTTAGATAACGAAAGTTTGCCGTAAAGTTATTCGAGATATTTTGTTAATTCCTTGGAAATTTCTAGAAATAAGAAAGGGTATGTAAGTTCTGACCTTACAACAAAGTTATGATTAATTCTCTCCTTAGAAACTTTACAACCAGTGGGGAAGAGTTATACCAGAACTACGCTTGTTTGGACATCGCCTCACATGCTTATGCTTTGTAAGCGAGTTTCATGCGAAGTTGCACTTCCTGCCTGTGTGTACAAAACTTCGAATAATGCTAATTGACTTGAAGTTTTTCCATTGTTTCTATGCCAGCGTTTCCTGCATTAATTTGCTTCTGCTTTTTGCTGCGCTCCACATGCGTATTGTTGTTATTGCTGCCAACTCAGCGTCGAGTGTTTGCGCACAAATGCGTAAGCAACAACAAATATTTTTCAATTCAAATTGCAACTCAAAATGCCACAGCGCTGCGACGACAACGTTGACATGGCGCGGAAATAAAACAGTTACAACGGTAATGTTGACGACAGGGCGCGTCATTGTTGACACCGAAGCGGCGGCAAATGCCACACGCCACCAACTGGCCAACGGTGGTGGTCAACAGTTTTTGCAGCCGCACACACAAATATAAAGCGGCCAATAACAAAATCAACACTGCACACTCGGCAAATTTGCTATTTATTATTGTTTTTGTCAGCTAACTGTTTTTCAAACGCAACGCAATTTCCATGCCATATTTGCGTTTCCTTTGGCGCTTTAGGTGCGCGTGTGTGCGTCGGCGTCGTTGCGCATTTCCGGCGCTGACATGCGAGTTGCGTATTGACGGACTGCCAGTGTAAATACACATATATTTATACAACAAAAATAAACTTCAGTCTAAAGTGAAAGATTAATTAATTTTTGGCGCTAGTTTCAATAAATGTCAAACATACATACATATGCGCAGAACATAACATAACATAACATATTGCTTTACATAACCTTATTTATGTGTGTGAAGAAAGTTTTCGTCCCTCAATTGTGCGGTTGCTTTCATTAGCAAACCTCAAAATCCTGCTCAATGTCGCCGTAAACAAACTTACACAAGTGAAATTTCCAATGGCTCAAGTTTATGACAACAACAAACCCGTGTACGTTGGAGGCAAACAAATTTTAAAGAAAACGGCGCACTTTAAGGGCTTCACCGATGTTTAGCTTATCGTCTCAGTTTCTCGCCGAAAAAGCTCGTGTAGCCAGCAGCCAACAAAACTATACTTCTTATGCATATCAACTACAACTTGTATTGAGTTGAGTAAGAGTTGCTGCAACAACAATGCCAATGCTAACCAACTAACCTAGAAGTTGGAAATAAAGGAAGCGGTGAAGTTTCTGCGGTTTCGTCTACATTGCTCAGCGAGAAGACCACAGCGTAGCACCCAAGAAATGGAGCAAAACAGAAAAATGCGAATATCGTAAGCAGATTCTGCAGATTATGGCAGTTTATGCTTGAAGCGTACACAAATATATATGCATATATCTGTAGGTTGGAATTTGATAGCGCAGCGAAGTTAATTTAAGGCGCATAAAAAGTTTGTGGTTAAGAAGTAATTGGAATATTGTGTTCGAATTATGCCTTATTTGATTGACAAAGTTTTCACTTTTTCGACAGTAATTAAGTGACACTTCTTATGTTTACTAAATAAATTTTGCAGAAGGAGGAAGGGAAATGGGAACTCTCAAACTCCAACTATCTGCCTCAAAGCTCTATCCTGGTTTTTCTTACAGGGATGATAAGATTTCTAAGTATCGTTTCTAACATTTCTAATATACTGTGATCTGTAAAGTTTTTCGAACGTACATTTTCTTTACATAATGTTAAATTCCCAATAAAATAAAAAAGTTCGCGGATGACATTGTTATTATAGCCAGAGGTAGATTTGAGAATCCTCTCTATGACTTTATTCAAAGAGATTTAAGCCTGACAAAAGGGGCTTCCGGAACCTTACACTTGGGGCCAGAAAGGTAGAGGTGATCAAAATGGTCAAATAACTTGGTCTCAAGCTGGATTCCACTCTGCAATGGAAGCAGAGTTTTGAGATCACACCGCTCCATCTGGAGATCGGTCAGGTAGCCAAGCCCACACTTGTACAAATGACAGCAGAAAGATGTGGCAGAGGTATTGTAATCTCGTCCCATTGGCCTTCTCCCAAGAAAAAGCATTACAAGAAGTGTTAACTTCAACTTCTTGGCAGCAAGGCCGAATGGACTGATTCCACTCTCGAGCTACTGCTTAAGGATGATACGATCAAGTACTACACTAACGGCTCGAAAACGTCGAAGGTAATCGGTGCAGGGGTCGCAATTCTCCATTCCTATGGGATCCTATGTTTTCCGAGCATTTTTCAAGCAGAAGTCTTTGCCATAATTCGGTGCATAGATATAAACCTCCAACTCAACTATCGCAATGTACGTATAACGCATACTTAGCGATAGTCAAGCAGCACTTAAAGGAATCTCATTCTATGAGATCAAATGCAGGAGTGTAGAAAACTTCTGAAAAGCCTGGCGGAACGTAGCCATGTGCATCTTATCTGGGTGCCTGGTTATGAAGGTATAGCCGATAACGAACTAGCTGATGCGCTCGCCCGCTCCGCAGCATTCACGAACTTGGCAGGACCTGAAACCTTCACTGGAGTGGGTGCCCATACCACAAAAAAGAGTTGCTCCGCAAGTAAGAAGGAGTAGGCAGAGAGGCATTGGCAACAATAACACGGCATGCGGCATATCATGTTGGTAATGAGGCTGTATAACATCATCTTTGTGATTTAAGAGAGGTCACAATGGACTTAAGGTCACGGCGCATTCCTAGTTTGCTAATCAATCAATCAAGCACTTGAAGTAATGGAAATGTCGCTGACGTTTAGCCAAGTGAAAAATGTTCTAAAGAATTGGAACTGCCTCAGACTATAACATGGCGCATTTTGAGAAAGGAATTGGGCTTGCAGCCATATAAAATTGTTCTCACTCAGGAAATGAAGCCATTGGACCACCGTAAAAGTCATGAATTTGCTAATTTTGCCTTGGAAGAACTTGAAAACGACAACGATGTTTTCAAGAAAATCGCCTTCATCGTTAGAGATCACTTTCACTGATTCTAGTGCGAAGAAAATCCTCAAATTATTCAGGAACAACTTTATATTAATCTAAATGGACAGCTTGGTGTGGTTTTTGGTCCGGTGGAATCATCGATTCGTACCTCGTTACCATCAATGGAGACCGGTATAAATCAATGATAACCAACTTATTATTGCCGCAATTGGAAAAAGTTGATCTTGAAACTTCTGGTTCCAAGAAGACGAATCAAATCAATGATAATCTACTTTTTATAGCCGTAGTTGGCAGAAGTTCGTCTTGACAATGTCTGGTTCGAATAAGAGAGGGCTACGCGCACGTACAACAACCAAAGTACAGCGAGAAAAATTTGGAGATTCAATTATTTTAAAAATTGTGACAGGAAATGGCCTCCAAGAAGTTGCACTTTAACATCATTAGACCGCTTCTTGTGGGCTTATTTGAAGTCATTAGTCTTCAGCAATAAACTTTAGAAGTCAATATTGAACGTGCTATGGATGACATACGACTTGATTTAGTGGAAAAAGTACTCGAAAATTGAGTTTATTGAATTCGTGTCTGCAAAAGAAGTCGTGGAGGTCATTTGAATGGTGTTATATTCAGAACTTAATTTTATTGCTCTTTACATCAAACAAAGAAAAAAAAAACATTTGAGTTTCCTCAACAATTATTGTGTGTTTTTTCTTTGTTAAAAAAATCATGTAACTCTTATTGGATAACCCTATAGAAGTGCCTCAAGTGTATATGTATATTTGTATAAGTACTATATATACATAATTGGAATACCCAAAACCAAACCATCGGTACCATTTTTGCCGCAAATTGTTAAATTACTTTGCTCAATTTTCAGTGCGATCAAATATTCGAAGAAAGTTATTGATGGCGGCTTAATGACACCCGAAAAAACCCCAAAAAAATAAACATATGTGTATACATACAGTACAATAAAACTTTCGAAAGTTCCGCTGGCCATTAAGCTATTACAAAAACGTTTTTGTAGCGTTAAAATTTGCCATTCGTTTTTTAAATGCAGCTGTTGACATTTTAAACTTTTCCGAGCAAAGTTTGAACAGTTTATGTAAATTTTTTTTTGCCAATCGGTATCAAGTTTAACAAGCAACATTTCAATATTATGAACGTCAGCAACAGCAGTCCGGGCGAAAACAAAGCGCTGGCAAAACAGCGCGCAAAAATGCTTCATCATAAAATATTTGCAAAAACAAAAACAACAAAAAAAGAGTTTGCCGTAAGTGTAACATGTTAATATTGACCATATGCCGTTGAAATGTTGCAACATAGCGACAGACATGCTTGCAATGCTTGATGACGAATAGCGACATTTTTGTGGCAAGTGAAATTTTAATTGGCGCATAGTTGTACACGCCAGTGTTGGTGTTCCAAATAACTTTGGTTGTTGGTTGGACGGTAGGGTGGGCGGTAAACATAAATAAATGGGGCGTCGAAGAGTAGATCGCTGCAATAGATGAAATAATGGAGAGATCAAATGGTGGATGCTTACTTAGAAGCATTGAGAAAAGTATTTTTTATATGAAATATCCATTTTAAAGACAACCGAAGAGAGGAAAATCGCTGTAGCGTTATATGGAGCCACCAGAATGTCAAAAAAAACATTACTTGGAGTGTTGGGATGGTTTTATTATAGCGAACTTGCTTTGATGGCAGAATCGGTTGGTCTGAATGTAACCATCAAAACATCCACATATTTCGTTAGAATTGTGCAGTGCAACTAATTGTATGTAGAATCAACAGCCAGCAACCACAACCATCAAATATCAACGAACGCAGCACTACAACGCGTCTCCGTGAACTCCCTCCACACACAACATTCACGAAAAGCGCAACCGTTGACATGTGACTGGAAACATGTTGTGAACACAAAACAGAAACTCTCCAAAAGGAAGAAATTTACCATTTCAACAACAACAACAATAACACTGACATCGCAAAACGGAAAGTAAACAAACAAGTCAAATAATAGGTGCGACCAAAGCCATATGCTCAGGCAATCAACTCACAGTCTATGATTCAATACATCTATTTATGTATGTATGTATATACATAAGAGAAGGATTATAGGGCGCTCAGTAGTTTAGGGAGAGGGTGGTAAATATTGGCGTTTATTTCGAGTTTTAGCAAACAAAATAGCAACTTTCGTTTGTTGTTTGTAATTTAGTTTCGAGAGCGCGATGTTCTATCACACACATTGTTGAATGTTTGTATTGTAAGCCGAATAGCAAGTGCTTAAATAAATATTTGATACCAGAGAAAATTTGTTTCCCTGCAGCTTGTGTGTGAATGTATCTCCAAATTTATGTGTAACTGGTGCATGCGTCTCTATCAGGCCTTTTGGCGAAGCTTCTTCTCTTTTGTTTTTGGTTGGGAATAAGTTTTGATCTGACCGCGGCAGTCTAATGAATTTCACATAAATATGCTCGAAGGTTTGCTATTGCAGAAAAGAAATAAACATAATAAATTAAGCTCAGAATCTTTGTAGAGTTAGGATGCTTATCTGACCGTTGTATAAAGGTGGGTCTCCAATGCGTCATCACTAAGGAAGAAACTCTAAAACAATCGGTGATAATATTTTTTTGGATTTATAAAATTTTTTTACTACAAACTTTGGAATATTTTTATTAATATTGGGTAGTCGAAAAAGTCTTTTCGTATTTTACAATTTCGCTCGCGATTCACACTGATTAAAGCGGAAAAATGGCAAAAAGTGATCGATCAAAATGTTACATATTTGTTTATTTATTTATTGGTATACGTAGGTTGCTATATATATTTCTGGCCTAAGCAACACTAAGCGTTGCAAGGTGTAATCTGACATTTCCATTGGAAAGTTTGACATTTTTTAGCATAACATCACTCAGAACGTTTTGTCATTTAATCGTGAATTGTTTTATTTACAGGGGATTAAAAAAATTCATCTCGGCCAAAAAATGGAATTAACTTGTGAACATTTTCGTGCGATCATTTTTCACAATTTTCGACCTGGATTATGACGACAAGAGTGCAGCGATGAACTAAAATCTTTGTATGGCTATGAAGCACCATCCTATAGCACTGTGAAAATCTGGTACAACGAATTAAATCGTTACCGATGCTCGCTCAAAGACGAATTCCGTGAAGGTCGTCCAAAAACAGCCGTTGTGCCAGAAAATATAGATGCCATACGTGAACTGATAATGCAAGACCGTCATGTAACATACATTCAGATAGAGGCATGCCTATGCATTTCTCCCACCAGCATACATTCGATATTGCATGAACACCTGGCCGTAAAAAAGGTTTGTTCTCGTTGGATCCCGCACAATTTGACAATCGCTCAAAAAAAGGCTCGTGTGGATTGGTGTAAAGAAATGCTGAAAAAATACGCTCGCGGTGCTTCAAAAGACGTTTATAAGATCGTCACAGGTGACGAATCATGGATCTATGCGTATGAGCCCGAAACAAAACAGCAATCGACCGTGTGGGTCTTCCAAGACGAGCCAAATCCAACGAAAAAAAAACATTTTCCTTGATAAATATGCCTATTTTCATTATTAGGCCAGAAATATATATAGCAGCCCTCGTAATTATAAAAAAAATAAGTCTAAGTTTGATTAGAAATACGAAAAAAACTTTTTTGACTACTCATTGTTGTTTGAAAGAAAACTTCGATAAATATTCTGCTTCTTCTCATAGCTTATTTTCCCAAAAGACACTTTTGTCTTTAACTCAATTCACCAAATCAAAATCTTATATTTCGGCAAGTTCAATAGCTTTACTTCAATTTTAGTGTGAGTGTCGTTTGAACCCTAGTTGGTATTTCGAAAACGCAGTTTGCATCACAAATTGCCTTCGATGTCTATATATAGATATTCAAATATATTGTTTTTATTAATTTATGAGACATTTTGTCCCTTTCGTCAAGCAGCTTTCCAACAAGTTTTGCATTTCCATGTAAACCTTCTCTACTTTTCTCGTGTACAGCCATTGGTCGCGTGATAAAAAAAGGCCAAACGGCACGCTGACAAGTCCCAAAGTGTCAGAAAGACACGTTTCGGTTAACAAAGTTTTAAGGGTGACGGCTCGCTCTTTTGCACCATTTGTGCTTTAACATGTTGTCGCCGTTATTATGAGCAAAGTTGCCATATTATAATTTTTTGAAAAAATTTTCAGCAAAATTTTGGGGAACCAAAAATAAAATGTTTAAATTTAAAACAACTTTTTAAGAATTTTAGTAATCATTTTTAGACCTTAGAGTAAGGCTGAAAATTGACTAGAAATATTTATGACGAAAACTCAATAAACACTTCCACAAGCCACATAAACCATCAAAACTGCTTTCCATAAAAAGAAGGTCTTGGCAGCCAGTGCTCCTTTTTTTCATGTGAAAATAATTGTATTATTTTTTTCCCATTTATAAATAAATAAATAAATACATTTTAGCTTCTTAACGCCGATGTGGCAACACTGTCACTTAGCGTCGCCGATAATTCTGCTAAGACGCTACTATTTGTAATTCGTTGCGGGTATTTGACGTCATCCCTCAGCTCCGCACTTAGTTTCGACAGCTACTTTGTTGATTCAGCTTGTGTTTTTCTTCCTTCTGCCTTTTCCATACATACATTAGTTATTATCAGCACTTTTCTTGTTGTTGCTATTCGTCTGGACAAGAACTTTGACTGTTTTATGCAAAAAAGATTGGAAAAGCACTACAAGCATAAAAATTAAATGAAGCACCACATTTTTGGACACTGACATACCCTACCTTTCCTTGCCCTTCACATCGCTTTGCTTTCCGTATTTCTCCACCTAAGACTTCTTGTTTTTGCTTTTCCCTATGTATATATATTCGCAATAATTTTGGGTTTGATTTTCGCAGCTGTTGTTTTTGGCCGCCCATATACCATACATAATGTATGCAGCGCTTGTCTGCAGCATATGCCCCACTCCGTTTCTTCGATTACCAGCGCGCCTTCGCCTGCAACTTTGACAACTAACTACTTTCGTATTCCAAACTTGATGTGCGCTTTATTGAGTTTAACTCGCTCTTTAAGTTAATGCTGTGCGCTGCAAAGTGGGAGAGCAGCGCTGAATAAATAAGACAGCTGACTTCTTTCTGATCGGCGAGTGAGGAGTGGGCGGAGAAGGAAAAATGTGTTTGTTGGCGCAATTTTTTTAAGAAGGCGGTAATTTTGTTTAATATTTATGGCACAATTTGTGAGTCCTGGAATGGACTGCAGAAAATGTACGAGTATTTTAAGATCTTTCAAAGTAGTTTTAGCTTCGCTTTAAGTAGCTCATTGAAGTTGGTAAAACTTTATCTTGTTAGGAAAGACGCTTGGCAATGCGCGTATAAGTATCTGCATAGGAAGAAGTGTAATTTAATATTTAAAATTTAAGTAAGCAAATGAAGTAGTAAGTGTGGTTGGATGAAAGAAAAAATGGCTTGTGAGATATGAAATTACTTAAAAATGTGGCCGATGCCACGTCCGTATATAAAGTTCTAAATTATCTTTAAGCAAGCATGTCTTCGACCAAATTTCGAACGATATATCTAGTAGTAGTAGGGGAAGGAACAAGGAGTAAATACTCCAATTTTTTAAAATAAAATTTTATTACTTTAAAAAACATAAAAACTATTATGCTTTCGAAAAATATGCTCTACGAAAGTATTAAAACAATCAGTGTAGAATGAGCACAAGCAATCGTTTTCATGGACTTGTGATATGGTGCATTGTCTTGGAAAATCAAATAGTTCATTAATGCTATGTAATAGTCACTGCTGATGGTTCTTCTTTTCTCTATTCCATAAGCATCCCGAAATACAGACGCCATAACCTTGTCAGCCGATTGGTGCGTTTTTCCACGCTTTGGAGCGGGTTTATCGTGTGCAGTCCACTCGAATGACTATCCATTAGATTTCGAAGTGAAATTATGGACCTATGTTTGATACATTGTCACATGTCGAGGGAAAAACTTGGTTTTATTATGCTAGAATATCTCCAAACAATGCTCCGAATCATCAACTCGTCGTTTTGGTCAAAAGTGAGCTCGCGCGGCACCTACTTTGCAGAGAACTTTCTCATACCCATATATTCTTAAATGATATGATATACATGTACAGTTGATATCCTTGGAGTGTCCGCTATCTTACTTCACATTACAATCACTCAAAGTCATTTTGTGGGCTTTTGGGATGTTTTCGTTGGCATACCAATCTCTAATGGTGAATTTTTCTGGGGCAGTGTCCGGAAACATGTCATAAAACCAAGTGCGTGCTTCAACTGTATTTTCTTCCTTTAAAAAGCTTTTCACGCGAAATTACTATTTATTCAAAATTTATTACAAAATTTATATAATTCACTAACTAATCCGCCAGCTAACACGGGTCTTTTGCATGTAAGGCTAACTAAAAATCATATGGATTTAATTTGAGTAGCGCCATCTACCTGTCAGGTCGGGGACTTTATAATTGACCTGTTATAAGACCGGGAGACTTCTATGCGCCATCAAAATTCCCTTTTGTATTTTAGTTAACCGGATAACTCTGCTGTCGTTTTAAAATATAAACTTTTGTCATAAAAGAAGGGCTTAAAGAAAGATTAGAGAATGGTTGAATCGGTTGAACGGCTACACGTTGATGATCTCAGCTAATAATTTTGAGATAAATTAGCAAATTCGCCGAAAATTAGGTACTTAAGAGGTATTGTGGCGGGTATAAAATCATGTGCGGATTCATTATTATTTTTTTTGTTATATTGATAATAGTTTACAGAACCAGAAAAAATATTTTTCCGGATAATTCGGTTGACTTCAATAAAGGAATTATACGATGTCTCTTTCATCGTTTGAGCGAGATATTCAGCATCCATAATTGTAGTCCTGAGACAAAATAAAAAAGGCGTTAATCTACATGAGGTTCGACACAGAACACTTGGAATCCATCAAGCACCAAACCTTGAATGGATGTCTACCAAAAGCTTATTGGACATAAGTAGCTTCATCGAAACCTCAAAATGGGTTGAAAGAGAAGGTGAAACGTTTTAGCAAATATAAAAGGTCTACGAATAGTTCATCAAAATGGCACAGCCAGTGCAAATTGAGCCCAAAAAACAACAGGGCTGCACTTCTACCTACCTACCTACAGGAGAATATCCATGGAAGTAGGTGGGAAAAATATTGATTCTTGCAAAAATTATAGAAAAATTAAGAAATTGCAACTTGCAAAATATTTTTCTATTTTTTAACCTTTAAGGTACAATTAGCCCCTTCATGAAGCATGCTAAATCAAAAGGGAACTGTGCGCAAAGCATATAAATATCGAAAATGCCACCACATGCTCCCTTGCGACTACTCGCGAACCCAACCCAGACTAGTCGCATATTTTTGCAAGAATTATAACTAAAAGAAGATTTATCTGCAAATTCATCAATATGTGCATATGTGTGCATTTTTTGGAATTTTAAATTACTATATTTTAATTAAATAAATAATTTATGCGCTACATAATATATGAAGCATAAATAGTCAAGATTTGGAATTATCTAACATGCTCGCACGACATCCTGCTATCACATCGAATTTACATGCAGACAATTTTTTCAAGTGCACATATGGTTTGTGAGCAAGTGAATTGTGCCATTCATAATCAAAATTCCCTGCGGGTCATCATAGTCCAATTGCATTATCTTCTAAAATTTATGTGAAAATTAAATTATACTCAAATGCATAAGCAACAATAACTACAAATGTAATAACATTGTTATAACAATAGCACATAATGCTAAATACAACAAGTACGCATACGCATGTGCCACAAATACACAGCACATATACATATATATATACATATACACATATATACATATATACCATTAACATATACAAGTACTATAATGGCCAAATGCAGTAAATGGTTGGGAAAGGCGAGTGCTTTCCGCACGAATACACCCGGATACTCATACACAAACACACACACACTTATACTTGTATATGAAAGGGCCAGTGTCCTTGCAACCAAATAAATTTGCATGTGAGCTTGTTTCCTGTTACATTGCACACACACATTTGCATACATGCATGCAACTAAATTGTACGGCAACATAAT